>VWZP01001109.1:612944-706017 GCA_013396995.1 Dicaeum eximium
CCCGCTGTCACCGGCGGTGCCCCGCCCCGCCGCCCCCCCCGGGCCTGCGCTGAGCCGGAGGCCGCTGGGTCGCCGCTCACTCACCGTGCGGAGCCGCGGCTCGGTGCGGGCCGGGTGGGTGCGGCCGCCGGGCGAGTCCCCGGGCGGTGCGGCGGCTCCAGCCCGCTGCCCGTGTCCCGTTTCCAGTACCCCGTTCCCGTTCCCGTGTCCCGTGCGGCGGCCGCGGGCGGGGCGGGGGCACCGCGCGCCACGTGACCGCCGTGTCATGCCGGCCGCCATCTTGTGCCCGTCCCTCCCTGCCGGGACCGCTGCGCCTCAACGTTCCCATTCCCCATTCCCCATTCCCCATTCTCCATTCTCCATTCTCGTTCCCATTCCCGGAGGGATCCATAGCCCCCGCTGCCCAGCACAGCCTGGGGCGCGCAGGAGCAGCTCGCTGTGTTTTACAGAAGCCCAGGATCACTGAGGCTGGAAGAGCCCTCTGAGTCCCAGCTGTGCCCCATGGCCACCTTGTCCCCAGCCCAGAGCACTGAGTGCCACCTCCAGCCCTTCCTGGGACACCTGCAGGGATGGGCACTCCAAAGCTCCCTGGGCAGCCCCTGCCAAGGCCTGAGCACCCTTTCCATGGAGAAATTCCTGCTGCTGTCCAAGCTGAGCCTCCCCTGGCCCAGCTTGAGGCCGTTTCCCCTTGTCCTGTCCCTGTTCCCTGGGAGCAGAGCCCGACCCCCCCTGGCTGTCCCCTCCTGGCAGGGACTTGTGCAGAGCCACAAGGTCCCCCCTGAGCCTCCTTTTCTCCAGGCTCAGCCCTTTCCCAGCTCCCTCAGCCGCTCCTGCGGCTCCAGCCCCTTCCCAGCTCCGTTCCCTGCCCTGGACACGCTCCAGCCCCTCCAGGGCTCTCTGGCCGCAGGGCCCAGAACTGGACACAGCCCTCGAGGTGTGGCCTCAAAGAAGCTGCCCTGAACCCTTCTGAGCATATGTAGTGCCCCCAAAATATTAAATTCCAGCATCAGTGTTGCTTGCTCAGAGCAGCCGAGGTGTAGCTGGGTGGGAGTTCTCCTCCTAAATCCATCTGGCAGCTTTCCAGTACCTAAAGGAAACCTACAAGAAAGATGGAGAGGGACTTTTTAGAAGAGCACATAGTGCCAGGGCACAGGGAATGGCTTCTCACTGCCAGAGGGCAGGGTCAGATGGGATATAGGGGAGAATTCCCTCGTGATTCTGGGCTGGGATGAACACGTCCTGTCCCAAGATCCCAAAACCAGAGTGTAGGGTGTTGGAGCAAACTCTGCTATCTGCCTTTATTTCACTCTGCAGGAACTCTGCTGGCCATTGGGCTTCAGTCCTCTGTCAGCTCTGGAGATGGGAGAAGTCACTTGTTACTAATAAAATTGCAGTAAAAATAAAGTCATAGGACAATTTACCTTAGGAGCAACCCCTGGGTGCCACCACCTCTGGGTAGAAAGAAACTCAAATTTTATTCCGTGAGCACTAACACCCATTTCAAACCTTGTGCTTCACAGACTCTGCCTTCTAATACAAAACTGGGCTTTTTCCATGCCAAAATAATTTCCTGGTGCCCACAAAGGGGTTCCTGCGTGCGCTGAGCCTGGTTCCCTGCAGGGCTGTTCCCCAGCGTGGGAAGATCTGCAAGGTCTGATTAAAACTTTTCCCATATTTCAGGCATTTTTCCAGCCAGGAGATTGTGGAGATAGTACAGCCACACATCCAGCTCCCCCTCTCTCAGGCATGGGAGGTTGACAACACACATGGGAGGGACTGGATGTACCCGTGTGTCTCAGTAACACTGAGCAAGAGACATCTTTTGCTCATCTTGGCACAGAAACAAATCAAAATCTGAAAAAAAAAAAACCCTCGTGACTTATCCCAATCAACAAGTGATTGCAGACATTACCGAAGCAAAATTAAGAATTAAGCTTGAATAAATAGTAATTTATGCACTGGTACAGATGAAGCAATGGTGTTCTGGGCCTCTGTAAAGAGCTATGAGATCCTGCACTTTCTAAAAATGGAGTTGAGCCATTCTGAGAGAAAAATCTCTGCGTAATAAAATGTGAATTTAGAGCCAGCTTGGAAATTATTTAAAGTCTGCTATGACCTGCAACTCCTCACAGATTTTCATCAGTGCCAGTGAAGAGTGGACAAGTTTTGTTTGACCTCAGAATCCAGGCAACAGCTTTCACCCTGTGCAAACTGTCTGGTAGTTAGAAGGGGAAATGCAGATGGAAGAGGATGGCTTTGGAGAAGGGTTCTGGAGAAATCCGGGAGAGTGGTGCTGGGGACACCAGATACCAACAGCTTTGATTCTCTCATCCCTGAGGAGGGATTTATTTGTGAGTAGATCTAATACTGGCAGCTCTGTTCTGCTTTTTCCCAGGCTGATCAGGCTGGCTTGCATGAGCCTGGCTGCACCAGGAAGAGTTTAGGAATAGGGGAGGCTTTTGGAGGTAGTGGTGCATCTCCCTTGGGGCAGCAGAGCCTTCGGAGGGTTTGGCAATCCCAATTCCAATTTATCTTTCCATGTGCTCCCCTTGTGCGATGCCACTAAAACAGGGACATTCCTTAAGGGGGTTCGTGCTGTTCAGCAGGGGCTGTTTCCTTCCTGACTATCGTTCCTTGCCATCCCATCTCACTAATGCTCTAATAGGATTGATGTTGTTGACACTTCCCTCGGGGTAGTCGTACAATAAATCCCCCCTTTGCGGGGTTGTTCCCCCAGGATGGGCATTTCTCAGCAGATAATACGAACCTGAAGCCTGTGCAAATTGGTTCCCTGGGAGCCTGACCTCCCTGTTGGGAATGACAAAGGGCCATCCAAGAGGCTTAGGAATAGCTGTCCTGGCTTAATCCTGCTGAGCCACTTCTGTTCCTGAAAACAGCATTTCCTGCCTGCTACAACCAACCCCCAAGTGTGGGGGAGATTCCAAGAGTGTGCTGGCACCAAGGCCAGCTTGGACAGGGCTTGGAGCAACCTGGGATAGTGGAAGGTGTCCCTGCCCATGGATGAGCACAGCTAGGGGTTTCTCCTGCTGGAACTGTAAATAAATTGATTAATCAGAATTAATGTGAATGGATCAACAGTGAAATGCTAATAGGTCACAATCGTGAGGCATTGGTCGATAATCCATAAATCGATGATGTTCCAATGGAAGAGATATTTTTATTTAGAAATGTATGTTGACTATTAGCACACTGTCACTTTATTAATGAACTAGTATTAAACTAACTTCAGTAAAATTTCAATTACCTTCATCTTACCTCATTCACGCTAGGTCTTTCTTTGAGGGCAGCAATGACTCTGTACCCCTCATTTATGCCATCACTTGATTACATCATTTCCTCACTGATGGTACTTATGACATCATTTCTGTGGGTTGCATCATTTATTTAGTGCCTTTATCCATGCCACCATTTACACCAAACAGCATCATCAGCTCAGTGTCTTTGCAATCCCATGTGACATCATTCATTCAGCATCTTTCCACCAAACCCTGATTTTGATGGGCTTGTACTGACTGTGATGGTTTTAAAAGCCTTAGAAATAGAAACAGCCAGAGAGGTCCTTGCTGCAAATGTGTAGAGTCCCACAGGGCTTTGTCCCTGTCCCCTGATGGTAGCAAGGGCTGTTCAGAACAAGGCAGCAGAGCAAAAAATCAGAATTAAATACCTGGTGAACGGAGTCAAGCAAAGAGCACAGTGAATCCACATGCCGTGGCTTTAAGGAACTGCAGGGCAGGGCTGTTAGCTGCAGTATAAATGGGAAAAGAGACCAAAATCCCTGTTTCCAAAGGATTTGGGAGATTCCAATTCACCTACTTTGTTATTCAAGCAGTGATTAATGGTGACATGGCGTCATCCTCCCTGATCAGGGATATTAAGCAGTGATGGGTTGCAGACAAACAGCATTATAAATGCAAGATTGTTTCAGATCATTAGGAAAATACGTAAACTCATTTCTTTAATTAATCTGGCTTTAATGGCTGATTGCTTCTGATTAAAATAGCACGTGTCTGGGGGAAATGTGTCAAAATTGGAAGTAAAAGGAGAAATTCTTAACGGAGGGAGGGAAAAAACACTTCCCCACTTAAACAGAAGAGAGGAAAATGAGAAAGAAGTGTGGAAGATGGTAAAAGAAGGAAGACAAGACAATTCCAAGGAGAAGGCAAGCCAGCAGTTCTCCACATGGGACTGATGGGTTTTGCAGAGGCACAGGCTGTCATTGCCTTGCCGGGACATCCCTCTGGAAGCGGAGCGTCCTGACTGGGCTGGGCACTGCTGTCCCCAAGGTCCTGGGGACCGGACAGTCCCTGGGCTTCAGGGCTAGCAACAGGACAGTCCAGGGCACCACCGCTCCCTGCCTTCAGTAGATGCATACAGCATTCCTTTAGCGCCATGCCAGGCATTTCCCATGGGATAATGAAAGGGTGCCAGAGGATCCCAAAGAACGGCTGTGGGATAACAGCTGCGGCTCCCACTGGGCTCGAGATGATGAGGAGCCGTGGGGCTGGGAGCGGGATGGAGCTGATGATTCCCGGTGTCCCGCTGCAGATATCCCCGCTCCCGGCTCCTTCAGCGAGCGACGCTTCTTCAGCATCCCGGGAAGTTATTCTCCTCCCTCCTTCCCTTGCTGCTGACGGGGTTTGCTTCTCCTCTTAGGGACAGAAGCAGCTTCCAGAAAGTGCTGTATTTCCTGAGAATGGCGGCTCGCAGGCTCATCAAACCCCTCACCCCCTGTGCTCCCCCGTCTCTGGCTGCGGCGCTGCCTCCTCTCCCAAGGAGCGAGCGCCTGCTCCCGACCGGGCTTGTCAAAACCCGCCAGGCGTTCCCGGGCTGGCGCCGCTGCTCAGCGCCCGTCCAGGGAGCAGGGAGTTTTCAACACCCCTTTAACACCGGCATGTGCTTTGCAGCCCTCTGGCCGAGCCAACGAGGAGCAGCCTGGCTGAGCAGGGCGCGGTGCCACGCTCTCCGTGTCGGAGGGTCACAGGTGCTACGAGGTGACAGGGACAGCGGCAGCCCCACCGGGACACTACGTCTGTGCTCTTGCTGTGGCAGGAGTTTGGATCTGATTTACTTTGGAATTCCTACCGAAACAATACTTCACGTTCTGCAGCCCTTTGGTTTTTCCCACCGTGCCAGTGCTGCTCGTTCCAAAAGCTTTTTTCCCCTCCTTACATGAACTGTGAATAAATAAACGTTGAGGTGGATGTGGATCTTGCTGTGCTGCATGTCTCGGCGTGCCCGTTTCCTTGGAAAACCTGTGCTTATCCCCAAAAGGGTTTTCCAGGGCTCAGCTGAGCCTGGACCGGAGCCGGCCCTGCTGCATCCTCCTCCCTGCAGACGGAGCCTGCGTGCTCGGGCAGGTCCAGCAGCCCAAAAGGCATTAATTACGGAGTCATTAAAACTCAGTCACCTCTCCAGCAGGAGTCAGGAGAAGAAAGCCTTGCTCTGGGAAATCAGCAGCACCAAGGTGGCATTTTAGCAGTGCTGTGGCTCTGCAGTGACTCAGGGAAGCCTGATTAGCTCCCGGCTTTCAAGAGAGATTACCTTGCGGATGCTCCCTGTATTCACTTTGCCAGCAGGTTTATTCTGCAAGCAACATGCTAAAATCCTGGGAAAACAGGAGGGAATGGCTTTCTCAGTGCTCAGGGCTGAGCTTACAGCACAGCAGAGGCTGGGAAGAGGCAGATTTCTTGAGGCAAGGGGCTAACAGTGAATTTGTAAGAATATTAATTGCTTCCTTGGGACTGGCTGGGTCTTTCAGTGATTCAGCTGTGCCCCTCTGAGCAGAGCCCATCCCAAATGTCCCCAAGCTGTCTCTGAGCAGAAGGAGAGGCCACTGGATCCCTCTTTGCCTCCTCCTCTGTGGCTGTGGAAGCCCAGCTCCCACAGCCTCTCCTTGTTTTCCCTGGCTGCCACCCACCTCTGCCAGGGTGTCCCCAGGCTGGCTTTGCATTGGAGATGCCTTGGAGCCCCAAACTGGTCCCAGCCATGGCCTCCCCAGTGCAGAACAGGAGGAAATGCACCCCCTGAACCTGATGTCAAGTTGACAAACAGGATGATGCCTCCAAATCATCTTCAAGTCACCTCCTTTGGACACCAGGAAAACCTGGCTGTCCCCCTGTGCCAGCCACTGAGCTGCAGACCATGTCACCTCCATGGTGCCCAAGGGGCAGGAGCAAAAGGATACCTGGGGGCTCCCACTGAAGCTCTGTGTGGTTTTCTGCTGAGCCCAGAGATGTTGCAGTCACCAGTGGCAGCTCTCCTTCCTGCTCAGTCCCGGGATCCCATCCTGGAGGCTTTTTCATATCACACCCTCTATTTGTCCTTCACCTCATGTGATTTTGGGAGCTGCCATTGCCAAACAACGGGATTCTGTGCTCCTGTTGTGCTGGCACCCGGGGAGGGCATTCCCAAGTTTCATTTCCAAGCTGGATTGTCTCTGTTTCCCCTGTAGGGGCAGCACTAGCCTTTGAAGCCAGCCCAAAGGAAGAAAAATATCTGTATTTTAAAAACGAACTCCTGTTCCCAGTGACTGGAGCTCTGATAACAGGCCAAACGCCAGAATGAGCCTCTGCTAAGTGGGTTTAGCAGTTATCATGTTGAACTTGGTGCCTAAAGCTGCCTAGTGATTTGTATCCTTTGTCCCCAAGGCAGCTCCATTCCTCAAATTAGCATAAGGTCTATAAATCAAGCTTCTTTTGATGATAACAACAACAACAACAACAACAACAATAATAAAAGGTATTTTCATTATCCTGATGGATTGCAGGCAATAGTCTTGCCCTGGAGTGGAGATCTCCAGAGCTCCCTTCCTAACATTGCTGCTGTCATGCATCAGGTGAGGGAAATTAAGGATATGTTATTAGGGAAAGGTTCTTTCTCCAGAGGGTGCTGGGGCACTGACCAGGCTCCCCAGGGAATGGTCACAGCCCCAAGGCTGCCTGAGCTCCAGAAGCATCTGGACAGCTCTCCCAGGCACAGGGTGAGGCTATTTTGGGGTGTCTGTGCAGGGTCAGAAGCTGGGCTTGATGATCCCTGTGGTCCCTTCCAACTCTGAGTATTCTATGATTCTGTCCTTAAAACAGAATAAAGCTCTGTCTGGATCCTCTCATCCTTTCAAGGAAACATCAGATAAAACAGGTGGATAGCCTCTTGATATCCTATCCAGCTTGATAAATATATAGAATCAAATAAACCTTGAGGGCATCAGATTCTCCATGTGAGGATGAGCATCAAACATTTTCCAAGCTTCGGGGCTTCTACAGTTTTCCTCCCAACAGCCTCTGGATACAATAATCTGGTGCTGCTTTTAGGAAGAAAGGAAACAAGGGGAGAAGCTGATGATAAGGTTCTCATTTTGATGGCAAATGTTGGTAACTTGAAGATTTAACACCCAAGTCCAAGAGGAGCTAGAGTACATTACGTGAATGAGATTGCAGAGTAGTATAAGCCATAGGAAATTCAGAAAGATACAACCTCCTCACTCCTGCTGAGCCTGGAGCATGGCCACACAATTTATAACTGGAAAATGTCATTTCCACCTCTGCTAAAGAAAGAAAAGGCAGCTCAAAGCAACTTGGTGGCTCAGGCATTGCTGGGGTGCTCAGGTATTGCAGATGTCACCCTCCCGGGCCGCGGGTGCCTTTCAGAGGAGAGAATGGCAGGGGGTGTGTGGGAAGAGGGCGGGCGGTGGAGCGGCTCCCACCACATCCAGCGGGAGTTTTGTGTGGAGCACAATCCCATTAGCGGTGTTATTCACGGGTCACGGCCCGAGGGCTGCGGGTCGAATGTGTTTGTTCTGCAAATTGGGCTGATATTGTGAGGAGCATAAAAGAGGATGTGTAACGTGTGTTTGGCCTCTGTTTGGAGATCACAGCAGAGAATGTTTCCTTGAAATTGTATTAGGTCGGATCCAATTTTAGGGTAACTTACAGCTAGGGAAGGCTTCCATGTCAGTAATAACAACCACCATCTTTTTAATGTTTAATACAAAAGAAACCAGACTAAAAAAAAGCTTTGCTCTGATTTCTGCTTTTCTCCTCAGTTATCAATCTATAAAATTATTCAATAAATGAGAGTCATGCTGAACTCTTAATTGCTTAGCAGTGGATATTGCAAATAGAATATACCTTAACTTTATCTTATCTGGGCTGAAAACTTCTGTTGTTCTGCTCTTTCCCTGGAACTCATTCTCATCACGTACTTTTGAAGCAAGTTCAGGAGCTGTATTAAAACAAACATTTGCTAAATTTTGATCTAAGAATAACTGCAAAAAAAAAAAAAATTATGTGTTTATTGATGCCTTTAGAGTTTCCCCATGTTTGTGCTATTAACTAAATATTTTCTGCTTTGGGAAACCATCAGTGGGAGCCCAGAAGGATCTAAAGTGTTTTATTTGCAGGATCCACTTCTTTGGCCCTAAGTACTTCTAGATGGAAGAAAATAATACTAATTTGTATTCAGCTATTCCTGGAATTTTGCTCTTGCATGAGAATGGAACCATTACTGTATCTATGCACTGAAATCCTATTTGCACTTTCTTCTTCTTCCAGATCATAATGTGATTTTACTTTCATTCCAAGGAATGATTGTTAACTGGTATTTTGCTGGGTTTTTGAAAGATCAGTAATATCTTTTATGCTTTGTCTTGCCATATTCTAATGAGAGAACCATACAAAATCAAGTTGATTTCAACTGGGTACCTGAAGTTATACAAGAGGAACAGTGGAACAGGAGACTGAATAATGAAGCTCCAGAACAACCTAGGGCTATGAATAAGGTGTAAGATACATGTCACCAAATCCTGTTGTTTGCACAAAGTAGATGTCAATATGTTCACAACATATTTTTGTCAATATTTTGATTGATAATAATACAATTCTAAATATTAGTTTTGCTCTTAGTTTGGAATGAGGCAGCTGGAACAAAATGAAACCTGAAGCCCCTCGAGTCAGTCAAGGCTTGGGCTATGTCCTGGAGGGTGCTGTGACACCCAGGTGACCTGGCAGCCAGCAAAGGGAGAGGCTGCCCTGAGTTTTTTGGATAAAAATGCAGATTGTGGAGATGGCATCATGAGAGTCACCCAAAGCTCAGGTTAACACAGCAGCCTCACCCTAAAACAAACCGTAAGTGGATGAAATGCCTCTCATTAGATGGGCTGTACTCGAGTCCTGATTTGGAGCTGGGGATTGTCACAGGGCTGTATCAAATGCCACTGCCAGTGTGGTGGCTTCACTGTCACACCTCCTGGCCATCATTCCCTTTATTGCTCTCGCTTTTCTGGTGGCATTGCTGTTGTCTGTTGCCTCTGTCCTGGCTGGAAACAATTCTTTCTGCAGCAGCAATTTGATTTCCATGCTCAACTATCACTGGGTGTGATTATCACCACTGTAGGAGCACCCTTGGTGCAAGGAGGATTTATTAGACATGATTAATAAGCACAAATAGTTTATCTGGTGTCACCCAGTATCCTGTGTCCCTCAGAGCTCAGCCTTGTGCACCAAGAGTTGCAAATGTCCTTCAATGCCTGTTTGAATACACAGCAGCAATAACCCAGGGCTGATAATAATAGGCCTGAACCGAGCACTAAACCAGGGGAAAGCTGGTTCCAGCTGAGTGTGGAGTGCTATTTTTGATGCAGGAAGGGAGAATAATTCCTGTTGGGTATGTACATGAATGCAGATGTGATTTGGATGGCACGAACAGGACGTTTAGAAATGGAAATCTCATTATCCTGACAGTAATTCAGGACTATTACAGGGAAGCTCAGCATCTTTAATCAGTAACACTGTATTAGCATGACAGAGTTAATGGTGATAAAGTAAAAGATACTGATTAAAGAACATTTTTCTCCACTGAAGATCTGCCGTCTACTGTATCCAAACACATCAGTGGGCCAAATCCTGCCTTTGATTTGCTGAACCCTTCTTCCCAACCAAGGGGAGCATAGGTGGGTTTGCCTCCTGCCCTGATCTCCTTGGCAGAAGCAAACAAAGTCACATATATATATATATATGGTGTCTGTTACCTTAGAAGGGTTCTTGCCTTGCTTCTTTCAAACCCCACAGATGCTGAGGTGACAAGAGCTTTATCATCTCCATGCTGTGGGGGTTGTTGTGCAGGTGGAGTTCCCACAGGAATGGGCATGTGGAGGCCCATATGGAACACAGGGCTGCTGCAGCAGGACTCTCCTGGTGCCACGGGGCTCCTCTCAGCTTCTCTGGCTGTTTAACAGCCCATGGTTATCTCCAGCTAAAAATAAGGCCTTGGAAGAATTAGCTGGCTTCCCTGAGCAGGGAGAAGTGCTGACTTTCTGTGTCAGTTCAAAGTTATTCCCGGAATGAATTAGCCCTTGTTCCGAGCACATGCCCTGGAATGGGTTCCCTGACTCTGCTGCTGCCTCAGCAGCCAAATGCCAACGTGCATCAGGAGTCAGAAAGCCTCCAGGAGGAGATCTCTGACCCTGGCTGGTGGGATTAGGCTTTTGCAAAGTGTTTTTTCCTTGTGCAAAATACCTGGGGGCTTAAAATCATAATGGTGAGATAGTTTGAAATGCAACCAGCATTTCTACTGGTTAAATCAACTCGGAGGAACATCCTTGTTCATTAGCAGGAAGATTTATCATGACTACAGAAACTGCAAAAGGATATTCAGGCTGCCATCAGCAGCTTTGGTAGGACCAGCAAAGGCAGGGCAGGAGCTTTAAACACACAGCCCATTAAACACACAGACCACAAGTGTTTTGTTCTGTGTCTATTTAAATCAGAGTAAAAATACACCAACAGAGGGAACAGATTGGCTTTAAAAATACTGCATGAGATATACAACAGCTTTGTCTAAGTCCAACCAAAATAATTTCACCTTATGAGAAGCAGTCTTGGAGGTCAGGGGAAATGTTAAGGGTGGCACAAGCTGAGCTGCATTGTAAACTTGTTCTGCAAAAATAAGCAACATTGGTTACATGGAATCACAGAATGATTTGGGTGGGAAGGGACCTTAAAGCTCATCTCATTCTACCCCTGCCATGGCAGGGACACCTTCCACTGTCCCAGGCTGCTCCAAGCCCCAAAGTCCAACCTGGCCTTGGGCACTGCCAGGGATCCAGGGGCAGCCACAGCTTCCCTGGGCACCCTGTGCCAGGGCCTGCCCACCCTGCCAGGGAAGGATTTCTTTCTAATAGCTGATTTACACGTACTCCCCCTTGTCCTGTCACTCCACAGTTGTAGTCAGAGGGTCTGCTTTCAGCAGGGTCTAATTTCAGCCTGAAGTTTTTCTCAGGCTGAAATTACAGAGAGGCTAAACCAGAGGCTTTATGAAAGGAACAAGATGCAACCTTTTAGTGGAAAAGGGAATATTTTACAGTTAGTTAGAAGAGCCAAGTGTCACCTCTTTTTTATTTTAATCTTATTCCAACCCCGTGATTTCCCAAAAATAGACTCACTCACCAAGAATGTCACATTCATCTTGGTTCAGCTAATGATATTTATACTTTTATATTGGATGGGATTAATTTTCCTATCCTGTTAATGCAGCATGTGATCATTAAATACCTTTACTGCACGCATAGACATATATTTTCTGTGTCAGAAAGGAAAGCAACTGGCATTTTAAATTACTGAGTGATAATTGTAGGTGGCTGTTTTCCATAGTGCTTAAGGAATTCCTTTCATTATGACAAATGGGTATAAAACTCCCTTTTTACACAGAATCAGTTCACAAGTGAATTTATTCGACAGTCACAGATTGTGGGTCTGCTGAAGAACATTTTCCACAAAGGTGCCTGTGTTAATGTAGTGAACATGTGTAACAGCACCTTATGGAGGAGAGGCACTGAAACTTCCCAAATGATGGGTTTGGGTACTAATACCTTGTACAACTAATGCTGCAGCTCACATCCTGCCAAATTTCACTTGGCTTATTTCACATCCACGGCTCCAGAAGTGCAGGGAGTGCCTAAGCAAAAAGAGATCCAATGACAAGCAAAGTAAATTATTACCCTGGCATTTTAAATAAAAGGTTTTACAAAATCGATTCACAGCCATGCGCCATTAACGTATCAACTGCAAAAGTGAATTCCAGCACGGGAAATCTGCCAAAAAGAAGAGATTTTATCCTGACAGGAGTGAAACAAACAGACATTCAATCAGGGTAGATGTCAGGAAAGCCAAGAGAAATAACAACTCCATTCTACACAGTGCTGTTTCCCCAGACATAAAAACAGTGATTAAAAAAGAGACCTTGCTGCTTGTGAAACTCTAAAGCTTGAGTTCATGGCTCCTGACTGGACCAGTGCCTTCAACAAAACCACCACAGCCCCTGTAACCTCCCACAGAAAGCAAGAAGAAAACTGCTGGGGTTTGACCATGTTACCAGGCAGCACCTCCCACGTGGAGCTTCTTTCTGTGCACAGAGGTTTGTTTCCTCAGCCACAGCAACACAGAAAACTTGCCTGGGTCACTATTTTTCCTGTCAAACAGGAATTTGAGTGATACCTTCAAAGGAAGGTATTTGAATTTTGCTCCAAAGGAAGCCTTCCCATCTCTTCCATTCGCTGGTCACTTATTCATGGGCCATTTCAGGGAGGTTCCTAAACCCTCCCAGTGTCTGTCCCAGGGCTGCTGGCTTAGTGGGCATGGTGGTGTTCCAGTTAAAGGTTGGAGACCTTGGAGGCCTTTTCCAATCATAATGATTCTGTGATTGTGTAGTTCCATGGAAGGCTCACATCCAGTCTGAACCCCCAGCTGCACTCTGGGGGTCAGGGGCCATAGATCCATCCCTGTCACTACCAGGAAAGGTTTGGCTTTGACTGCTCTGTAACCAAAGACCTGCAAACACCAAGGATCCTGAAGAGGGGCAAAACATCCCATTCATTGTTTAATTTTGACTTTGAGTGGATTCTCCATGCACACATAAAGAAAATAAGATGTTTTTCATGGATTTCTGCTTTCAGCAGGGGACTCAGTCATTCCCAAAGCAGGACATGGCAGTACCATTTCTCCACCCCTGCTGTGGATCTCCAGATCCATGCCCCAAGCACTGTTGCACTTGGCAGCCCTTTTCAGCCCTGTGTAAAGAAGAGTAAATGACTTTACCTTAATGAATGGCAGAGCCAGCCCACAGCTCCCTTTTCCTTTATCCATGCTCACAGTGTTACTGACACGTGCTGATTCGGAGGGGCAAGCAGACAAAAGTTTTTAATTTGTTACTCCAGTCCTCAATGGGGATGTTAAGGATTTTCCAGACAAAAGACTAAGACTCAGCTAGCCCCAGCTGAAAGCCTCTTTCTGTTCATTTGCCTTTTGTGGTGTAACTGCTAACGGTGCAAAAAGAAAGAGCCGATGACTGACTGCGGCTTCATTCCCGTTACTGGAATCTGTGCTCTGAAACACAGCATCAGCTGAGCCCTGGGCAGAGCTGGGAGCACAACTTATTTCCTCTGCAAAGCTCTGTTTGCCACCAGCCTCAGCCTGGCTTTGGGTGGGGCAAAACTTTTCCAAAAGTATAAATGGATGATATGTTTTGTTTGCAACCCACACTCCCTGGGCAACATAAAAACTGCACAATATGTAAGAGCCGAAACCAGAGTGTGAGTGCAGGGAACAGATGTGAGTGTGAGAACTACCAAGGGTGCCCTCAGTAACTTCACAGACAGCACCAGGCTGGCTGGGAGTGTGGCTGTGCTGGAAGGCCAGGAGCTCAGCACAGGGATCAGGACAGGCTGGGTCCATGGGCTGAGTTCAGCAGCACCAAGTGCCGGGTCCTGCCCTGGGGTGAGCCCAGGCCCTGCAGCTCCAGGCTGGGCAGAGGGGCTGGAAAGGGCCCGTGGGGAAAGGCCCTGGGGGTGCTGTGCCAGCGGCTGGGCAGGAGCCCAGGGGTGCCCAGGGGGGCACGAGGCCAATGGCCCCTGGGCTGTGCCAGCCATGGGGTGGCCACAGGCCCAGGGCAGGGCTGTCCCCTGGGCTGGCCCTGCTGAGGGACCTCGAGGGCTGTGTCCAGTTCTGGGCCAGAGAGCCCTGGAGGGGCTGGAGCGTGTCCAGGGAAGGGAACGGAGCTGGGAAGGGGCTGGAGCCCCAGGAGCGGCTGAGGGAGCTGGGAAAGGGCTGAGCCTGGAGAAAAGGAGGCTCAGGGGGGACCTTGTGGCTCTGCACAAGTCCCTGCCAGGAGGGGACAGCCAGGGGGGGTCGGGCTCTGCTCCCAGGGAACAGGGACAGGACAAGGGGAAACGGCCTCAAGCTGGGCCAGGGGAGGCTCAGCTTGGACAGCAGCAGGAATTTCTCCATGGAAAGGGTGCTCAGGCCTTGGCAGGGGCTGCCCAGGGAGCTTTGGAGTGCCCATCCCTGCAGGTGTCCCAGGAAGGGCTGGAGGTGGCACTCAGTGCTCTGGGCTGGGGACAAGGTGGCCATGGGGCACAGCTGGGACTCCATGGGCTGGGAGGGATTGTCCAGCCTCAGTGACCCTGGGATTCTGGGATTCTGTGATTTTATGACAACTGGTATGGACTGCCCTTGCTTCCATAACCATGAGGTACCTTTGGCACAGCTGCAGACTTTGGGAAGGACAGAACAAGTACCTGTCTTCATTTTAATGCTGAAGGCAGTTCACTCTCAATATTTGCTTCTCTTGTGAGAGTATATTGGCAAGTACAGTAATTTCCTTGGCTTCCTAATGCCTCACCATCTCTCAAGTCTAGAGGAGATGAAAGCTAAACTTCATAAAACAGGGCAGTGAAGAGCTGGCAGAGAAACAAAGTGAGCAGCAGTGAGTTGTTACTTCCTGTGGTAAAAATAAAGTGACAAAAGTTAACTCGTCCAGATCAGAAAAAAATTTCTAACCATACTTAAATTGCCTCCAAACTTCTTGAAATAAATCCCTATAAACCAGCCTTTTACAACTAGACAGAAGTTAGCATGGCCTTCACTCTTCTAAGGGTAAATGAGGGTAATCAGCATTTTTTAAAAGAAAATAAAAATTCTGAACAGGAATAGAAAACGTAGAAGGAATTGAAAGGCAGTATCACCTATACAATTTACTGCCTTAGAATTAGGAGAAATGTTACCAGACAACGTTTTGTTTCCTGAATCTATTAAAAACCTGCCTTGGTCATGAAGAAAATCTGTCTTAGATGACTGTGGTAATTTTAGAAAGCTGCTGACCAGCCGTGACTGTACATCTGCTGAATAACTTGGCAAACTGCCCCTGTTTCCAGTCCTTCGTCCTGAATGATTTAATAAGATGTGGCTTTGAATGCAGCGTGATACAGTTGGATTTGTTTCATGCCAACTCCTGACACTGAGTTTTTCTGAAGCTCTTTCAGAGCTTTTCCACCCCTGTTTTCCTGCAGGGATGGATGGCACTGGGCAGGGGAAGTCACACTGTTGTTGTTACTATAACATCCCTTTTGTCTTGGGCAAGAGCTGGCTTGTGAAAGAGCGTGCAGGCTGGAACCTCTGGCTGGTAGCAGAGTAGAACGGGGAACAGGATGGAAACATCCCATCTCACTAAGCAGCTCAGTCTTCTCACCAAGATTGCTGAATTCACCTAGGTCAGCTGGCTCATTAACTGCTGGAAGGTCATTTACTGCTCCCAAAGTGTCCCTTTCCAGCCAAGAATCTTCCTGATGTCCAGTCCATGTTCACTCGTGTCTGGTTTGCAGCCATCTGAGTGCCCTCTCAGAAGGTGTGCACCACCCAGCAGTGCTTCCTGCAGCCCTGCCCCTGGGTGGCTGTGGCTGTGGCCACCCACAGTGGGGAGTGTTAATCTCTCCCTGTGTCCTGATAATGTCACTTCTGACCTGCCTCAAACTCCTGTTTGCCGTTATGTGGCCGTGCCACACCGAGGGCTCCCAGCTGCCTGGGGATCTGCTGGTCTGTTCAGGCCTTTCTCTTCCTTTGTCCTCCTGAGCTTTGGATTTTGCAGCAGAAATCCCTGCTTGCTGCAAGAATTTCTCACTGTTAAACTTCATGCTGTCTCTGACTTGTCCTCTACTGGGGCACTGTCAAGCTTTGTGCTGTCAGCAAACTTCCTTACCATGGTCTTCTTTGGGCCATCTAAGCCCAAACCCTGTCTGACAGAACCATACTAAAAAGAATGGCACTGGATTGATTGATTAATTAATTAATTAATTGCTTGTGCTGGTTCATAGAATTCCAGAATCACTGAGGCTGGACAATCCCTCCCAGCCCAGGGAGTCCCAGCTGTGCCCCATGCCCTCCTTGTCCTCAGCCCAGAGCACTGAGTGCCTCCTCCAGCCCTTCCTGGGACACCTCCAGGGATGGGCACTCCAAAGCTCCCTGGGCAGCCCCTGCCAAGGCCTGAGCACCCTTTCCATGGAGAAATTCCTGCTGCTGTCCAAGCTGAGCCTCTCCTGGCACAGCTTGAAGCCATTTATTCTTGTCCTGTCCACTTCTTACATGATTCACTATTCTGAATAGTCCCTAGCCTTTAGCATGCTTGAATCTTTGAGCTTTCTTTGTGCCTGTATTTTGGTGAAAATACAACCAAGAAATTTACTTTTCCATATATAGAGCACAGGTCCACATAGTTTCTGTCCTTCTCTTACTTATGTGGAAAAAGAAACTCTTATTTAAATTTACTTTTACCCTTGGAAAACCCAGTTTGGCTGGGTTTTGAGGCTTTCTGAATTTATCTCTGCATTTTTGAATTCCCAAGCTGTTTCACAGCCTGACTGTTTTGCTGCATGGGGCCATGCTGCTCCAGAACTGGAAGGGCCTGCCATGTTCCAGAAAGGCAACCACATAATTATGGGGTGGCCACGCCGACGACGTTGCCCACACAGGGTGAAGCCACACTGCAAGACCAGAAACTCTGCTTGCAAAGAGGTCAAACCACTTAGGCTGCCCAGAGGTTTCTGTGTTTTCTGGGACAACAGGCACACATTTAAATGGTGCCATGCAGAGGGGAGAGCATGTGGAGCACTCTCTCCATTAGGACAGCATGGATGAGATCTGAACTCAACCCTTTCTGCAGAAAGCAGTAATTATATGTGTCATTACTTTTCCAGTTCTCCCATTTTCTAACCAAAAAGTGGCATCAGCTATGGAAAAACCCACTGCTTTCCTTGTGAGAATAAACTCTTCCCTACTCACATGCCCAGAAGGCAAAGGACTGCCCAGAAGAGCAGAAAGTGCCTCTGAAGAGCCCACACCTCAAAAGGAGCAACAGGGAGCTGGCAGTGCCCCCAGATGAAAGAGGTTTGGCACCCTGGGTACAAAAGCGTTTCCCCAAATCAAGCATCACTGTGTTGACATGGCTTTGCACTGGTGAGCTGAGATGTGATGCCAACTGACAGAGAATCAAGAGCCCGGGTTTCTGGATGCCTCCATCCCACCCAGCAGCAGCAACAACACAGCAGTGCCTGCTCAGCACAAGCACCAGCTGCTGCACGTGAGCTAGGGAAGTTCAGGGGGAAGAGGAGCACCCTCCTGGTGGGTGCACAAGGAACTCCCAAAGGGAACATGCTGCCACATCACCTCCCAGTGTGAAGGTGTGACCCAAAAGCAGGCTGAATTGCTCCGAGCCCACACCCTCCACCTCCTCTGAGTCTCCACCACACCCCTTCACCTTCCTGCCTCTCTCTAGGCCAGATCAGACTCCCATCAGCTCATCTCTGCCCAGGGCCAGGACAGGGACACACTCAGGGAGACCTGCTCAGCTGGGCTGCCGTGTGTGCCTTGGCTGAGCCGAGCCACTGCCAGCCTGATCATGTCTGCAGGGTTCATCCACTTGAGAACAATAAAGTTGGGGTGTCTGGAGGATGCAGTGCCTTGGGATCTTGTTGGGTTTCTGCCCTCATGTTGGAATTCACTTGTTTAGGGAGCATAACTAAAGCCAAATGAATTGAGGACATTCAGCTCTGGGCCACCTGGGTTAATGCAGACCTTGGTCAGGCGGTGACACCCACGGTGTCCCCACAGCAGCACTCCCGTGGGTCTGACTTCCTGCTGCCTCAGCTCTGTGAGGCTCAAAGGCTGACAACAGCTAACAAGTGCTGGTGCTGCACCTGGATCAGGGCAACTCCTTGGATCAATCCAGGGGATGAGCAGCTGGAGCAGCCCTGGAGAAGGAGCTGGGGGTGCTGGGGGTGAGAGCTGGGACCCAGAACCCCCCATGCCCTGGGCTGAGCCCCAGCGTGGGCAGCAGGGGAGGGGGGGATTCTGCCCCTGTGCCCTGAGCTCAGGTGAGAGCCCACCTGCAGAGCTGCCCCAGCCCTGGGCCAGCACAGCAGGGACCTGGAGCTGCTGCAGAGAGCCCAGGGGAGCACCAGGATGAGCAGAGGGATGGAGCAGCTCTGCTGGGAGGAAAGGCTGGGAGAGCTGGGGGTGCTCACCTGGAGAGGAGAAGCTCTGGGGTGACCAAATTCCAGTGCCTGAAGGAACTGACAAGGAAGATGGAGAGAGACTCTGGACAAGGGATGGAGTGACAGGACACAGGGAATGGCTTCCCACTGCCAGAGGGCAGGGCTGGATGGGATATTGGGAAGGAATTGTTCCCTGGCAGGGTGGGCAGGCCCTGGCACAGGGTGCCCAGAGAAGCTGTGGCTGCCCCTGGGTCCCTGGAAGTGCCCAAGGCCAGGTTGGACTTTGGGGCTTGGAGCAGCCTGGGACAGTGGAAGGTGTCCCTGCCATGGCAGGGGTTTGGAACTGGATGATCTTTAAGGTACCTTCCAACCCAAACCATTCTGTGATTCTGATTATTTCCTCTCCTAAAATCATGGCCACTCATCAGATAATAAGGAATGGCTGCCAGCCAGCAGGAAGAGACTCTTGCTTAGAGATTCCTTGACAGTGAAGGAAGGAGGTTGCATGAGAAGGAAAGCAGAACACAGAATTAGGGACTGACACCTTTCCTCCCTGGACCACGTAATTAATATCTTTGGGTTTAAAAGCATTACACAGAGAGCTGAAGCCATGCCTCACTTGTACAGGTGCTGGCAGTGAGTTCTGTACCATGGGAATTACCCCAGGGCTCAGACTGGCAACGGGAGCATTTTCTTCATTCCTGGAAAGACCAGCTAATGGCACACACTCAGCTGGGAACACAGGAAGACTTGGGTTCTCTGCCCTTTCACTGCTAAGGAAATACACTTCCATTAATGGCAATTACAGGCCACCAAAGCAGTGAGGAGCAGGAGAGTTCATAAGAAAAAAGGTGTTTTTAGAAGAGGTTGGTACATTAACTTCCTCAGTTGCATTTTGAATAGAGCTTGTTTTGGAAATGGATGCACCTCTACAGGAAATCCATCGATGAAGCAGAAACAAGGAAATTATTCAGGACAGGACTATTTGATTGCACTGCAAGAGAACAAAAAAATGCTGCTGTGGAAATGTGAGTCATGAACTAATCACCCTCAGCATCACCAGAACTGAAGATGGAAAGAAAAAAAAGAAAAAACCAATAAAGGAAAAAAGAAGAGACAACAATCTGATAATGTTGCATTTGTAACAGGTATGTTTGTAAAATGGCTTTGGCCTTCAACTTAAATATAAAGAAGACACAAGGACCAAAAAGAGAACATCACAATACTTGTGGAGGGTGAAAATGGCAATGTGGCTGTTGTGTAAATGCTTTGTCCAGAATTTTGGGATATGAACTAAAGGTGTTGTGACTCCTCATAGAATGATATATTTTGATAAGATTTTCCCTGCCCTAATAGAAAATACCCCATGAAACCATTCAAAATACATACCTGACCAATGTCATGGGATACAATAGGATGTGCTGATTTAATTTAACGTGACATGAGAGGACAAGGAAGGGATCCCACGTGGGGTAACTATCTGCCCTTGACAACTCAGAACACAGAAATCCCTTTCTGGAACAAAAACTGGGATCACAAACCAGTTTTTATTTAATTACCTTTTAATTTCACATCTACAATCTCTAACAAAAAACTCTGTGAGCTCTCTTTTTCTCCCTCACACACAGCAGCTCACCGCTGTAATATGAAAAATCCTTTTCCTACTAAAACCAACGACAGATTCCTTACAGTGAATAATTATGTAGGAGATGGAATGGGTATTTTTCTCAGTGTTTATCAAATACCCTCAAAGGGTTTCAAAGCAACACTGTATGTAGTCTCATGCTGGTTTTGTTATACAAGATGATATGCTAGAAGTGATTTCTGGTGGATATGTCTAATATAAACTAAATGAGCCACAGGAAAGGGGCCAAGTAGCCCTGCACAGAGTCACTGGGAGACAGCTGAGTCACACTGCCCTGCTCTAACAGAGAGCCCATAACTTTGCCCAGAAGCTTTAAACCACTTACTTATTCCCATATTTTCTTTTCCCTTTCTCTTTCAGCATTACAGGCTTTCCCTACCCTGTTTGAGCCTTAGCACACTCTTGCATTAACACTTTCTTTTGGATATTGAGGAGGTGGGAGACAGGTGAGGTACACACTTCCCAAGAATTTCACTAGTGGACTAAATAGATCATGAAAATTTATTTATTCACTGAAAATTCTCAGGTGCAGAAGCAATAGCCTGAATGTGCAGGCAAGGAGTAAAGTCTGACTCTGAATAAAACACAGGTCTCACCAGGATGTGCTGTGGGCCAAAAGCTCAGATAACTCTGTTTCCTTAGCTACAAACTGGTATCTATTCAATAGTGAGGGTTTAGCTGAAAATGGGTATAATCAGCATGGGGATGTTTTGCTTATGCTTTTGCCCAAACTGTTTTATAACCTGATGTGTCACCACTGCGCTGCTCAGGCTTTTCCACAGGATGCCTCTTTTTATTCTTTGCTTTTCTAAGCCTCTCTAAGCTTTTCTGGATAGGTCATTATAATGCCATCATTCCATGCTGCCAGCAGTGCCAGCGGGATGTGACTGAGTGTCTGCAGGGAGGGGCAGAGCAGGGCCCAGGCTCTGCTCCGGGGCCCAGCAATGGCACCAGAGCCACGGGCAGGGACTGAGCCCGGCAATTCCCCTGCACAGGAGGCACAACTTCTTCCCTGGGCAGGGCCAGCCCTGAGCACATTGTCCAGAGAGGCTCTGGGCTCTCCTCCCTGGGGCTCTTGCAGAGCTGTGTGCACACAATGCTGTGCCCTGTGCTCTGGGATGGCCCTGCTGGAGCAGGGAGGTGCCACCAGGTGCCCACTCAGCTCCCTCCAGCCTCAGACACCCTGGGATCCTGTGTTTATAACCAATACTGGTGGCTCTCTGGACACAGCTCCCAGGCTGGAAACATCCCTGGCTGCAGACTTCATGCTCCCACTTCTTTTTATGTAGCTGCTTATTCCTACCTGCCCTTGCTGGGAACAAAAAAAAGGGAGTTAAAAGGAGTTGGACTCCTCTGAGGAGACTCAGGGGTGTCTTTATCATGCCACAAGTCCCTGCCAGGAGGGGACAGCCAGGGGGGGTCAGGCTCTGCTCCCAGGGAACAGGGACAGGACAAGGGGAAACGGCCTCAAGCTGGGCCAGGGGAGGCTCAGCTTGGACAGCAGCAGGAATTTCTCCATGGAAAGGGTGCTCAGGCCTTGGCAGGGGCTGCCCAGGGAGCTTTGGAGTGCCCATCCCTGCAGGTGTCCCAGGAAGGGCTGGAGGTGGCACTCAGTGCTCTGGGCTGGGGACAAGGTGGCCATGGGGCACAGCTGGGACTCCATGGGCTGGGAGGGATTGTCCAGCCTCAGTGACCCTGGGATTCTGTGGTGTGGTGATCTATGTGTGTCCCTTCCAACTCAAGAGATTCAATGATTCTATGGAAAAACCCACATGTTCCAGGCTTCCAACCCCTGCAGCAGCCACCTACAATCCCCTCACAGCATCACTACCTTACTGTGAGTGCCATCCAGCTGTTTTTTAACAACAGAAGAGCCAAAAACACCTGTGACAGGCCCTTCTTGGCTTTGGTCCCCCATGTTGGAGGACAGACCGAATTCTGAGAGGAGCTGCAGTCCTCAGCAGCATTCCTGGTTTGGGATGAACTTCTGCCATGAAGAAGCAACAAAGAGGAGATTGTATTAACTTTTTTAAAATCTATTTACGCCAGAGCTTCTCTAATGATGGAAATATTCACATCATAGCTGAAGTTTTCACAGAGCTCTGAGAAACAGAGATAGCTTTAAAGTTTACTTCCACATCCTCACTTGCCCCATTCCCAGCATGGCCTAGGTCCAGGGTTTTGTCTGAAGTGGTCTTAATATTTAACTAATTTAAATGCTAATTAGACTAATTTGATGAGTAAAACATGGTAGGGATTTGTTAGCAAGTTTCTGCTGTTGCTTTATATCAACAGATAGATTCTCTAAAACAGGACTCCAAGGGACAGCAGCACATTCTGTTACCAGTTGAACAAGGTGCATTTTTGGTAATAGCAAACCTTAGAGTTGATCATACATTGCACAACTGCAGAGAAGAAGGAGGAGGAATTTTAAATTTTTCAGAACTAGCACATCTTGGACACCACGACCAAGAAGAACTTTTGGCAGTCCAGAGCCCATCTGCTTCACGGGGTTTGCTCTGACTTTTATACACAGAGAAAGACAACGTACCTTATCTCTGTTTCCCTACTGCAGTCGATCCAGTTTTTCTGCCTGTACAGAGGAATTAAACCATTCCCCTTGTGTCTGACTGTGTTTCGACTTTCTGTTTTCACTGAGCTCCGTGAAGTCAGTGAGGCTCCAGAGAGGCCAAGCAGATACAAAACCAGGTCAGCCTGCTCATGGCTCCCCTCAGGGCTCCTGCCTGGGTACGAGTGTCCCGGGCTGGGGCGGGCGAAGCCGAGAGGGGTCGGGTGAAGCTGGGATGGAGCGGGTGACGCCAGAGGAGCCACGAGGAGCTGTGCTGAGGCGAGGGAAGCCGTGAAGGTGCGGATGGAGTTATGAGGGGGCGGGCCAGGCCGTGAGGGGACGGGCAGAGCGGGGCTGGGGCGGTCCCTGGGGCGGCTGAAGCCGTGAAGAGGCGGCCCCGCCCCGCCTCTCCCTACGGCAGCCGCGCAGTTACAGCCATGGCGCCTCGCCGGGAAGCCGGTCTGCTGCTGCTGCTCCTCGTCTTGCCGCCGGCGAACGCGGGGCTGAGCGGCTACTTCGGCACCAAGTCCCGCTACGAGGAGGTGAACCCGCACCTGGTGAGCGACCCGCTGTCGCTGGGTCCCGGGGCGGGCGGATCGCTGCCCGCCTCCTGCACTCCGCTGCAGCTCCGCGCCGTGCTCCGCCACGGCACCCGCTACCCCACGTCCGGCCAGGTCCGCCGGCTGGGCGAGCTGCACTCCCGGCTGCTCCGCCGGGCCCCGGAGGCCGCCGCCTGCCCCGCCGCCGCCGCCCTGGCCGACTGGCCCATGTGGTACGAGGAGAGCCTGGACGGGCGGCTGGCGCCGCAGGGCCGGCGCGACATGGAGCAGCTGGCCCGGCGCATGGCCGCCCGCTTCCCCGCGCTCTTCGCCGCCCGCCGCCGCCTGGCGCTGGCCAGCAGCTCCAAGCACCGCTGCCTGCAGAGCGGGGCGGCCTTCCGCCGCGGGCTCGGGCCGACCCTCGACTTCGGCGGCGACGGTGAGTGCGCGACACCCACCCCCTTCCTTCCCTAGGGGAGCCTTGGCTTTTCCTGCATGGCTGGGCGATTGCCGGCTCTCCCGAGGGGATGGGGCACGCCCGTCCTTCCCTGAAGGCGCGCCGGGTGCTCTCCGGGGGTCTGCTCCCCGAGGGGGTGAAGGAGACCCATACCCTGAGTGAATGATTCCTGTGTCCTCTCTGAGGGACTGGGGCAGCCCCTGGGATTCCCGGCTCTCCCAAAGGGGATGGGGGTGCCTTACACCATCTTTGCTGGAGCTCTATCCCTCTTCTGAGGGAGCCTTGTGCTCTCCCTGAGAGCTGGAGGAGCATCGATCCAACCCTGAGGGAGCACCATGACCTCCCTGAGGGGCTGGGGGTCTCCTGATGTCTTCCTGGATGGCTGGAAGAATCCTTCCCTGAGGGAGCCCCTGATGCTCCCAGAGGGGTTGAGAGTGTCCCCTGCCTTCCCTGTGGCTGAGGGAAGCCACAAGACCAGTACCACATCCCCCATGCCCAGGTTGAGGGGGACCCTGCATCCTCTCCATGGGGACACGGCTGTCGTGGGCTGACTGTCCCTTGGAGGGTGTCATGGTGGCCACGTGCTGGTACCCTTGGGGATGGTGGTGCTCCCCCTGATGCCCATGTTTGCTTTCAGAGGTGGAGGTTGAAGTTAACGACTCCCTGATGCGGTTCTTCGATCACTGCGCCAAGTTTGTAGCCCTGGTGGAGGAGAATGACGCGGCCATGTGCCAGGTGAACGCCTTCAAAGCGGGGCCTGAGATGAAGAAGGTCCTGGAGAAGGTGGCCAGTGCCTTGTGTTTGCCAGTGGAGGAGCTAAATGCAGGTAAGGAATTCTTGTTAGAGATGACTTTGGCTCCAAGGCTGGCCAAGAGCGACTTCCAAGACATGTAGTTATGCAGGGTAGGTAATTTAAAGTGTCTGTGACTTGGAGATGCAGTCTCTAATTAAAGTGCATGAGACTGTAAGTCTGTGTTGGTGTTGCAGTAATGAATGATTGTTGGATAGTGGTTAGAAGGAAAAGATGTGTGAAAACATCTTTCCTGTAGATGAAATCAGCTTTACCTGGTTTTGGAGGGATTTGAGTGTTTTTCTTTTAATTTTGCTTTTGTGAAACCTGTTACAACTCAAGCACAGAAGTTACTGAGGAAAATCAGCCCTGTGTGTAAACTCACCTGTTCAGAGCAGAAGTGCTGGGTTTCCCTGTGGAGTCAGGTAGTGGGAAAAGCCTCCCAAAATAAGTGCTGCTGTTGGGATTACAGCATTGAGGACACGCTGGAAACAAAGTTCAGCCTGGTGCTGCTCATACTCAGCTGCTCATGTGGAGGGGGAGTTGTCCAAGACCTCACACATTCCCTTTATTGACTCTTCTGACCTTTGTGGCTGCACCAGCAGCTGACACCTATTACACATCAGCAGATCAACAGCATTTAATGTGAAATGCTCTTGTTTTTCCCTTGAAATTATGTAATGGGAAGAGCTTGCAGTCCAGAATTTGGATTTTGCACAATAAATTGTTAAACTGTGTATTTTTGATGCTTGGTCGTTGTCCTGCCAAATATTTATTGAATTTCATTGTTTGCATTGCCAAACAGTAATTGCAAGTTATTTTAGAGGTAAACTGAGGAGAGGAAGTTGCTACTTGTGTAGCAGTGGTTTATCTATTGCTTGTTTGTTGGCTTTATTGCAGATCTTGTTCAAGTGGCTTTTCTCACCTGCTCATATGAGCTGGCCATAAAAAATGTGACCTCCCCGTGGTGTTCACTCTTCAGTGAAGAAGATGCCAAGGTAAGTGGGGCTTGGGGAAACCTGCTCTAGTGGAAAGTGTCCCTGCTTGTGGCAGGGGGTTTGGAATGAGGTGATCTTAAATGTCCTTCCATCCCAAACCACTCTGTAAGGTGTGTTTTTCACATGATAGAATCACGTGATAAAATTCACTCCAGGGTACATCAAATGAGGTCTTCCAGGGCCTCTAAGACTCTCTGGTTTTGGGGATTGTCAGCTCTCTAAAACCAAATAAATGCCTGTTAACAAAATCCAGTGGAACCCAGATAAATGAGACAAATGCTTGTTCCTCTTCTTTCAAAATTGTAACTTTTGATGTTCAGTGAGGCTCCCCCAGGGGTCTTAAGGAAATTTGTACCCCTGGGAAAAGAGGAGACCTTTGCATAGGAAGGTGTTTGGATAAAGGGTGGGCAGTTAGGAATAAAGGATCTCCTGTCTAAGAGGATCAGGGTCAGCATGGGCTTCTGCTGACACCTGCCCTATTCAGTCTAGTTATAAATCATTCAGCAGGGAGCTGGGAAAGGACTTTGATGCCTGGAGTTGTCAGGAAGGGAACAGAGAATGAGAAGAGCACTGTGTGCTTTTGAATAATTCCAGGGCACAGTTCTATCTACTTGAGATGTGTGCACATCTCTGGAGCATGAAAACAGACAAGCTGGGCTGAAGGTGCGGGATGGATTCTATGGGAAGAATGATAAGCCAAAGGCAAAATCAGAAGTGCTAAAAAAGCAGTGGATAGTGATTGTCTCATGATGTGCAGCACCTCAGCTGACTGTGATTGTTGCCAGATGCTGAATTTGGTTGCTCTTTGGTCTGATTTTTTTTGTCTGGTTTTATGCTGAAGTGGTTTCAACTAGGACCCGGATGTTTGCGGGGTTGTTTTTGTGTCATGACTCCAGGCTGTGAGCTTTCTGTTTTCCCTTGGTGCAGTAATAAAAACCTGTGAGCTCTAACTTTAGGTGCTGGAATACCTGAACGACCTGAAGCAGTACTGGAAGAGAGGATATGGCTATGACATCAACAGTCGCTCCAGCTGTGTTTTATTCCAAGATATCTTCCAGCACTTGGACAAAGCAGTGGAGGAGAGCAAAAGGTAAATCTGGAGGCTTCAGTGCTTTGGGGGTGAGCTTTGTGTGCTCAATCCTGACCTGGATTTCATGTGGAGGGAAGTTCAGTACCTTATTTCCAAACGTGGCAACATTAGGAGAGCTGGAGCTTAGAGAATTTTAACAGAGAGAATACAATTTTTACTGGAGCCATATTACTTTGAAGAGTTTTTTTTTTTTTTTGCTTTCATTGATGCTTTTGTGCTCAGCTGAAGTGTTACCATCTTTTAACTTGGTGATCCACACAGGCCTTCAGGGGATGGCCAACTGCTGTCTGAGAGTGGTGTTCTCTTCCTGCAGTTTGAGAGAAGACATTGAGTTAAAATAATGAGGGTTTTTTTTGTTAAAAATGTCCTTGTTAAAATTAATTAGTTGCTTAAATGTTAATTTACAGCCTACCTTCATGCTCATATGTAAACTGAACAATAACAAATTTGTGGTTAATAATTAGTCACATGAATTAATACCTTAGCAGATTAGTATGGAAATTTTACAAAAGTACAGGATATCAAGCATAGGGCCATAAGATTTTATAATGGAAGGAGAGTGATCAATTTTGTTCCCTTTTAGTGTCATTTCCTCTTTGAGCACTGAGAGCCTTTCAATCCTTACGTCACACACACTAGTTGCAGCTGTGTCTCAACTGGATATAAAACATCCCTGTAAGTTTAATAATAACAATTTTTAAAAACCCAAAAACTGTAGTTGGAAGAAGCAGGTCCAGACAGAGATTACTGATTTATTTGGAGCTGGATCAGCGGTTGCTAAATTGGGAGGTGGGAAGGGCAGGTGTCTGAGGCAGAGCTCCCAAGCACCCTGGTAACTTTGTGTCTTTCAGCATTGGCTATGGAAGTTCAGTTGCAAAGTCTGGGGCTCTCGTGTTGCTTTGCCATCAGAGGGAAGCAGGCAGGGAGTGTAAAGGATCAGGACCCTAAATCTTGCGAAATTCTAAGCTGGGTGAGTGAGCAGCATTCAGGATGAGCCTCATCCTAAACAGGAGCGGAAAGCCGAGGTGTCCGGGTGCCGCGGGAGTGTTGAGGAGTGTGTTACTCCCTTCACAACAGAAGGTGGCACTCGTAAAGCACCGCAGACCTGGGAATAAACTGGGTTGGGTAACCCTGCAGAGGATGTGGGAATCTACCGGGGCCAGCTTGTCTCTCCTGGAATCTAGGGAGCAGAGATGCAGCTAATCCTATTTCATCTGCAGAGAGAGATTTCTCTTTCTCATCTGTGGAGAGACACCCTGTGGCACTGTGAGAGTACAATGAAAATGAGAAAATATACAAATAAAAAGATATGTAGAAGTCTTTATTTTTATGGTGATGGTCAACTTCAAGGCAGCAGGTTAAATATTTTTGCAGCATTTTCAGAAAATGAACTTTTGTGATGATTGAATGTCTTTCAGTGGAATGTTGTTTCAATTTAGGTGTTTAACATTGATTTATAAACTGTCTGCTTGCTCCAAAAATTTAAGAAAAATAAATTTACTTCCAGGGCATTATCTTTGCCCCAGAATCTCTTTTCTTTTTGGAAAGCTTAGATTGGGCTATCCAGAAGTAAAAAGGGAAGCATTTCTGTTCTGGGAGGAAGCTGAGGGATCTGGATTATCTGTTCTGCTCTAGACTTGGCAGTGGAGAGCAGTGTTGGCAAAGCTGTATTTTTGTAGCATACTTGATGCATTCAATAGCTTTGTTGTGTTTTCATTCCCAGTTGCAGTGAAATTCAAGAGAGAAAACCTGTTTCTTCCATGAACTGATTATTGCCCTTGCAATCTCATAACCAAACTTAGTTGCCTTACCAAAACTTGCTTTTATTTCCTTGGTGGAAAACCCTTCCTGCTGATTAGTCTATCCTTAAGAGTATGATGGTGGTAATAAATACCTATTACTAATTAGTCCCACTTTCAGTTTGCAGTGCAAAAGTTTCAGATGTTTTTAGGCTCTTCCACCATGTGAATTCCAGTATAGCTCTGGGGTTTAAACTAGCAATAGTCTCTTCTGTGCAGGTATTGCTGTACAGCAAGATGGTGTTAAAAGCTGTGAAAGGGTTAGGTTGGGGGCCCGGACTCTTTCTTCCATACAAATTTTCTTAGTTGCAAAAATATAATGTATCACAAGAGATGTATATAAAATGAAACCATTTTTGCTTAGGAAATAGGCTTTGGTTACAAGTTTCACTTGTTCCCTACCAAACCCATGTGATTTGCTGTACTGAAATGGCATAGTTGGGTAGTTGTCTTATGTCTTCACAATTAGAAAGAACTGTGTTTTTCCCAAGTCTGCCTGCTAGAGAGAAAAAATAGCCAGAGAAGCTGGTGAAGAATTACTTGTCACTGCTGGTTTTCCCAGCAGTTTAATGAACAGTATCTTGCCCACAGGAACTCTATGTACATTGATGAGAAATTCAGGTATTTTCATAGTTATTGCAGTATGAAGCTGCTCATCTGACTTGAAAAATCTTTGCAGCTGCACACTTGGGCAGAGGTGGATTTGCAAATCAGTTGTGGCACACTTCAAAATATATCAGCTATTCACTAAAGCTGTTTTAGACTTCCCATTTTTTTTCCTTCTAACTTGAAATATTTAACATGAATATTTCCTGCTGGTGAAAGAATATGAAATACCTATTATTGCTTGTACTGTCCAAATGGGTAACCATAAGGCTCTGGAAATTGGGAGGATGCTTTGTGCAGCCATCTCAGTATTTACAGTGTGTATTGATAATACCAGCCTAGCTGCACATATGTATATCAAAATACTTGGTCTGGGAAGAAGCTGAGGTGGTTTCCTCTAAGAGATTAAATGGGTCCAAGGCATTAAAAATAAAAGAAAAGGACTTATTTGAATTTGAATGTAGTTCAAGATCAATTGTAGGTGAGTTATACCACAAAGCTATATGGTAAACAAACCAATTTGGCAATTTATTGGTAGCTTTTATTGTTGCATGTAATTTGCCTTCCTCTTTGCAGGTCACTTCCCAACACAATTGGTAACCTTTCAGGAGTCATTTACTGCTGTGCCCTAATTGTTCTTCCAAACCTATTAGTCAGTACAAAGGAATATAATGGATGATCTAAAACCACTTCACAGTTCAAAACTCTACAAAGGAAACTGAGCAAAAAGCTTCTACATACGCAGTAGCAATGAAATAATGAGATTGAAGATCCCCTTTTGCTCAGGCTGCAAACATTCAGTCAGTTTTTTATTAAAACCCTTTCACTGCTTCTGGGATGACTTTCATTAATAAACAATGTCTCAGTCAGCAGTTCTGTATCATAGCGTGTGGCTGGCTTTGATTGCTCCATCTTTCAGAGGTGAGACTTCTGACATGACTAAAGGGAGCTTCTGGGGAAGGCAGAGGTGTGAAAT
Source organism: Dicaeum eximium (assembly GCA_013396995.1). Classification (NCBI taxonomy): domain Eukaryota; kingdom Metazoa; phylum Chordata; class Aves; order Passeriformes; family Dicaeidae; genus Dicaeum; species Dicaeum eximium. The sequence continues at coordinate 642,748 of VWZP01001109.1, forward strand.
TCGCCACAGATCCTTGTGGCACACTCAGCAGCATCCCTGGGTCTGCATTTCTGAAGAAGTGTGTTTGCTGACTTCTAACAGGGTCTCTCCCCTGGGAATGTGGCTGTTCATCTGTCTGCCCAGAACTAGAGATTTAAAGTTTCTTGGGCCTTTTAGACTCCCCAGCATGTCCTCAATCTCACATTAAATAGTCAATATATGCTTGCTCAGGATTGATCTGCAGAAGTACCTGAGCAGTTTTGATAGTCATACCCTTTTATGTAAAAATGAAAGATATGTAGGCAAGTACCAGACAAATGAACTGCTCGGACCAGTGTCTACCTTGGGCAGAAAGGGTTTGACAAGTGCCATCAACCACTTGGTTTGGTTTTGGCTCCTGATGGATCAACATTGAGCATTATTGTGGTGCTGCTGCAGTAATGCATTTCACCTCTGAGGTTTGAAACTACAGGAGAGATGGTATCAGCCAGAAAGAGCCTTTCAAAGTGCAGCAGCTCTGCAGTGAAACACAAGGAGGCCTAGCCTAATGAGCTCTGAGTGATTAAGTGTTGCAGGACTAGATAAGAGCCTTTTAATCAGGGTTTTTAATGAGTTTTGTGTAGTCCAGTCAGCTTTTCAAGCTTGCTTTTGTCATGAGTGAGCTTTTTCCTTGTTGCAACAGAAGAAAAATTTTCTCTTGTCAGTATTAGTGGTGGCATTTTGTTATGTTGGTGCTGATTCTGGGAATGATTGGCTGTCTTCTGTTTATGGTGGACGTTTTGACATAAGAGGACTTAATATTTTTTGACAGATAATTTTTTTTACTGTTTTTATTCCTCCCCTGGTGAAAACCCTCTGAGCTTTAACACTGTTAAATATTTCTGCTGCCCTCTGAATGCCACCAATGCCTTCCCTTATCTCTGCTGCTTCCTGCTATGTTTAGGGTTTGTCCAGCTTGTTTTTTTTCCCTGAAATGAATCACAGGGGAAGTGAGAGGGTGAGGAATTCATCCCATAGTTGAAAGCAGGTTTTGGAGTCTTTTGACCTAGCTTTTTTATTAGGGAGAAAAGGAACAGAATGTAGTGTAAGCTTGCTTGTTAAACAGGTGTTAAATCTTACCTTCTGTGCAGTTGTTGGAGGAATTTTTACAAGAGGTTTGAAGGTTGGCTGGTTGAGTTTTGATGGAGGAAATGTTTTGTCTTATCCCACTATTGCCTGGGGTTTGAGTTATTTCTAACTGAAAGTCCAATCACTGCTTAGGAAATAAACTTTGGTTAAAAGAAAGTTCACTTTTTCCATATGGAAAATGGACTACCAGTAGTCCTGGGAAGAGTAGGAATGATCTGCTCTTGAGGATGGGTGAGCTGATGCAGAAGATTCAGAGTTTAACCCAAATCTGCTGAGATCCAAGAGAAACAGAATTTTCCTGGATGATAAATCCCACATCTGTGCTTCTCCATGATGCTTTTTGTCCCCATGGTGAGACTTAGCTTTTGGGGTTGTGCTGCTGAATTCTTCAGTACTTTCTTCATTTTTATCTGTGGTCAGATTTACTTAAAATGTAAAAAAAAAAAAAAACCAGAACAAAACTGTAAAACCCCAATGTGGGCAGTCCAGTTCAGGAGCTGGCACATCTCTCCAGTGAAACCTGCTTGTGCTCTGCCTACTGAGAGCTCCTTGAGAAGAGCCCCATGAAATGCCTGTGAAACCAATCACTTTGAGACAAGCTCCTAATATTTTATGGCAGTTTTATGCACAGTCCCTTCATCTCCCTTCAAAGGTGGGAATGAGATTTCCCCAGTGGGCTTTCCCTAGCCATGTACTAGTAAATAAAAAGGAGGGAAGAAGTGGATTTTAAAAAGTGGATTGAAATGCCATTAGTAATTCCCAAAGTACAATGTTGAGAACTTTGATGCTTCCAAGGAGACGCTGAGTCATTGATAGATTGTGAGGCAAATTGAGTGTGGGTACATCTGGCCTGCCATTTCATATTTCAGTAGCATGTGCTACTGTTTATCACTGTTTTGTTGCTTGTTCTGCCCTTATCAGAAATGCAGGGGCAGTTGTAACCTTTGCCTGTGTGTATTCTCTGAAGGTAATCTGTCATCATTTTCCCCACGATTAAAAATATTGCAGTTTAACCTTGATGGCCATTTTGATTGTCATTGCTGGATGATAGGAAGCCACATCTGAGCTGGAGTCCTGACCCTGCAGACTGGAGGGAGTGCTGGAGCAGTCTGGGAAATCACCAGCACTGGTGAAAGACCAGGCATGCTGTGGTAAAGAGGCTGTGGAGAACTCAGGGTTGTGTCCTATCAGGAAATAGTTTTAATCCTCATTAAACTAATCCGGTGGGATAGCTCTGAGTGGGAGAGGTTTGTTTTGCCTCTCCAGGCTGTTTGGCCTGTTGGCATGAGGATTTCATGAGACTAAAGCAAGTGAAGGGAAAACTCAAGCTACACAGAGAATGAGCACATTGAGTCCTTCTTTTCCCAATTCTTCCTTTGTTCTTAGAAATTTGTCTGTGCTATAATTTGTTTCCTGCTTTGCAAACATATGCCTGCTGGTTTTTTTTATTACTTTTTTTTTGCTCTATTTTTTTGTGATTTACTTCCATTTCAACATTCTAGCTTAGTATCAGCTGGAAAGTAAAACTGAACTTTGCTTAGAGCCAGCATTGATAGCCAGAATGTTAATTTTTTTTTTTGTCTTAGCATTTCTGAAGCCTTTTTTCAATGGTGGGTTGTGAAATCCATTCCCTGTGGAGTCAGTAATGCCCATGTAAGGTTGTTTTGGAGATCCTAGCATCATATTTGCATTCCCAGCTTCCCTCTTAGTTAACAAAACAAAGACCACTATGCAGCTGGGATGACATGAAAATATAAATAATTAAATAAAGGAAAAGTTTAAAAAGCATCTCCAGGAGAGACTCAGAATTCCAGGCCAGTCTTGTAGAAATAACGCTCTAGTACTGCTGAGCACCTTGATGAATCTGATCCATCTGAGAAGTGTTAGGATGGCTCTTTAAAAGGAAAATATTCCTCTTGGAGCTCTGGGGAGGGATCAGCAAATATAAAATAGAGTGATCTGGTAGCCACAGTCATGATTTCCAAACATCCTTCTGAACAGGTTTGCTTATCTAAAGAAACCACAGAGATGGGGTTAAGGGGAAAGGTCCTTACACAGCGAAAAAAATTGATAAAATTACAGGAAATGGAGGGTAGGGACAGCTGATTAATTTTTTTCCTAGCAGAGATAGAGCTGGAAAGATCTGACCTGTTCGGAATGTTGAGAAGAGCTGACAAGTTCAGTGGCGTTGTACATGTGGCAGTTTTATTCAAGATAAATAAGATGAAGTGTTTCTACTAGGAAGATTGTGAAAGGACCTGAGGAGACTGACTGGGCTGGAAAACTGCAGAGCTGTCAATTAATCCACATGGGGAAAATGATTTTCTTATCACCTCTTGGATAGAATCTGAGAGAACTTGTTGCCCAGGGGCTGTTATGAGGTTGTTGTAGCTGTCTGAGATATCTCAAACTTCAGGCAAATGGGGTTTGGAGCAGCCTGGTGTGTGGAAGGTGCTCCTGTCAGGGACAGGGAGTTGGAATGAGATTTAGGGTCCCTTCCAATCCAAATCATTCCATGATTCCATGTTGGATATCAGGAATTAAGCAGAGAGCTCATGGGTGCAGCATTGATTTCTGTGGAGCTTATGGTTGTTGAATATTGTGCATTCTGATACTCTGATCTAAAGGGATATAGCTCATGTGGAAAATTGTGGAAGGACTAATGTGGGGTTTCTCAGCTTGGAAAGAACACTATTGCAAAGCTGTGAGTAGAATGGATTAAATGGGACATGGCATCTACAAATAGAAAAAAATTAAGAGCAGTGTGTGAAGCTGTGCAACTCCTTGGCTCAGGATGTTGTGTGTTTTTTAGAAATGCATGTGGATTGAAGGAGAGATTGGACAAAGGAGTGATTCATTACCTAGGAGCCACCTCTGGCCCTGGAAACTTCTGAGCTGGAAATTGCAGGAGATCAAAGGAATGGCCTTCTGTTTCTTTCCACAGACTGCTGTTTTTTTATGCTGCTGTGTCAGGAGGGATGTGAATGTGTCCTAAAACCTAACAACACTTCCCTGCAGGTGTGTGTGGATGGGAAGGATACATGTCAACTGGTCAAGTGGACAAGAGAGGGAAGGGAAGAGAAAGGGATTCAAGGATCCAAAAGTTTTACAATTTTAAAGTTAGTGAAGGGGCCATAAACAGCAAGGGAGAACCTGGGCAGGAACACTGATTTTGGAGGAGATGGAAAGGTGTGGTGAATGTAAATTTTGGTGCAACAAAGGCATAGGTGGGAAAAATACAATGTCCTCCTCAGAAAACCTTTATGTGGTTTGAAGGCTGCTTCTTTTGAACAGAACACAGAGGCAGGGTTTGGATATATTTTTAGGGGATGTTTTGTCCAAGGGGAGAGTCTAAGGAGTGGAGTCAGAAGAGCTCAGGCTTACCAGGAGCATGGTACAAGGTGTGTGTCACACAGCACAAACACCATGGCTGCACTGAGTTGGTAGGGTCCATCCTGGCCCAGCACTGAATTTCTGCTGGGCTGATCAAAGTTGTAATCCACAGGCAAGTCTCCCAGTTAACCATTTTTCCATTACTTTGGGTTGGAGCTGAGGAAACGCCTCCTTTTCAGACCTTGACTTCTTTCAGTCAAGATGTATCTCCTGAAAGCTAAACCTGTATTTACCTGTGCTAGATCAAGTGATACGGGCCACTTGGAAATGGTCCCCAAAAGCCATCATCCTTGTCTGGAGCAAGGGTCAGATTTTGCTCTTGGCTGGTGCTTCCTGGTACCAGCTCTTATCTCCCCTTTAGCTGAGCAGTGTGTAACCTTTTGTTACATTAAGTGTCCTTGGTCATGGTACGAATCAGTGCCTTGATTTGCTTGTGTTCCTGAGGCAGCATCATCTCCTTCTGGACTGCTTGGTGTCCTCAGGAATTGGAAGTAGCAGTATTCCTGCTGGGCATTTGGACTGCTAAACTGGGGAGGGACAACTGTTGCCCTGCATCACTGGATCTCTGTCTTCCGACTAAATTTGGTAAATGCTGATGATGATTTGAAGGAGACTCTCTTGTATCTAATGAAGGGCTTAACTGAACTCCAGCCCCTTCCCTGGACACACTCCAGCCCCTCCAGGGCTCTCTGGCTGCAGGGCCCAGAACTGGACACAGCCCTCGAGGTCCCTTAGCAGGGCCAGCCCAGGGGACAGCCCTGCCCTGGGCCTGTGGCCACCCCATGGCTGGCACAGCCCAGGGGCCATTGGCCTCGTGCCCCCCTGGGCACCCCTGGGCTCCTGCCCAGCCGCTGGCACAGCACCCCCAGGGCCTTTCCCCACGGGCCCTTTCCAGCCCCTCTGCCCAGCCTGGAGCTGCAGGGCCTGGGCTCACCCCAGGGCAGGACCCGGCACTTGCTAAACCTCACTGCATTGGCCTTGGATCAATACTGGGACAAAGTTAGGAAGCTGCATTTAAAGTGTCTGTAACAGACTGAGATTCCCAGCCAGGTTTTTCTCAGGAGTAACACAGGTTCAAGGTGTCCTTCAGCCATGGTCACTGGCAGCTGTGCCATGTGTTGGTGCTTTGTTTTAAAGCACAGCCTCTTGCTCATCCCTTCTTTTCTTTTGTAGCTCCAAACCCATTTCTTCACCTTTGATTGTGCAAGTTGGGCACGCAGAGACCCTTCAGCCCCTGCTTGCCCTGATGGGTTACTTCAAAGACGATGAGCCTCTCCTGGCCAACAACTACGCCCGGCAGGCGCAGCGGAAATTCCGCAGCGGCCGCATCGTGCCTTACGCGGCCAACCTGGTGTTCGTGCTCTACCACTGCGAGCACGTGAACGCCTCCCGCCAGGAGTACCAGGTGCAGCTGCTGCTCAACGAGAAACTGCTGGCCTTCCATCACTCCAACGAGACCACCTCCACCTACACAGAGCTCAAGGACTACTACAAGGACATCCTGGAGAACTGCCACTTCAAAGAGGAGTGCGAATTGCCCAAAGTCAACGTCACTGCTGTCGATGAGCTGTGAGGGAACGAAATGGAGCGGGCCTTCTTCACATTGGTCTGGGTTCAGTTCCACAGGCGTTGGGAACAAGCACTTTGGATGATTTGCTGCTGCTGTGTTGACTTTCTAACCTTGCAGATTTGGAGGGTTGTCTCAGCTCAGTGCACTGGTTCTCTGTTGCATAAGCAGAACTGCATAAACAACTGCTGTCACAGGGAAGTTGTAACAAATGTGTGATGCAAGACACAAATACCTGTGTGTTTATATGTGCAAATAAGCTGATTTCATTGGTCACTGCTGTTATGAATGGGCCATAGATGGGTTTAAGAGCTGGGGCAGTTTCTATTTTATTGGACTGATTCAGTGTTGCTTTCTGCTGCCTATGGTTCTAGCTGCTGTTTTCCTGTGCCACGCATGAAATATTTCAAACCTTTTTTCATCATTTTCTCAAGCTTCTAGAAGGGAGAGGGTACATAGTTCTTCTCCACAGCTGCACAACTTCTGCCTGGACAGCACCATTTCTATTTTGGGCATTTTAAAGCAGGAGGAGTTCCTGCATGCATCACCTGCTTGAAAAGGGGCAAGGAATTAAAAATCTTAAGGTCATCATCGACCCATCCTGCATAGCAAGTTAGTCTCCAGGGTAAGTAAATTAACTTTAAAAAGTAGGAAAAAAAGAAATAAAAATGAGGGAGTGGAAAGTAGCCACTGTTCCTTTTAGGTGCTCTGGGACATGCAGCAGTTATTCTCTAAATACTCTGGAGTGTCCTTTCACTAACACCATGCACTTCTGGTGTTATTTGGGCCATTTGGGTTAGGCTGTGCCATGGCTCTGAATCTCTTGCTCCTGGCCAGGTGCTGACAGTTTTCCACCAGCTCTGGCTGGAAAGCACCTCTGATGTCTCCAGCCTCCTGCTTGAAGTGGAATTGTTGCTAACTCTAAATCCAGGTTTTTGAACTGTATAAAGATTGGGCTGAGGCTTGACTTCTGGTAACTTTGAGGCACCAAACAAGCTGCCACTTCTGTAGGCCTTACACATTTGATGTACCACCTTGCTTTTAGAAATGCAGCTGGTTTTAAGGAGGTGAATGGCATAGAAGGACTGGTGATATTGTAAAGGAAGGGCACGTTAAGTAGGTTCCCTTATGCCTGAAAGTTGGGAAGTATTTTAGAGCTCTGCAGTGTGACAGTAGAAGGAAAACTGAAGATAGCTGATGAGAAATATCTGAATTAAGTCAGATAAAGATTCCTTCATCACCTGCTAGGGAATGGCTGTTTGACCAAGCTGCCCCAACACAAATGAGGGTATGGATTTATGGTGCTGGTAGCTCTTAAAGTGTGCACTCTCACCATCTAATGAGCATTCAGAGCTCACCCTGTAAAGTGGAGTTTATTTTGCTGTGTTTCCTGGGCAGGAGGTGAAGACTGGGAATAAGTGATTACCACAGCATAGCCTGCAGCAGTTGAGGGTATAAATGTCTATAGTGCACCTGATAAGGCCTTTTTGTAGGCTCACCCCCAGAACTGGGAGCTTAACTGCTACAAAAACAGAAAAAAGAAAGCCAGACTTCAAGTTGAGAAGTTACACTTAGTGTATGTTTTTTAATTTTTTTTTTCCTGAGGACTTGGCCTTTTGTCACTTTCTTCTTCTTAACAGACCTTGTATAAAAACACTTCATGTTTACATACCTTTAAGTTAAGGAACAATGGAACAGCTGGTTTTTGCTGTTGCTCTCTGAGTTAAGGGCATTTCCCTACCTGTGGCTGTAGGGCCCTTTTTGATTAGTGCACCACTTGCTGCAGAGACCAAGAGATCACTGAAGATACTGACTGAAATATTTCAGCACTTGCCTGTGTTAAATCCACAGCTCTTTCTGAAGCTGGGGAAATGGTTAGGGAGGAGCTCAGTGCTGCAACAACCAGAGGAATATAGGTCAGGATAATTGTCAGCCCCTGCATATGACAGCTGCTCAATCACCTTTGCATGTCTCCTTTTGCACATGATCCTACCTTGAGACTAAGTCAACTGATGGAAATGGTTGTGACAGATCCCAGTAAAGAACTTGATTGCAACATTTGAGTCAGGCTATAAAGAAATGAGCCTTTGTTTAAAGGCAGTTAAGTTTGGAAAGAGCAGATATGAGAGTGAGAAAATCCACCTTTGAACAAATACTGTTTTTCTGTGAGTCAGTGATGATTCATGAACAGAAGGGATGAAAGTCTGACTGTGTGACATGAATGGAGGATTCTGTTGTCAGTTCAGCAAGACTGATTTTAAGACATCACATCTGTTAAAAGATACATCCTTCTTTTGGAGGGAGGAGTACGTTGCACTTGACTGCTTCTTTGATTGTGTGCCAGGTGAGGTGCAGGAACCAAAAAACTCCTGTTGTGGAGTAGCCTTTGTGCATTAGCAGGTTGATGGAATGTTTAAATTCTGTGGGTGATGCCTCAGAAGCTGTTCCCTGTTTCACCTTGGAGCCCTCGTACCCACAGTGTAACAGATCTCTCTTCAGTGGCTGTCAGCAATTAACTGCAGAGGAAAAGGTGCTGCTGGGGCTCTGATCTGTGTTTAGAAGATGCTCTGACTCACTCCTTTGGCAGAATTAAAGGCTCAGTGTGGAAACTTTGCACCATTGTGGCACTACAGAAGTGTTGGGACATGTAAATACTCCAGGCACTTATTCTGGTTCTTAGCACTGGGGAGGCGACTTCACTCTGATCCTTTTGTCTAATAAACAAGGACATTTGTTTAGATACTTAAAAAAACTAAAATGGATCCAAATACTCCTTCAAAGTTGGGCACCTGCTCAGTATGCAGTGTTTAATCAGGCTGCCACATCTCCTGGCAGTGCACATTCCCACATCCTGAAAAATCCTGCAAGCACATAATGCTTTCTTCTCCTTCCTGTGCCTCTGGAGCCTCATCTCAGACATCTGTCATGGACTCTTTGCAACCTTTCTGCAACTGGAAGCTTTCACTGGTGGGAAATACCAACAGTGTTCTTGTATGCTGGCCTTCAATATGTGTGAAGTACATTTTAATTTGTTAAATGGTTAATCTTCCTGGCAAGAGATTTTTTTTCTGTCTAGTAAGAGCTACTGTTGTTCTGGTTAGCGTGAAGTTGTCCATTACAAATGCAGATTTGTAATGATCTGATACTAACTGGATGAATTTGGAGAACTTGTGGTTTTTTAGTGCTGTGAAATAAAACTGCACACTTTCTTCATCTGTTTTCTGAGCAGCAATAATGACATGATCTTTGGAATCATGGCTGTGTTTTCCTTCAAAATACAGTTGGGAGGTTGCTGTTAAATGTTGGTGTCTCTGATTATTTTAAGTCATCAGATTTCTCTGGTTAATAGAAAATGCCTTAATTAGGTTTTTACACTCACATTTTGAGGGGACTAAAGATTTGCTCTTGTTTCCAGGAGCCCTGGTATAAAAAGCAGCAATTTCCTGACAAGGTTTTTGCAGATGCAAAATGGCATGGATGGCATCATCTTCAAGTAAGGGCTGTTTCTGCATTTTCTATGAAGATGTATTAGTCTGTAAGACAGCTGGAAATGGAGAACTATAGAGGATGTGTTGTTTAAAACAGGGAAAAGCCCCCCAAACTGTGCAGTCACAGGCAAAGGAGTGAAATGCCTCTCAAACTAAGAACCACATGGAACCTTTGGAGAAGGAGCACAATCACCACCATCCATCTCCCTCTCTCCCTGTTTTTTGGGTCTAGAATACATTCAAGAGTTGTTTGTTGTCTAACTCTTCAAAAAATAGGCAGTATTATCAGGTGCTGCTGAGGCAGGAATAATATCTTATCTTTAAACTGTTAAATTCTTGCTTTCCTGGGCTTTAAAGTACAGATTTTCCTGACTGGCCTGGAGTGAAGGTCAGGACTGACGAGGTTCAGGCTAACACCATATGGCCTTTATGGTGGTAGACTCATTCATTTATTTAATTTATCAATTCCTTTGAGTTTAAAGGGACCATTGTTTTTCTGACATACTGCAGAAAGGTTAGAGCACACCTGTTACTGTGTTCAGTTAACAGAAACAAATCCCTCATCTTCAGGGAAGGGATTATTGTGGAAGCAATAGTATGAAGGGACTGAGGTGAATTTTGTATTATTTATTTAAGGGTCGGAAAAGCTCTGCAGGCTTGTCCACATTAGTGACCTGTAGCTCTCAAATGCTTCCCTGGCTGTGATAACAGATCCTGAACCTCTTACAGAAAGAGAAGGTGTCCAAGTGATCCTGGGAACCACTCCAGAAAGGGGATCCAGCTGGGATCAGACTCAAGGTCCTTTGGCCTGGTGCTCTCTGGCTTTTGGTGGGATGTGGTGCCTTGAGCATCAGAACAGAGCAAACATTCCCCATCCACTCCTGATTGTGGCTACAGGGGTTTTTTGACCTAAGGACAGTGGATTTGTGTTTAGCTTTATTTATTTCTCTTCTACATTGCTCTCCTGGTGCTTTCCTAACCCAAAAGCAGAATTCTGCCCCTGAGCTCAGGTGAGAGCCCACCTGCAGAGCTGCCCCAGCCCTGGGCCAGCACAGCAGGGACCTGGAGCTGGTGCAGAGAGCCCAGGGGAGCACCAGGATGAGCAGAGGGATGGAGCAGCTCTGCTGGGAGGAAAGGCTGGGAGAGCTGGGGGTGCTCACCTGGAGAGGAGAAGCTCTGGGGTGACCAAACTGTGGCCTTGCAGGGCCTGAAGGAGCCAACAAGAAACACGGAGAGAGATTTTGGACAAGGGTCTGGAGGGCCAGGAGAAGGGAGAATGGCTTCCCAGTGCCAGAGGGCAGGGCTTGATGGGATATTGGGCAGGAATTGTTCCCTGTGAGGGTGGGCAGGCCCTGGCACAGGGTGCCCAGAGAAGCTGTGGCTGCCCCTGGATCCCTGGAAGTGCCCAAGGCCAGGTTGGACTTTGGGGCTTGGAGCAGCCTGGGACAGTGGAAGGTGTCCCTGACATGGCAGCGGTGGGAATGGATGGGCTTTAAGGTCCTTTCCAACACAAACCTTTCTGTGATTCCATGACTTGCTTTGCAGTGGGATGTGGTGGATGCTGGGGCTTTAGGAAGGTCCAGCTTCTCTCATTTGAGTCTCCTGCTAGACTGGAATTTCAGCCACGTTTCCTGGAGCTGTGATTTGAAAACAGTGAGAGCTTCCAACATTCTCAGTTAGCAGAGTTAGTTTCCATATGCAAATGGTGAGGCTTGGCATGTGTTCTGGAGCAGTTCTTGTGATACAGATCTTGTTTCAGTGTTGTTTTCCTCAGCACCAGCAATTCATCCCATTCCTTGGAGCACTTTTATCGGGAGAGGAGTTAAACACTTGACCTCTTTGCATCCCACTTGTGCTGCTTGTGACTTTAATTTTCTTTTCCCTGCATGGGAAGCGCTAACCTTGCTTCTTTATTCCTTCTGCTGAAGTTATTCTGTTCCTCTCATTGCTACTTTGATTTTTGGCTTGGTTCTACCCTGTGCCTATAAATATATTTCCTGGGCCACACTTGCACACACTGTTCAAGGTGAGGCTGTGCTGTTGACTTGAAAAGGAGTGAAATGATAGTTCTTGTGAACTTTTCTAGGTTTTTGTTTCACACTTCCTCCGCATAAAATAGCATCCCAAAGATGTCCTCTGTGTATGACGTATTGCTCCTTCTTGCTATTAATGCTATTTGCTGCTCTCTGAGGGTTTTGGTTGCCTAAAAATACTTCTGAAAATTGGAGCAACTTTCTAATATTTATGAATGTGCAATATCCTATTTTTTTTTTTAAATTATGGTAGTTTGAAATGAATCATTGGTTTGTTAGACTAAATATACAAGGGATGAGGTAGAGGGAATATTTTCAAACCATCAGATAGTTCTGTACAAAGCACAGGGAGGTGGCTCTTGATTGTCTGTGATCCCACCTTTGTGCTGGATCAGCCAGGACAGAGTTGTCTTTCTGGGCTGCCAGGTCATGTCCAGCCTCTCACCCACCTATGAAATTGAAAAACCCAACCCCCTAAGCTCCAGTTCCTGGTTTATGTGCCAGAAGGGAGATTTGAAGTCCTTAGGGGTTTGGTTTGCAGCCTGTAATGTTATACTTGCCCTTTGTCTCCCTATTCAATGTCCTGACATAGTCATTGAGCTGCTTGATCCCTCTGGAGATGCCACTTGCATCTCATTTCAGTCTTTGCTTTGCCAGATCTGATAAGTTGGTCCCTCTTCATCTCTCCTCCTCACCTGACTTATTTCATGTGTGTGCTGGCTTGTTTCACTCCAGTTCTTTTGAACTTTAATGATCACCATTGTACTTGGTTTTCCAGATGAGGTCTAACAAACAGCTCGCTGCTGGCAGGGAGATCTCCCTACCTCTTTTCTCCAGGAGGTTAATCATTAGGCCAGTGAGGTTTTCCTATTTGTTTGGTTGATGAAGGGCTGTTTTCTGTGGCCTTGAGGAGGTTTCATGCTCTGTTTCCCATCTGCTGCTACAGAACTTTCTCACCAGATGCCACAGGTCATTTCTTGCACGTAGATTTGCGTAGAACAAATTTTGTTTTTTGCAGTATAAAGAGTGTTGCTAATATATCATGCATTTCTCTGTTTGCCTGCATGCCTGCTGCTTTTATTATCCAGGACCTGCTTCCCCAGGGCCTCATGCTCCCAGCCCTCTCAAGCATGAAGCATGTGCAAAATCCTGCTGGGTCTTGGCTTTGCAGGAAAGCCTTTGGGGTTAAGATTTCATCTCCCATAACCCAGAATCATCAGGCTGTTCTTCAGCCCTCATGGACCTTGGTGTGGCAAAGAACAGCACATCTTTCCTCTGGAGGGAATGCAGGCTCTGTCCTGAACCCACCAGTGAGCACCTTTGGGTTTACAGGGGTTGATTATTCCTGGGGATAATAAGGAGGCTTCCCCTTTGCCTTTCTTCTCTGGAGTTTGAGGTCAGGTGAGATGGATCCTCCAGTGTTCCCATGGAGCAGATCTCCCCTGTCTCCATCTGCATCCCTTCCAGGCAGAACTGGGAGCAAATGCCACACCCAGCATGCCATGGCCTGTCCTGTGCCACTGTGCTCCATGTCCCTGCTCAGGCAGGAAAGAGGTGGTGACTCAAAGGGGCTCTTGATAGGTTCAGGTTCTTTTCTTCCTTATCTTCTTCTTTTCCCCCAGGAGGTGCTGCACGTGTTGATCAAGCCAGCTTTGGGCACAAGGTTGGAGTTGGGTGTCCAAGCCAAATCTGGAGGCGTGCTTGGAGCTTCCAGCTGGATGGGGCAGGAGAAGGAACAGCAGAGGCTCGTGTGACCTACTTCTTCAGCTCTCACACAGCCTGCAGAGCACAGACCTGAGCTGGAGGAGACAGCTCTGCTGGTAAATGAGGAATTGTCTCCATTCTGCATGGCAATGGAGAGCTTTCAGGAGTTTTGAACTCCATCATGGTTATTGGGCCACTTTGCCCAGAGCAGCTGTGGCTGCCCCTGCATCCCTGGGGGTGTCCAAGGCTGGGTTGGACAGGGCTTGGAACAGCCTGGGACAGTGGAAGGTGTCCCTGCCCATGGCACTGGATGGGCTTTAAGGTCCCTTCCAACCTAGTTCTATGAAAATCAGTGTTTGAATAAAGAACCCAACACCTGTCACAAACAGAAAATGTCACCCTGATTTTTTTAAAGCTTATCACCTCTACCTCAGCCTCTACTCTGGCTTTTCTATGAGGGTGATAAAAAGGCTTCTCTGGATCATTCTAAAAACAGCAAAATTGAGATTGAGTTTACCAAACCAGAAGAAGTTCCCCTTCACATGGTTTCCTGTGAGAACAGTTGCTGTTCTTAGTTGGTGGCAGCACACATCTGTCATGGTCCATAGCTTCTCTGGAAATCTGTGTGACAAATCCCACTAGGAAATGGCACAGGGGGAAAAGTGCTACAACCCAGTATTGCAGATCCTAAAGCTGCTTCTGCACAGGAGTGAAAACAGGTGGGGACTGTGGGGCTTTCCCTGTGCTGCCTGGAAAAGTGCTTGGTGCTCCTGCTTCCAAGTGTCTGGAGATGGAGGGAGTGACAGATAGGAGCTGCTGTCACAGCTGGCTGCTTTGTAAAAGGATTAGGATGAAATTAGACTTCAAAATATGATAGGAGGTGACTTCTCTACCTGTCTGTGCTTGTCCAGCTCTAACACTGCCCAGCCCTGTAGAGGCTGGATTTTAAATGGGCCCTTCTTTAACTCATTCTGCTTCAATCACAACTGTCCTGGTGGCAGTTTTAGCCAGCCTGGTATCTTTGTAGATAGATTTGGCCTTTTTTTCTGCCAGCCTGCTTCTGGAAGAAGACTTATATGGCTTCTAATCTGACTTCCTGTGTTCCCAGATAGGGAAAGTGAGTCTGAAAAAAATTCAGGAGCTGAGATCTTTATTCTGGTATTGTAAAAGGAACAAGATAGGGATATGGGTCAAAGTCTGTGATAGGGATAAGAAATCACATAGGGCAAAGGCAACAGACCTGCAGTAGATAATTGCACTCAATAAATAAATATCTTTACTGCAATATGACACACCACAAAAGGATAAGAATCCTTGTTTTGTTTCCAAGCAAAGATATTTGTGAAGTCAATATTCCCTTCCTTGTAGAGTGTTGTCCAGGCCCTGATAGGGATATATTTTTATATATTTTATATATTTTATATCTTGAAGCTGTGGTGTGCAATCAGGAGAGCATGAGGTCTGTCTGCTGGTGGGAGCTGGGATTGCTCTGGGTTTTGTGGGACTGGCAGGGAAACCTCAAAGGCACTGCAAGTTTATGGACAGGCAAAGGGAAAAAGAATTAATGAATGAATGTGAAAGGAATATTCATATGAATATGAAATATGAATACAAAACCAAAAAAAAGTAAAAATAGGTGAGTGAGAGAAATCAAGGACCCTTATCAGAACTTAATTTACAGATCTGGTGGGCAGAAGCTGATGCCCAGGAAGTTCCACCTTCACAGGAGGCACAACTTCTTCCCTGGGCAGGGCCAGCCCTGAGCACATTGTCCAGAGAGGCTCTGGGCTCTCCTCCCTGGGGCTCTTGCAGAGCTGTGTGCACACAATGCTGTGCCCTGTGCTCTGGGATGGCCCTGCTGGAGCAGGGAGGTGCCACCAGGTGCCCACTGAGCTCCCTCCAGCCTCAGCCACCCTGGGATTCTGTGCTGAGCTCAGAGAACAGGACACGTTTGTAATCACCCTAAAAAAGAAAGTGACAGAAGCAGCTGTGGGATTGTATATTTTGCATTTTTACCATTTCCCTAATGATTCTGGGGATTTGGTATGTGTGGGATCCATCCCCAAGGCTGGACCAGTTGCACTGGGAGCCTCCAGAACTGTCAGTGCAGCCTGGAGGGCGTGTGGGAAAGCAAGATCCTGCTGGTTGTGTCACTGGGGCATTAAAAACCCGGCCTGAGTTGTTTAAAGTGAGCTCTGCAGCACTATGAGAAGACCCAAGTAGGTGCAGAGCTCGTTCCTGGCTTGGGCTCCTCTCTCCCATTGTGAAATCCTGGCAAACTGGTTTGGAACTCAGTTTCTGGCTGTAGCAGTCCCCAACAGCAGTGGGTGTTGCCAGTGCTGGATTTCTTGTCACTTCTGGAGCTCTTATTCTCTCAGACAGCTTTTTGAAAGTTAGGGATGATCCAGTGTGTTTGAATAATAGAACAATGAAAGGAAAAACATTTCCTGTTCTCATTAAAGTCCTGATTGCTGACTCCAGGAGGTAATGCCCTAACCTGTATCTCTGGTGCTTCCAGCAATCCATGCTTTGCTTTCATAGCTTATTTCTGATTTGACATCTCACAAGTGAGGCTTTAGGGCTGCAGATCCACCCTTGACTTACACACAGAATTCAACCCCTTTTGTGCAGAGGGTGAAAGGTGAGGTAGATAAGCTGGAAGTGCTTGTTGGGGCAGTTCAGTATCTCTGGTATCTCTGAGGGCTGATGCCAGAGGAGTTACGTGTGTTCAGGTGGGGAATATTCCAATTTCAAAGGTACCTAATGCACTGGGGACAGGAGGAGCAGAATTTGTCACACTCCCAGTCACTGGAGGATGCTCCATTGACTGGGTGACAGCTTCCCCTAGCACTTTGGAAAAACAAACCAGAGAATCTGAGAAGAAATGGTGCTGAGGCAGCAGCAGTGGAGTAGTTTTGAGTGCAGGGAGTAGTGGAGTGCTTTTCCACCTAGCAGCCATCAAATAAGGGAATTCCTGCAAGGATTCAAAAGTACAGTTGTGCAAAGTCAGAGACAGTGACCTCCCCCTGCATCTTCATGTGGGAGAACTCTGCAAGGCACAGCCTTCTCCTTCCATGGCACTTGCCCAGAGGCTGCAGCACTTCTGATACCTCAGAGCAGAAAGGATGTAGGTGGCAGAAGGTGTTGGTGAACCTATCCCACTGGTCGTGGCCAGCTTGCAAAGATGAGTGAGTGAGTGTTGGTGCTTTGGGGCAATTTCGTGGGTAATGCTGGGGTAGGAATTTTGGCAAAGAAGGTGATTTGGAATGGGGAAGAGGGATGGAGCAAACGCCTCACAAGCAGCTGCTTGCTGGGCCTGTTTGGGGGAGTTATATATAGATTCTGCTCTCTGTTAATGTTACAGATTGCACAATGGGCTCCTGAGAGAGCTTTTTCTCTAGGGATTTATTGTCTCTTTGACATCAGGGTGTGAGGGCAGTACAGACTTTGCAGGAAAATGCTGAATCCCAGTGCACAAGGGCAGGTCACACAGGTATGCCTTTCTTTTGTCGTTCCCAGTAAGGAGAGGAACAACAGTCTCCTGTAAGCACAGTGAGAATCCTCACAAATAAAAATATTCCCTGTAATCATAAAATCACTGAATAGTTTGAGTTGAAAGGGATCTTAAAGCTCATCCAATTCTACCCTGTGCCATGGGCAGGGACACCTTCCACTGCCCCAGGCTGCTCCAAGCCCTGTCCAACCTGCCCTTGGGCACTTCCAGGGATCCAGGGGGAAGCCCCTTCCTGCTTTGCTGGGATGCTGCTGCTTTCTCTGACTGTGTGAGGCTGAAGCTCTTGTTCAATAGCCCAAGAAGTTCTTTGCTGAAAATTGAGTGTCACTAATTTGCGTGTCTCTTGAGGTAAGCAACTAGATTTTTTTTCTTGCTTGCTTTGTTTCTGATTGTTTCATCAGTTACTTGAAAAGCCCCACACAAATTAAAGCTTGGGACAATAGCCAAATATACTTAGTTATTATAGCTTAATGTAAAGAAAGTTCACACCATTCTTTGCATTGTGCTTGGGAAAATTATGAGAAAAATAGGTGAAAAACCCCTGGCTCTCTTATACACAAAATATTATTTGCTCAATTCTCAGGCAAGTTATGAGCCAAGTTATGAGTTTAATTCCTAGAAGGGAAATAACTTTGATGAAGTTAGAAGTGAAGAATGATGCAACAAATGGAGATGATGTTGACTCATTTTCTGTCTCACTGATAGGTATCATGGGGAAACAAGGAGGTGTTACATGTTCAGGATGCTAATTTTTCTGTTACATTGTAGCACTAGTTTTCTGTCTTTCCCCTCTCCTTTCTACAGCCCACTTTTAATGAAAAAACATGTTTTCCTTCAGAAATGCCCTCTCTAGAACCAGTTGTGTGTCAGGCCAGGATGGTTTAGAGTGGTCTGTTGTTACAGAAGCCCCTCTTTGTGCCTCTTCTTCTTCACAGTCCCCTTCATGCTGCTCCTTGTTCTTCAGTAAATGTGTTTCCCTGCTGGCCTTGGTCTGTTGGGCACCTTTTCCACCCTTCTGCTTTACTGAAGGTACAGAAAGGCAAGGTAACATGGAGAGGGAGTAAAGATGTGCATTTAAATGTACCAGCATGGACTTTTCCATTGTATATTGTATTCAGGCTTCTTTCCCTGTTCTTCCAATCTTGCTGTGTTGTTTCTGTGGCAGAAATTTAATCTGCCCTTAATTGAGAAAACAATATGAGGAAAAGCAGGGAATGAGTGATGCTAAAAAGCAACCCTGGTATTATTTAGCTGTGTTAATCCTGAATGTAATGCCATGGGTTTAACTGGAATTACCCTGGGGATTAGTTCAGCTGATAGCTGATCACACTGTAATAGCTGCCTGGCTTTGGGAATTGGTTGAGCAGGTGCTGTTGCCTCCTTTCAGCCCCATTCCTTCACCTCCATGTTTCCCCACAGCAGGCCCTGTTCTTCCTGTAACAAGACCTCATTTGAGGAACCTCATTTATCCTTTCACTACTCCCTCAGGGTTTCCCATTTTCTGTTTTAAGAGTTTATCAGGAGAATGAACCTTGGGGAGCATCGCAAAATCCCAACACCTTTTTCCTTTTCCTTCGAGGGCCTTCACTCGGGGCTCAGTCTTTCCATCAGTGATGTTAAACTCAGCTGGAATGAAGGACAGAGATGAACCAGGAGTATTTTATGGACTGCTGGGATCATGTGCTGAACAGGTCCCAGGAGCTGCCCAAAGGAGGCTGAGCATGTTGGACCTGGAGGGAGCATTTGCTCAATGGAACAATGAGAAGTGAGGTATCTCCTCCTAGAGGAGAGGCAGCACACTTGGCACAGCCATCCTTGCAGCCCTGCGATGGATCCATGGCTGGGGATGGAGCAGGAGGACAAGTGCCATGCGGGATGGGACCATTCAATTCACATCTCAGGTGTGAATTACCCCCGCACCAGGATCTTCCTTTCTCTGCCGTCCCAGGGCTGTACTGCGGTTTCCCTCCTGTTTCAGCAGAGTTCTGGGACCTGAGCTTTTCCAGCAGTGGAAAACTGAGGGTTTGGGGCAAAGCTGTCAGTCACGGGGTTTCTCTTCCCTTCACCCGCTGCGCTTTGTTCGCTGGGAGGCTCCTCTGTGTTTCTTTTCAACTTTTTTTGGTATTTTGGCCAAACCTTCAGGGACCAGCCTCCAGCACTGCTTGCTTTTAACTAACTAACATTTTTATCACCATCATCATCATCATCCTCGGGAGGTGCCTTTTCACCCAGCAGTGCTGTGTGGGCTGCTCTTCCTCCTCCCTCTCCTCGAGCCTGGCCGTGACAGGAGAAACCCCAAGCGCTTCATTTCAGGGCGCTTTTCTCCGGGCGGCTCCTTCGGGGTCTGAGGGCCGCTCTCCCGCTCCCGGAGCGCCCTGCCCGGTTCCCCGGGGGCCGGGCCGGAGGAGGCGGCGGCGGGGGCGGGCGCAGGGCGAGAGGGGCCGGCCCAGGGCCGCGCTACGTGTCCCGCAGCCCTTAAAGCCCCGGCCCGGCGGGCCAGCGCCGCAGCACCATGGCGAGCCGCGAGCACACGGTAGGGACGCGCCGGGCACGGGGAACGGGCGGGCGCTCCCTGCCGATCCCGATCCCGATCCCGCGCTGGGATCCCCGGGACGTGCCGGCCCCGCTCGGGAGTTCGCCAGCCCATCCATCGCTCCGGGGCGGGAGGTCCGCGCATCCTCCGCTGGCATTCGGCCGCATCCCGCACCTGTCCCGCTGTGCCCGCGGATCCCCTGCACCAGGCAGCGCCTGCCGCGCTCGTGGCTTTTTGGGCGTCCTGTGCCCCGGTGCCAGGCGGGGGAAGGAGTTGGCGAGGCGGTCACCGCCACCGGCAGGCTCTCGGCATCGCTGCGCGGCCAGCAAAGCAGAGCAAAGCAATCATAGCCAGGGCACATGCAGTTAGAAATTCAAATTGCAAATCGCAGCCGCAGCCAGACATCGCGTTCCGCTTGCCAGCTGCCCTCCCCTACTCCTTGGAATTGGGTGGGAGCTTTTGGTCCCTCTGGCTGTGCGTACGTTTTCCAGGTTTTAAATCAGAACCAGAAGAAATCTTGACGTAAGTCTTTCGGGCTGCTTTCTGCTGGTTTATTTGATTTTTTTTTTTCTTTTATAAAGTTTGCTATAAACTTTTCCGATAGATTTGATGCATTTTGGACACAGTGCTAATCTGTCCGGGGAGGAATGCACCCAAAGCCACAAGGAACAAAGAGCGCCTGTGCGGCGGGGTGTTCTTGGAAACGCCAAAAACCTGTGGTTTGGGGATTATTTCAGACAGGGGAGGTGAGAGCCGTGAGCTGTGTATGGGACTTCTGTTCATTGCTGTGACAGGAGAGAGGCATTGCTGAACTTCCAGAATAATCCCTCTCCTTTGCCTCCACCCTGGGCTGGAAAAATGACCTTTATAAGTGAGTTTGTGGCTGACCTTTGTGCCGTGGATGTCAAAATAGATGCTATCAGCTTGACAGCTGTAGGCGGATTTTTGTGTGCTTATCTGCCAGGTATCTGATGGAGTGAGAAAAGGCGTGATTTCGCTAATTACAAGGGGTTTGGGGAGTGATGGTGAAACGGTGATGTCCCTCTAGTGATCTTCCTGTCCCTTGCCAGGAAGATGTGGTTGCACTGAGTGTAAAGGAAGTTTTCTCTCCGAACTGCAACTTCAGCAGCTTCTTGGTTTCAACCATCTCCAGTTTAGATCAAAGGCATGGATAAGGAATTTCACTTTGTTCAGGGTCCTTTGACCATTTTTTGTGCCCACAGACGATTTGTCACGACACCTTTTGTAGCTGCAACAACCAAAGGTGTCCCATTTTAAAATCAAGACACAATAATATATCCTATTGAGATCCCTATTGATACAGCAGTAGGATCATCTTTCTGTTGCCCCTTCTTATTCCCCATTCTTCATTCTCCCAGTAACACGAATCCTTATTACTCCTAAAAATCCTTGTTGCTACTAAAACCTCCGTTTTAGTAGTTTATCACAGTTTCATGGTGTGTTAATTTTTGTCCTACAGACCAGGTTTTGTGAGGCTGGATGTCACCAACTTTATTCACGAGCTGAGGGGATGTCAGAGCTGGGTTTTGCAGGTGATGTTGATCAGCTGTCAGTTTTAGAAAGGCACAGCAGTGCCAGCCGTTGTGTCATGGACCACTGTGTTATTTGAGAGTGCTCCTCATTTTGCAAATTGAAGAACTAGAAGCTCAGGATTTAAATCCTAAATTCAGCCTGAATGCTCTCTGGAGTTTGATTCTGGTTTGAGGATGCTTTAACTGCACACCTATTTATTAATTGATAATATGGTAAGGTGTAAAGAAGAATTTTTTTGTTGTTGTTGTTTCTGCATGTGTTGTCTTTAAAAAATGAACGTGGCACCTTAATTCTGCTTTGTGTGAGGACCAAATTGGTGTGCAGGAATCTCCCTTTGGCTGGTTAATATGGAAACACTTTGTGCTCTCTTCATTTCTGCTCATGACACTGCAAGAGGCATGAAATCCTCTACGTGCCAGGCAGTGCCCTCCTGTTCCCAGCCCTCACTGACAAAAAGCATTTCTTTCTGGCCACTTTCAGGACTGAATGTCCCTCACACAGCCCTCCTGTGTGCCTCAGTGGCAAACCCCGCTGTCAGGAGCGAGCTCACCGTGAAGGGAGTGCAGTGAGGGAGGTGCAGCTGCCCTTGTTTATTGTGTGGGCTCTTGCACAGCGTGGCTTTCAGGGCTCAGGGCTTCTTTGAGCTCTGTGCAAAGAGCAGCTCCTTCTCCCCACACCGCCGCTATTTCCGCAGCTCGCTGCCTGTGCCCCCGGAGCGGCGTTTTCCTGACGGCCAGGAGGACACAGATGCTGCTCTGTGCTCCAGGGAAGCTTGCCACGGAGCCCAGAGCCACAGCCCTGCCCTGGCAGGGTGACTGCCTGCGTGGTTTGTATCCCCAGGGCTGCGTGGAAAGCGCAGCTCAGCGCATCTCACGGGATGGAGGCCTTGGGAGTCCTGCCCTGGCCAGTGAAGCTTCTCTTTGGGTACCCTTGCAGGTGCTTAGGGAGAATGAGAGCCCAGTACTGAAACTGCCTTTTCAGGAGAAGTGTTTCAGCTTTGTCACCTGCCTGGTGTCGCAGCAGCATCTCCAGGAATCTGGCTGGTGTGACACGCCTGGCTTGCAGCGGGATGTGCCCAGCGGGTCACAGAGCTGTAAATTCTGCTAGCTCACCTGTGTTTGTGTAGGGCTTATGTGCAAATGATGTGGGCTTATTTCAGTTTATTTAAAGATGAGCAACAAACCCACAAGATCAGGTGGCAACCCTGAGGAAAGAGGCTTAGTTTCTTTGCCTAAAAACTGCTCTCGTGTTGAAAAAAAAACGGAGCTGCAGGGCAGAGTTCAGATGGACTGAGTGATACCCCAGCAGAGCAGGAACATATGTACATCTCCATCAATTTAACTGCCAAGCAACATGAAAGAAAAGGCTTATTGAAACACAAACTGTGCATTCATCACTCTCTTAACTGTTGCCTTGAACGTAAAGAGCAAAACAACTTGAAAGGTGTTTATTTTCAAAGCAGCTCTGAGTAGCTCATCTCAGTGACACCGCCTAGGGGACAGGGCAGCACAGCCCTAATTTCAGGGAATTAGCGTCGCTTGCTCTGCCTTGAGTCACTCAATAAAGTGAGTTTTCTAAAACTCATGTTTTATCCAGCGAGTCACAAGCTGCTTGTTCTTAGAGCATGATTAATTCTGTGGAACACAGTGCCCAACTCATTGCACCGTGACATCCAAAGGTGATTGTTTTCCAGCTGCTCATCGCATGCTTGGGATTTCTTGGTTTGTTTCTTATTACTTTGTTTGCTTTCTCTTTTCTTCGAAGACCGTGGAAAGGTGAGGTGATTAACTTCTGTTGCTTTGTTAATTATAACTTTCTCCCCTTTTCTCCCAGTTTCTTCTGATGCCCTTCACTATTAGAAAGTTTCCTTTCCAGTCTCTCACCCTCACCTTGCTGCTTCATTCACTTGGGCTGCCAGTGTGCCAGACCAGTGTTTAATAACCACACTCTGCTCTCTAAGAGCAGGCAGCTTCAATTTGGGGGATTTCAGGGAAGAAAAGCCAGGAAAAGTTGCAGGTTCCTAAATATGAATGCCTTCTTTCCATGCTTGAGCCCTCCAGGGGCTGGGGAATTAAATAACCATCTTTTCTGAGCACCTCTGCTGGTGGTGGTGGTGGTTGGAGTGGTGCTGCCATCCTAGGGGGGTGGCCAAGGCATGGAAATCCAGCTGGAACTCCTGCAGCTGAGTGGGAGCACTTGGAGTCAGTGTGTTCCTTTCTGTCCTGCTGCTGAGACTCCAGCCTCCTCTGGCTGCACAGATCAAGTCACAGATCCCTGCCAAAACCCCTAACATAGGTGTAGGTTTCCATCCATGCCCCTGCAGGAGCATTTAGTCAATCAGCAAATGATGCTGAAGGCCCCACACTACCCAGACATGTGCACTGCAGCTGCAGCTTAGATTCAGGCCACGGAGATTTTGTTTTTCTGGAGGGTTTTCAAGACAAACACTGGCATATTTGCTTTTTTTTTTTTTTTTATTACT
Source organism: Dicaeum eximium (assembly GCA_013396995.1). Classification (NCBI taxonomy): domain Eukaryota; kingdom Metazoa; phylum Chordata; class Aves; order Passeriformes; family Dicaeidae; genus Dicaeum; species Dicaeum eximium. Next base: position 666,123 of record VWZP01001109.1, read on the forward strand.
ATTTTAATGGGGCTGATGTTGATCCTGGAGGGTGCCTTTAGAAATGAAAAGCCCTTGCCTATCTGAAACCAGGTGTTTTAGATAAACTCACAACTCTACGTGCCCCCAGAAGATAAGTGGTGTGCAGGGCCTGTGTGAATGCTTGAACCTGTACTTTGGTCATGCTGCTCGTACACTTTGCTTCTCAAAAGTCCATTAAGAAAAAGGCTGTGTAATTCAAGTTGCCATTTATGAATTTGCTGTTATCGTGAGCGAGGTGTCACAGCTGAAGGGAGTGAGAAATAGCTCGTTAATGGTTTCACAGCTTAATCATTTCCAAGTGAAAATTTACACTGAGTGTATCATTAACAAAAGGAGGGATGCAAAAAAGGCCTGGGTGTGCCTCATGCCAGGGGATGCTGGGAGGTTGGGATTTGCCTGTGGGGCTGGTGGTTCCTTGCTAGCACTGCCTCCTGTCCCTCCCTGAGTGGTCTTTGCTCACAGCTTGGCTCACTTACAGCTCCATGTGTCAAAAGCTTTGTCTTCTGAGTGGGTGCCAAAATGTGTACGGAGAGCAGAGCTTGAGGAAGGAGTTGTTTTACACAGGTTTGATTCTATTTTCTGGTAGCTGCAGCGCTTGGTGGGTTGTTAAGATGAGCTTTTTCTGTGCATTGCTGGAAAACAACCATCTGCACCTCCATTTCCAAAACTTTCTGACCTGGAGGTCTTCGCAACCTCTCTGGCAGAACAAAATGTTTTCTTTGATATCAAACTGTATTTTAGCTTCCCATTGTGGTGCAAAAAGTGTGGTTGGGCAGGAGGTCATTTTTCAGGCCTGCCCAGCCCTTCTTATGGGAAAATCATTGGGCTGTGTTGCCAGTGAGCGTGGGAAGAGGGGGAAAAAGTCATTTTAGAGGAGGGGTTTTTAAAGGGCTGCTATGGGGGTCTGGGCTGGGCACCTGCCTCTGGGCATGATGAGCTCCCCCAGCCATGGCTGGGACAGCTCATTGCATCTCTGGAAAGCTGATCTGAGACCCTGGGGATGGATGTGAGGGGTGCAAAGCTCTCAGAGGTGCAGCCTGAAGTCCAGGGGAGCTGCTCTTCAATTGTATGTCATTTTTATGTCTTAAATATTGTGGGAGCTGAAGTCTTCATCTGTTGCTGGTCTTATTCATCACTACCCTTCTTTGGTTGTAAAATGGGGGTGATGCCACCCTCTGAGAGATGCTGGCAGTTTGCATGAACTTTTGAGGGACCAATTAACAATCATCTCCAAGGAAAATGTGGAACTGTCCTTGGACCAGCCTTTGAGCAACGTGGAATGTCTAAGGGCTGTGTCTGTGCCTGCTTTAGGGAGGGGTGGGGGAAATGCTGAGCAGCCACTCATTCAGGAAGAGTCCAACAACCTTGGTGCTGATTTAGGCCAGGGTCTAGGTAAGCCTGTGTGCACTTACACATGAAAAGCCCATTTTGCAGCTTGTAGGGCTCAGATGCACAGGGAGATGGGGTGGGAAAAGTTCATCCTCCTGAAGTCCTCAACTTGGACTTGTCTCCTGCAGCTGGTTTTGTAGAGTGGCACATTCAGTGTACAGCAGTGAAAAGAGCCCTGTCTTCATCCAGCAGGAATTCCAAGGGGATTGAGGAGGTGCTGAGTGAGGGGAAGATCTGGTCCTGTCTGTTGTTCCCAGCAGCAACCAAGAGTGGCAGCAAGGAAAGAGTTTATGGCTGGACACCAGTGCATTGTCCCCCTTTCCACTGATTTATGACCTGAGATACCAGAGGCTGTGCCTTTCCTCCTGATAGTCCTTGATGAATTTTCCTTCCATGAATTCATCATAATGATTTTTTCCAGCCTTGTGAACTTTTGGCCAGCCAAGCAAATTCCCCCTTTTAACCGTGTCCTGTGTGGTGCTTCTGGCTGAGTTCCCCTGAGCTCCTTCCTGCTGCTGCTTTTGTACTTGGAAAACCCTAAAAGAGGTACAGAGGTGTCCTGTGGCCTGCTGGTGACCACTGCAAAGTCAGGGACACGGGGTGCAAGATGCCAGGTTCAAGGCTGGGCATCCAACCTGAGGCAGGGAGGGGCACGGTGTGGCCACACGCTGAGAGCCCACCAGCCTGGCCTGGAGCCCAGCTTTTCCCTTTCTTCAGGCTGCCACCAGGTCCTGCAGAGGAGAAGCCTCTCAGAAGAATGAGTTCTTTTACAGAACCCCAGGGTCACTGAGGCTGGACAATCCCTCCCAGCCCATGGAGTCCCAGCTGTGCCCCATGGCCACCTTGTCCCCAGCCCAGAGCACTGAGTGCCACCTCCAGCCCTTCCTGGGACACCTGCAGGGATGGGCACTCCAAAGCTCCCTGGGCAGCCCCTGCCAAGGCCTCAGCACCCTTTCCATGGAGAAATTCCTGCTGCTGTCCAAGCTGAGCCTCCCCTGGCCCAGCTTGAGGCCGTTTCCCCTTGTCCTGTCCCTGTTCCCTGGGAGCAGAGCCCGACCCCCCCGGCTGTCCCCTCCTGGCAGGGACTTGTGCAGAGCCACAGGGTCCCCCCTGAGCCTCCTTTTCTCCAGGCTCAGCCCCTTCCCAGCTCCCTCAGCCCCTCCTGCCAGCTCCATTCCCCTTCCCTGGGCTCAGAAATAGATGTATTTTAAAACCTGATGAAGCTTCTTGAAACACAGATCCTCTGTAGCTCCTGCTGCTTATGAAACCACTGGAGCTTCTCTAAAGACTGAGGATTTATTTTCTGAGAGGGATATGTAGGGCATGGTAAAAGAGGGTATCTTATCCCTGTATCACTGAGCCCTGTTCTCAGGTTTGGGTGTCTGTCCTGCCACACAGGAGGTGGGACATGTACAGTGCCATATTTACCATAGAGAACCACAACCCACTAATTACATTCCTGAATCTCTTATTCAGGGGGGGAAAAAAAATTATTTACACGTGGATACAATTCCTCCCTGGAAATCTTTGATACTGAAGTTAATGTGTAGTCAGAATCTGTACCTTTGCCCTCTTTTCCTCTTGTCCCTGCAATCTGAGGGGCTGATACTCAGATCAGCAGCGTGGGAGCACGAAGGTGGTGGCACAGTGGGGACACCAGGGCGTTTCCCATTTCCTTAACCAGATCTTTTTCTCCAGGAGAAGGTAGAGAAGCAGGGCCGTGTGTTCTGGGTGGTTTTCCTGCCAATCACCAAACCAAGGCAGTTCTTCTGCAATGTCAAACCCATTGTTTGCAAAAGGGTTCATCTGGGGGAGATAATTTAGCAGAACTGCTCTGAATATGAAACATTGGGCAGCCATAGAGGGGTTTCGTGTTTAAATTGTTATTTTTTTCAGTGCTTGACAAAATGCTTTGTTTGTTAAATATTTGTTGCCCCTACAGCTGTCCCTTGAGATTTTAGGAATGAAGACAGGGAGATTGTTTTTATAACATCTGTCCTGGCCTTACAAGTTTATCCCAAAAATGTAGGAGCACAGAATGAGTCACTAGCTTTTCTGCATCGAGGAAATTAGAGTAGTGACATCATCTCATTCCAAGATAAGGAAATTACTGAGCTCGGAGCCTTCAGAGAGGCAGATTTCAGTACCCAACTGCTGATTTGGACTCACAGTGTAGAAATCAGCATCTGATTTGTGAAGTTAGTGGAACATGAGCCTGATTTTGTTGATTTTCTTCTCTTTTTTTGTGTGCCAGTGCTGTATACAACTTGATTGTGACAACCCAAGCCATGCGAATTGATGCCAAGAGAAAAATATTTGAGCTGCCATCAGCAAATAAGGTCTTGCTAGGAGCTCAGAAATTCTTGTGGCTTAAGAAAACACAGCTTCAGCTTAGCAGCAGCTTGAAAATGTGTGCAGCTGTCTGTCTCCAGGCTGAAAGGCTGCTTGTTTTGGGGCACTGGGATGGCTCTGCTGCTCTCCTTAAGGTTTTCTGTGTTACGTTCCTGGCAGGGCCCCGGGGGCAGTGCCAAAAGGAACGGGCAGCAGTGCCAGGAGAGGCTGAATCTGCTGGGCTTCATCCAGAGCACGGGGTGGGGAAAGGGAAAAGGGATCCCAATCCAGCCTCCTGCCCGGGACTGGGAATGCTGGCAGGGCTTGGGTGACACAGCACTGTCACTGCTCAGCTCAGGCTGGAGACAAAACACCATTCCTGCTCACCTCCAGCTGCTGGGAAAGGACACTCATCCCCTGGGCAGGGAACAGGGGACACCAGCATGGCAGCAGGGAGGTGGTGCCACAGTGGGGACAGCAGGAAGGGGATGGCACAGCAGGGACACCAGCATGGCAGCAGGGAGATGGTGGCACAGTGGGGACACCAGCATGGCAGGAAGAAGGTGGTGGCACAGCAGGGACACCAGTATGGGAGCAGGAAGGTGGTGGCACAGTGGGGACAGCAGGAAGGTGGTGGCACAGCAGGGACAGCAGTATGGGAGCAGGAAGGTGGTGGCACAGCAGGGACACCAGTATGGGAGCAGGGAGGTGGTGGCACAGCAGGGACACCAGTATGGGAGCAGGGAGGTGGTGGCAGTACAAAAGATGCTTGCGAGGTCTCACTTCCCCATCTGGGCCTGCATCCTGAGGGGTTAAACAGGCAAAATTTCCAGGGTATCTCCTCCTTGCTGGGGTTTTCCCTTGGGAAAGAATGGGGCTGGGTTTGAAGCACTTTCTGCCTTAGTGCAGTAAATGAATATTTGGGAAAGTCCATAGGTTTTGGGTTACAAGAGCTAAGCTAGAGTGTGAGAGATGCCAAGGTTTCTCCATTGTTCCTCATTATGATTGTAATCAAATCTTTGCTTCCACAGACAAAACCCCCGCTTTTCCTCTCTTCCTCCTTTTCTTTGGAGTATCAGTTTTGCTCTTCTTCAGCAAATGACTCTTTTCAGGAGATTTCCCCCCCTGGTTGCTCATGGATACAGTATCACCCTTTTGCCAGAGCAGCCCTGGTAGAAGAAAATAATTTTTTAAGAAAAAATGTGATAAATGTAATTTTTATTTATCAAATGCAACTGGTAGGAACAAATATTTTTTAATTTTTTTTTCAGTATGCTGGCAGGAGTTGGGAGAGTTTTCTTAATAATAGTGTAGCCTCTTCTGAGGCTTAGGGAAGTGTTTGACTTCAAAGTCAGAATCACAGAATCCGCTGGGTTGGAAGGGACCCACAGGGATCATCAAGTCCAGTTCCTGACCCTGCACAGGACACCCCAGTAACCCCTCCATGTGCTTGATCCCACTGCTTGCCTGTGCAAGAGAAGGCTTGCTTGATCATTCTATCATTTTAAAAGCCCATTCTACAATTTGCAAATAGGATCAGCAGAAAACATTTCGAAACCCCCTATTTTTATTTTGATCTCATTTTTCCTTCCTGGAGACACGTCCCGGCTGTGGTACCGAAATAGGGTGTGTGCAAAACGCTCGACTGGAAAAAAAATGAATCATATTGCTGGTGCTGTGAGCTTGCCCTATAAATAAAAAGGCAGCTGGGGGAGTCCTGACCCTGCCCTGGCTGTTGGATCAGGGTTTCCCCGGGGCCCTGAGTGCTGCCAGCTGGATGCTGGTGCTGAGTGAGCCGGACCTGGCAGTGACGTGCCCTGCTCAGGCTCACTCCTGGAGCCAGTCCCTCTGCAGAGCAGGATGCTGCTGCTGCAGCTCCTGGCCACCTTCCAGGGCTGTGCCTGTGCCAGCTGCAGCAGGCAGGGGTGAGCTCAGGGCACCACAAGGACACGGGCTCGCACCTAAAGGGCCACTGCCATGGCCAGCGTGGCTTCCTGGTGCCTCATCTCCTTCTGCATCACAGAGCTCTGCCTCCTCTGGGTGGCCTGAGGGTGTTGTGTGCACTCAGGGCATCTCTGGAATGTCCTGCTCAGCTCCCATCTGTCCTTCATTTCCACCCCTCAGCTGTGGAGTTGGTTCTTGCCATGCTCCCACTCGTGATGCAGCCATGGAGGTGCTGGTTGGAGAGCTGGGGATGAGGAGGTGCTGCCCTAAGGAACAGAGTTTATACTTGAATTCCTAGTGGGAATGGCAAAACATCCATGCAATTTGTTGGGACAAGCCTAAACCCAAAAGGGCAACAGAGCTGGGGAAGAGTTCTGATGAGGAGCAGCTGAGGGAGCTGGGAAAGGGCTGAGCCTGGAGAAAAGGAGGCTCAGGGGGGACCTTGTGGCTCTGCACAAGTCCCTGGCAGGAGGGGACAGCCAGGGGGGGTCGGGCTCTGCTCCCAGGGAACAGGGACAGGATGAAAGAAAACAGCCCCAAGTTGTGCCAGGGGAGGCTTAGATTGGGTATTAGGAAAAGTTTCTTCGTGGAAAGGGTTGTAGAGCATTGGAATGGGCTGCTCAGGGAAGTGGTGAAATCACCATCCCTGGAAGTGTTCAAAAAACATGTGGATATGGCCCTTGAGGACATGGTTCATGGTTGGACTTGATGATTTTAAAGGTCTTTTAAAACCTTAACACCTCTGTAAGTCTATGATTATAAATGTTTCTTGTCTGGTGCGTTTTCTATTAAATGTGCAGTGGTTCTGCTCCCAACAAACATCGGTGATGTCTGGGAGAGGCCCCACAGACCTCGTGCTTTTAACTGTCAGATGAGAAGAGAAGGTGCTCCCTGATAAGATCTCCTTGAGTAGTCACAAATAATTTATGTGGGCAAGCACAGCTACTCCCTTCCAGGGCCAATTACTTCAGGAGGAGCTGAGGTCATTTTTTGGGATGTTATGAATTCAGCAATGGTGGCTCTCAGAGCAGAGGACATTGATGGTTCCTGATTTCTAGCTCAGAGGCCACATCTCTTTATTCAGCAGGATCACTCAGGAAAAACCTCCTGCCTCTGGCTCCAGCCTGCTTTCACACAGCAGGGCAGCCTCTTGTCCCACCAGGGTGCTTGATGGAAAGCTCCTTCCCTTTGGAAACTAAGCCAAGAGACCCTTGGCAGGCAGCTCAGTCAAGCCTGATCCTAAAGACAGCCAAGGTCTTGGTGTCCCCCTGTTTGCCAGCCTCATGGAAGGGTTCAGTAGGAGGGGAGACCAAAAGCAGAGTTAGGATTTGGTTTCTTGGTCCGCTGCAGCCTCAGTCCAAGGTTTGGAGTGGCGTGTTTGTTTTTTTCTCATTTCCTGGATGAGGTAAGGCAGGGTGGGCTGAGCACTGAGCTCATCCAGACAGGGCCAAACAGCAGATTTCCAAGGAATGGGGAGAGCGTGGCAGTGTCATCTTTAACCATCTGTCTGGCGGGGGATGCACGGCCCTTCTTTGGAGATGCTGCTGGGACATTTATTCCCTTGTTTGGGGCTCAATTATAAGTCAGAAGTTCCTCTCCCAAACCTCTTTTTCTTGACCCAGACTATTCCAAGACATGCTTACCAGTGTCCTGAATTGTCCCTGCTTTAGGGCCCAACATCCAGGTGTTGATGTCGTGGTGATGATTGGATTTTATCTACTTAAATATCTTTGATTTGCAGTGACAGGGTTAAAATCCTGAGAATCAAATCAGCAGCACAACCCTGCATCTGATTAAACCCCATCCACTGCTTCTCTCTGCCTCCCAGCCATCTTGCAGGATATGCTCTTCCTAGGCAAAATCTCTCCAGGATTTGCTCTCATTAATGATCAGTGGCTTCACTCCTTTCCACTACACTTCAGCTGTGGCTTCCCAAACCATTCCTAGCTGTAGATGATAAGGTGGGAAGTTGGTCTTTCCTACTGAAGAGCCCATTCCCAGCTAAGCAAGCTCCCAGCCCAGCCATCCAGTTGCTCAGGGTTGGGAAGAGTTTCCTGGGAAGTTTATGAAGAGAGCAGAAAACTCTGAGGGATTTGGTACCATCTGGAGCTCCCAGAAGGTGGGAGAGGTGTGACAGTGTTGCTGAATTGCAAAAATGCCCTCAGTGGTGCTTTCCCAAGCTCCCAAAGGTGCCAGCATGCAAAATAACAGCTCTGAGATGCTCACACAGCGCAGATTTATGGCACAGCAACCTGTACTTAGAACAATCTCCTTACATCAGCCATGTAGGAATGTGCCAGATCCTGCATCTTCCCGAGGCACAGACGTTACCTTGGCTCATCTCCTGTGGGACACAGCCTGAACTCCTGGGGATGGGAGAAAATGAATCCATGGTGGTGTTGTCTCACCTTTGTGAGCTCAAAATGTTCAAACTTTTGACAACCCCCTGCAAAAAAACCCCACAAAAGGCAACAAAGGAGAGCAAACCACAGAAACCAAGTCTTGAGCTATTTATCTTTTATTCTCTGAGTCACAGGATGTGTAGCGTTCACTCACCTTTTCCGGGGCAGGTCTAGAGATGTTTTGGGTTTTTTATAGAAGCACAGACTGGTTTGGGTTGAAAGGGACCTTAAAGCCATCCAGTGCCACCCCTGCCATGGGCAGGGACACCTTCCACTGTCCCAGGCTGCTCCAGGCTTGTCCAACATGGCCTTGGACACTGCCAGGGATCCAGGGGCAGCCACAGCTGCTCTGGGCACCACTCCTCAACCTCACAGGGAGAATTTCTTCTGTATAACTAACCTAAATTTCCCCTCTTTCAGTGTGAACCCATTCCCCTTGTCCTGTCACTCTGATGAACAGTCACTTTCCAGCTTCCCCATAGGCTCCCTCAGATATTGAAAAGTTCTGTGAGATCTCCATGCAACCTTCTCTTCTCTCTCTGCATATGTATCCAGGATATATTTATATCCTTGCTCCCTCCTTGTTATTTCCCTTGCATGCCTCAGTTGGGAACATCATCCTCACAATTAACAAGGTCTTGTGGATATTTCCTGTGGAACATTCCTTGTGGAGGTGATGTTGCTGGAGCTGCAGGGCACAGCCAGGCTGTTTCACCTGCAGCTCTGCAGAGACTCTGGGCTCGGCAAGGTTAGGAACCACCAGAATTAGGAAGCACCCAAGTCCAGGCCTCTGGCTCAGAAATCCAACTCACACCAAAGCACCAGAGTTCACCACGCTGGCTCGTTAACGAATTTGCATTTGTCTCCCATCTGTTTGTCCCTTTTGCACTGAGAGCAGCAAAGGTAACAGAAGTGCTTTGTTCTGCTCTGTTTTCTCAGGGATCCACCAACGTGGTTTACCAAGCCCATCATGTCAGCAGGAGTAAGAGAGGACAAGTTGTGGGCACCAGGGGAGGATTCCGAGGCTGCACGGTTTGGCTCACAGGTATTTCTGTCTGGGTGTGAAAGCGTGGCCTCACCTGTGAAACTCCATGAGTATGGCTGCCAGGTGGGGATTTGGGATCTGAAGGGAACGCCAGCATTCCCTGCGAGCCGGGAATTGCACAACATCTCCACGTGAGAAACGCAGACACGCGGTGCTGGCACAGCAAGATGTTCTCCCTGGCAGCTGCTGCCCATAACTAATGTTTTAATGGATTTCCCAGCTGCTCTCAGGCTCCTTTGAACATGTCAGAGGCCCTCGGGGTAGCACTTGTTGTTCCCAAGTGTGTAGCTGAGGAAGCCTTGGCTCACATCCAGCCAGTCCTTGGCAGCAGAACGTAGCCAGGGTTGTCCAAAACGTGGATGTTTTCATTCAGGAGCAGTGGGAAGTTTATTGGGACATGCAGGTCTGCTGTGTTTGAGGCAGCATGAGGCAGTCACCTTGTCTGGAGAATAAACACTCCCACCCACAGAGTCACACTGGAAGCAATCCCTTGCATTTGTTTTGTTGCCCTTCTCTTCTGCCTTGAAGTATAAAGTCAATGTTTGGGGATTTAGGGCTGCCAGAAATGACAGTTGCATTTCTCATTTTGAATATTTAGACAAGTCTTTCTTTTGCCACTTGTCCAGTTGTTCCTTTGCTTGTTAAATATTGGCATTCTCTTTGGCTGCTGGAAGATGTTGAAGGACGTGCTTGGAAGGATTTGTAAAGCCATTCTGATTTGCCTTCCTGTCACCTTAGGCTGCAGATGCTGGATTAAAGCACATTTCTGTTCTGTTCTCCTCCTCAATTTTGAAGAGCAAAATCTGCTTTTATATAGTTTCTGAAGCCAAAAGCCCTACCCAAGGCAATTTCCTTCCTTTTTTGAGTATTACTCAAAAATCTTGTGTCTGAAAGGTTTGAGCTCGACTGGCTGAGGATTATTCTGTGAAATACACACCTAGAGAAGGAGGTGATGAGAGGCCTTTGCTGCCAGAGCCTGTCCCACTCCATGTGGTTGCAGCAAGAGCCTCTCCTTGGGTTCAGAATGGGAGAGCAGTTGGCTCTTGACAGTGGGAGCAGGGGGAGGAAGAGGAAGACGCAGAGGGACCTGGAGGAAGCAGCATCCTTTCAAACTTCCCCTGCTTCCTGGAACCTGGTGAGAGGCACTGCTGGGTTGGACCCCTCCAGAGGTTAGGCTGTAGATGCTTTTCTCACATTGGCACTAATGCCAGCCCTTCCATAATAAGGGTTGAAAAGGGCTCTGTGAAGGATGAATCCAACTTCCTTTAGGAAGGAATGGGGTAGGGAACTTCAGACAGAAGGAGTTTGGCCCACCGGTGTCACAGCTGCGCTTTCGATTTCACTCTCTTGACCTCAAACCCGACCCCTCACTTTTCTGCCTCTCCCAGGCCTTTCTGGAGCTGGCAAGACAACCATTGGCTTTGCTCTGGAAGAGTACCTGGTGGCTCATGGCATCCCGTGCTACTCCCTGGATGGCGACAACGTCCGGCACGGCTTGAACAAGAACCTGGGCTTCTCGGCGCAGGACCGCGAGGAGAACATCCGGCGCATCGCCGAGGTGGCGCGGCTCTTCGCCGACGCGGGGCTCATCTGCATCACCAGCTTCATCTCCCCCTTCACAAAGGTGAGCTTTGAAGATCCCAGAGACCCTGCTCTCTCCTCAGCTTCACCTCAGATCATGAAGGTGGTTTATGGAGAGGATTTCCTAAATCCACCGTTGGATGTTGGTAGAACGCCGCTGACGCGCAACTGCGTGCGATCGGTGCTTGGAGGGCAGGGGCCTCGCTGAGTAAATTCAGGGTTGCAAATTGATGAAAAGCTAAGAGGAGTTTAAGATCTCCCTGCTATTAACTCCTCAGAGACAGAAAAGAGTCACAGAAGCAGCAGCCTGTCCTAGACCTCTCACTGCTCTTTTGGCAGAAGATTTGACTGTGATTTTCACTTCTGTAGCTGCTGTTATGAGGCTGATGCAAGCAGTTCCTTTTTTCATAGAATCAAGGAATCACTGAGGTTGGAAAAGACCTCTAAGATCATCGGGTCTGACTGTTTTGACATAGGGCAGATAATTATTCACAATCTAAAGTTCTGCTGTCCTGCCTAACGAAAAGATCTTGAAGTTTTGCATGGGAAAAGATGAAAACAGATCAAAGCTGTAGATTTTTGCAATTTTTTTAAAAGTATCTTTAAAGAAAGGAAGGGAAGTGAGATGAAAAACCCTTATTAGAACTAGTGTACATTTAATAAATCTGTAAGACAGATTAATTTACTTGTGTCAAAATCCAGGGAGGTTTTTTTGATGCAATTAAAATTTTTCTTATCTTTCTTCTAACAGGATCGTCTAAACGCACGGAAAATTCATGAGGCAGCTGGACTTCCTTTCTTTGAAATCTTTGTAGATGCTCCTCTAAATATTTGTGAAAGCAGAGATGTGAAGGGCCTGTACAAAAAGGCAAGAGCTGGAGAGATCAAAGGTATGGAGGAGTGAGATCTTATTTTGTCTTTTGCTTTCCAAAGCTTTGGATGCCTTGTCTGGCAGTGCCACACATAGGGGTGGGTGTCTAAAGGCCCTTTGTAGTGCATAAGAGGATCCTGTTCCCCTAATCTTATTGTCACAAGTGTCACTTGTTGTACCCAGCATGGTTGAATGCCCCCTGGTTGTTTGTATCGTGTTCTTGGCTCTAAGGCACTGATTATTCTATTAAATAAATTGAATTTGGGGGTTAATTGTCCGTAGGATTCACGGGGATTGACTCAGAGTATGAGAAACCCGAAGCTCCTGAGCTGGTGCTGAAAACAAACATTGCATCGGTGTCTGAGTGCATCCAGCAGGTCGTGGAGCTCCTCCAAGAACAGGTGGGTCACTTTTCTGTCACCATCACTGGCAGCTTTGGGACACTGCCTCCTTGGTGTGCCTGTAAAAACCTGCGTGTTACAAGTGCTGCCTGTCTGTGTCTTTCAGAACATCGTGCCCCCAGGCTCAGTCAAGGATGTTCTGGAGCTGTTTGTGCCTGAGGATAAACTCAGCAGTGTCCGGGCTGAGGCAGAGAAGCTGCCAGCACTGGAGATCACTAAGGTATTGTCACACACAGGTTCTGACACTCTTTAGCTGCTCCAGGGGTGGAAGTTTCTAGGAGGATGTTGCCAGAGGGGCCTGTGTTCCTCTGGTGGCCCTGACTTTTTGTGGCTGTGGTTTTTATGGCAAGCTGAGGTGGGATCCTGATCCTCAGCCATTTCCTGCTGTGCCTCCACTCTGTGCTGCAGGGTGTCAGTCTGCTCTGCTGTGTTCATACAGCCCCACAAGTTCACACTGCCACAGGGCAGGGTGAGATGGGATATTGGGAGGCCTTGGCACAGGGTGCCCAGAGAAGCTGTGGCTGCTCCTGGATCCCTGGCAGTGCCCAAGGCCAGGCTGGACAGGGCTTGGAGCAGCCTGGGACAGTGGAAGGTGTCCCTGCCCATGGCAGGGGTGGGATTGGATGGGTTTTAAGGTTCTTTCCAACCCAAACCATTCTGGGATTCTAAGCTGTGCTGTGAAAGTCTGTGAGTCTGGCTTAAAAAGCCCCGAGCTATATCCCCCACATCCTTCTCCCCCTTATGAAAGTCCTGCATTTGAAGCAAAACAAAATGAAAATGCTGTTTCAGCAGAAGTGTGACGTGGTGACAGGAGTGTGACAGGAGTGTGACCCCTCTGGTTTGTTTTGCAGCTGGATCTGCAGTGGGTGCAGGTGCTGAGCGAAGGCTGGGCCACTCCTCTGACAGGATTCATGCGGGAGGCAGAGTACCTGCAAGTGCTGCACTTTGGCACCCTGCTCAACGGTATGGACCCCCTGTGTCCTCCTCTCTTGCCTTGTGGCACACACCAGGGCTCCTCAAGGTGGCCAAAGTCACCCTGCTGTGGCCACAGCCCTGGATCACAGCTCTGACATCCCACACGGTGCTTCTCAAACCTGGGAGCTGTTTGGCCCTTGTTGTGCTTGGCTGTGCCAGGGTAAATAGAGATGCAAACCCAAGGCCAAGGAAGCAGGGAGGCTTCCAGGCTGAGCTAGAGGTGGGAGGAGAAGGCAGCTGCTTCTTGGAAACAGAAGCAGAGCCTAGTTTTGCATCCCACCCCATTTCCCTGCTTCTCCAGCATGGTAGCTTGAAGTAAATCTATTTATCTGTGTATTAGCAGTCTGTTAGAGGTGTTTCATCCCTGGAAGAGGCAGAGAGCTCAGGTGATGCCCATCCACAGCTGAGACTGGGGCACAGATGTTTCCACCCCGTTTCTCAGCTGTGGATGCTGTTGCTGGAACTTTACCTGCACACGGGGTGCTCACACTGGGGTTTGTAGACCTGGCAGTGATCTCTGCCTTTAGGGATCTGGGATCTGGGTGAGCAAGTCCCTTTGAGCCTTGGATGCCTTCTAGATGATCCTGTGGTCCCACAGGACAGTGATGTGCTGCTGTTGCTCAGATTTGGGCACTGTGAGGCAGAGGCAAAGCTCAGGACTGCTCACACTGCACTGCAAGAGTGTCGGTGTGGGGGCCCTGCTCCCAGACACACCATAGCCTTTCACCTCCTGCCCAGTGTGCAAACAGCATTCAGAAGCACATGTCCCTGTTATCAGAGCCTCCTCTGTGGTCTTTGAGCTGCCTGTTGTGCCTGGGGAGGTCGCAGAGTGCCCTGGGATGGCCACGTTGCTCCAAAGCCCCGTACTTTGCGCCAGAGGCTCATCCCAGAGTGTATCTGGTTTTGGGGTTCCCCCCCAGACCTGCTGACATTGCTGAGCACATCTCCTCTGAGCTCTGTGGGCAGATGTTCAGGGTTTGGTGAGCTCTGTGGGGAGCAGGGACAAAGGCCAGGAGTGCAGCTTTGCAGGAGGATGAGCTCTCCAGAGCGAGGTCTGTGTAGCAGAGGGCAGCAGCACCAGTCAGTCCCTGGCACACCCCAGCTCCACGGGGGTCTCCAAACTCAGCATTGTGTGCTCAGGCCCTCAGAGTGACAGCTGAGTGGGAAGAGAACCCCAGGGGCTCCTGGAGAAGCTTTGGGACGTGGTGGAGAGTTCCATCTCTCTGTGCTGAGGCCAGGGTGTGGCACTGCCAAGGGGAGCCTTGAGCTGCTCTTCCCAGAGCCATGGGCACAGCCTCTGTGCCCTGGGCTGGCTGATGGTTTGGGCAGCTCCCCTGGGTTTTTGGGGACACTTGTTCAAGCCAGTGCTCTGCAATAAATCCCTCCTGGATGCCCTGCAGGTGGGGGATGTGCTTTGTGTAGGGCCACCAGAAAAAGGGGGGGATCTGCAGCAATGCACCAGCCACCCCCAAATGTGTCGGGAGGGGTGACAGTGACACTGCAGGCGTTGGACCACACTCAGTGTGAGGCTCTGGTAGCACCCTGGAGGACCACGGCCACAGCAGCAGCTTTTGAATGCTTTGAGTCTTGAAATGGTTTCTGTAACGTGCCCCTGAGCGTTAATTATCTTAATTATGTTTGTGTTCTGCCAGGAAAGAGGCGCTTGGTAGCTGGTATGTATGGAACTCTTCTCAGGCTCTGCACAAATTACCTCAATTGAGATTCTTTTTGGCTATAATTTTTTGAGATTTCCCCCCCCAAAAAACCCCAAGAAGTTGAAATTATGATGAAATTATTACAGCCATGGCCAGTTTATGATCCAGGCAGTTATGACGTGGCCCGACACACCCCGTGTCCTAGGGACCAGTCTGCACAAAGATCCCAGTTCTGTAATTTTGTAATTACCTGCACTGGAGTGATCTTATGTTACCTCTCCATCCTGTATTTGGAAATGGAGCCTGAAGATCCTCTCTTTCAGCAGCATTTGTTGGTTTTGCAGCTGTTTTTTTTTTTTTCCCTGTGCTGGCTTCACTGACTGATCATTATTAATATGATTTAAATGTATGAAGTTGATATTGATTGGATCCCATGTGAATATAATTATGATTATTCATGAAAATTGTTGCCTGGCAGATGAATGATACCCAGAAGTAAATGCAAATATTTTAATAAAAATTAAAGTAAAAATCTATATCATAGTCAAAATCCTCAAATTAAGATTCTCAAAGGTCCAAACTAATTTCAGTCAGATCAGAAAAAATTGAATCAGTGATTTGTTTGTGACTGGAAACCCATGAAAGAGACCGAATCTCCTGTATTAACTCTGGAATATTGTTAATATCCAAATATCCAAGGAGAAATGAGAGGACCTCAATGGAGCACTGGGAAATTGGGAGAGTTGGGTTAAAACCAACATGATTTCAAGCTACTTAGGGACAACACTGAAATTAGAAACTATGTGTGCACTTAGAGACTCACACAGAAAACAGATTAAACATGGGCAGTGCAGAGATGTAAAGGAGGAGGAGTAGCAGTATAGAGATAGCCAGGGAAAAAAAAACCCAAAAAAGACAAAAAAAATCCAAATTAAAACCGAGCGTGATGGAAGAGGCAGTCCAGGAGGTGTGCAGGGAATGGGGTGCTCCAGGGAACACCAGACTGGAGCCATCTCCACAGAGGTGGTTCTCCTAGAGGAGAAAGCATTTTCCAAGCACATTGAAATTTTTCCATTATCCAGGGTTGCATTTTGCAAGCAAATTGAAATTTTTCACCTTCACAAGCAGCTAATGAAGAAGAACCAGGGAAAGGGAGAGTGCAGGAACTAAAGAGATGCTCCAGGTGTATTGGAGACATCTAAAGGCCAGAGATAAGGAGCTTTAATATTCCACTAACATCATTGTTCATTAGCAGCACAGAGAAAACTGCTGCAATGACTGATTTTCCACAAAAACCTCTGTTCACTGTGCTCTCAGGGCTGGTTAAATTCTTGTCCATGCAGGAGGGTGTTCAACCCCTCCCCTTCAAGGGTTGTGAACCTGAGCATCCCCACAGTGCTGCCAGTATCCCTGTGTTCTGGTTTAGGGCAAATCTGGGAGAAAACATTTAAAGGGGTTCCTCTAGAAAGTGGATTCAAGTGGCCCCTCCCACAAAAAGGATTCAGGGGAAAGATTTCCTTGGAGAAAAGTGGAAAAAACTGTTTATTTAACAGACAAAGCATTCACTGGCACAGAAAATAAACAATATTAAACAATAAAACCTCTCACTGGTCTGAAGAGATGACAAACTTAGAAAGTGCCCTTTGTGAGCTGTAGCTCGGCTCACTCAGTCTCTTATCCATCCCTCCAGTGCTGGGAATGTAGGCTGTAGGTGTGAGCAGAACAGGTTTGAACAGTCCCAAGGAAAAGAAAAACCACAGTCCAGGGAACTCCTCTGCCTCAGCTAGCTAAAAACTAACTACAAGCAAAGTGCAGACAGCACAGTCCAGGAGAGGGATGCTGGGGAGAGGGATGCGCTAGCAGGTGCAATTCCTGAAAACAAACTCCGCGCTCCTTCTCTCCCCAGAGAGAAGGGGATTCTCTCAGAACCAGTCCTAAACACGCAAAACTTATTTCTTGCTAACCACCTAACGTGCCGTGGCCGTGTCTCCCGTGGCAGACGGCGTGGTGAACCTGAGCGTGCCCATCGTGCTGCCGCTGTCGGCGGGGGACAAGCAGAGGCTGCAGGGCAGCGCGGCGCTGGCGCTCAGCTTCCAGGGCCGCCGGCTGGCCGTGCTGCGCAGCCCCGAGTTCTTCGAGCACAGGAAAGAGGAGCGCTGCGCCCGCGTCTGGGGCACCACCTGTCCCCGCCACCCGCACATCCAGGTGGGGACACCCCATCCTGCCGCCGGCAGCGCGGCCCGGGGATGGAGGAGGGAGATTTTCCAAGGGGTGAGGGAGATGGGTTGGTGGAATCGGGGGCACAGCTGCTTTTAAGCTTCATCCCTGGGAAAAAAGTTACCAAAACTGTGGGATGAGTTAGAACACACAGGTAGTGGTATGTAGTAGTGGTAGTAGTTTATTACAGAGTGAAGAATTTAGGGGTTTAGGATTTTAATATGAGAGTGAATAAGAGACAAGATGGAGGATTTTGGGTGTTGTCCCTTCTTCCTTCTTGTCCCTTTTCAGCTCCATTTTCTGTAGTACTGGTGGCACAAAGTTATTGGTTAGAGTCAGTAGTAATGTGGAAGTTACATGAATGGATTAGTAGAGGTTATTGGTAGAAAAGTAAAAACAAAGAACGTGTTAGAAAGTAATTGGGTTAAACAACTTTAAAAGGCCTTGGTTTGGGTGTTTGGGGTCCATTTTGTGCCTTGCTTCTCCCATGCTGAGTCTGATTTTGTGCCTTGGTTTGGGTGTTTGGGTCCATTTTGTGCCTTGCTTCTCCCATGCTGAGTCTGGTGTGCAGACGGTGCTGAACTTAAGAACAAACAAAAACCTAAAGACCAAGAGAAAGAGAGTCCTGCTCGTTCTTCATCCTTGGAAAAGAACTCAGCAGGGGGACCCCCTCCAAAGGGCCCAGGGAATTGGGTTCCCACACTTGCTGGGACCACCAAAAAACCCAACAATGGGTTTCCTGTCTGCGCTTGCAGCCCAGCTCCTCGCTGGGAACCGGCCCATCCTGAGCAGGCAGGACTGAATTTTTTGGCTTTTCCCTACAGGTGGTTGTGTTTTTATAGCTCCTCTCTTCCCACTTACTCTGTGGCAGTAGCATCATCCCTGGGAAAGGGAGAGCTCTGGGTTCCACACAGTGACTTGAGCTTTCCTCTCCCTTAAAATGCCTCATTAAATTAATCAGCAGCAGGAGTGTGCCTTGCACAGGCTCATTTCTCCCGCCTGTATTCCCAAGAGGAAAGAGCAAAGAGGGGGGTGGAGGAAGGTCTTGTGGGCTGCCAGAGGGGAGTCCAGCACCCAGCTGGGTGGGGACTGGGTGGCTGCTGCTCCACTTGATGAGGTTTTGCTGGCCATGGCATTCAGTTCATGTGGGCACTGCAATGATGCTTCCCACCTGCGAGAAGGGCAGGTCACCCTACAATGGGGTTGAGCCTCACACTTCTCAAAGGAGACTGGGAGAAGGAGCAGTGTGCTGTCCCCTTTGCACTGATGGTGTGTGTAATCCCCAGATGGTGATGGAGAGTGGAGACTGGCTGGTTGGTGGAGACCTGCAGGTCCTGGAGAAGATCAAATGGAATGATGGGCTGGACCAGTACCGCCTGACCCCGCTGGCTCTCAAGCAGAAGTTCAGGGAAATGAATGCTGGTGAGTGCCCTGGGTTACACCAGTGACAGGGCTCTTCCTGCCCCACCAAGCCTTGGTGTGATCCATGACTTGCTCTCAAGCTCACAGCACTTCCAGGAACCTTCTGGATGCTCCCAAAACGGGGCTGTTTGGGAGGGTGCGCAGTAAAGGGGACTCAGGGCACGGCATGGAAAGTGGCACAGGGTCTCTGGTTAGGGCAGTGCTTGTGATGGGCTGTGTCCTCAGTGGGCTGCTCTGAGGGCTGGGAAGTGCTGAGCATCCTGCTCACGTTCCCCCTGGCAGGTCAGATCCTGTCTGCACTGACATTCTCAGCCTTCACACCTGGGGCACAGCTCAGGTGTCTTCTCCCAGCTCTCTGTCCCATAGAATCCCAGAATGGTTTGGGCTGGAAGGACCTTAAAGCTCATCTCATTCCACCCCCTGCCATGGGCAGGGACACCCTCCACGTTCCCAGCTTGCTCCAAGCCCCATCCAATGTGGTCCCAGCAGGCTGGCAAGGGTCAGACAGCCACCTTTGCTTTGGGGAAAGAGCATTGGCCTTCCTGCAGGTGCCACTGAGCCTGGGGAGGTGACAGATCACTTAAGACATCAGTGAAGGTTCCAGTGCTGTGCACAAACATTGCAGGAGGGCTGATAGGGCTGAAATCAGCCCCAAAGGAAGGGAGTGCAGTGAAAATAACCTTGGCAGGGCGATGTGTGTGCATGAAACACTCAGCTGAGGTGTTCAGGGCCTTGCTCATGTGGAGACAGGACACACAGGTCTGTGATGGCTCAGACAGGGCACACACAGGTCTGTGATGGCTGAGACAGGACACACACAGGTCTGGGATGGCTCAGACAGGGCACACACAGGTCTGGGATGGCTCAGACAGGGCACACACAGGTCTCTCAGGGCTGTGACAGGGCACACACAGGTCTGTGATGGCTGACAGGACACACACAGGTCTCTCAGGGCTGTGACAGGGCACACACAGGTCTCTCAGGGCTGTGACAGGGCACACACAGGTCTCTCAGGGCTGTGTGGAAGCTCAGAGTGTGGGACTGAGGCTGTGACCCCCCGTCTCTCCCCTCCAGATGCCGTGTTCGCGTTCCAGCTGCGCAACCCCGTGCACAACGGGCACGCCCTGCTCATGCAGGACACGCGGCGCCAGCTCCTGGAGAGGGGCTACAAGAACCCCGTGCTCCTGCTGCACCCCCTGGGGGGCTGGACCAAGGATGACGATGTCCCTCTGGAGTGGCGCATGAAGCAGCACGCGGCCGTGCTGGAGGAGCGAGTCCTGGACCCCAGCTCCACCATCGTGGCCATATTCCCTTCTCCCATGCTCTACGCCGGCCCCACGGAGGTAACACAGCCCTTGGCTGCTCAGCAGGGCAGGGCAGGCAGCCTGTCCGTGGGGGTGGTGCTCCCAGCCTGCCTGTGCAAGTCTGGAAAAGCCCAGGCAGGGGGCCGAAGCCGTGTCCTCGCTCCTGGCTCCATGCATGGTTTGCCTGCGCTTGCTGCTGCTGCAGCATCCCCCACAGAGCTCAGCTCCAGCGGTTCCCATCCTCTCCAGGCTGGGGGGAAGGGATAGAAACAGGCTTCACCTTTTTCTGGCACACAGGGACATTCATTTGTTTGCCCCCAGGGGTTTCCTTCTGTCCCTAAATCTGTGGGATGAAAGTGGCAGGCGCTGAACCTCCCCTTCTGTGTGCTGGCGGTCACCACTTTGTCAAACTGAAAATCCAAACCACCACCTCTGTTCTCTGCCAGCTCAGAGCCAGCCCTGTGGATCCCCAGGGCCTCCCTCTCTGCCAGCCCTCAGTCCCTGTGTCCCTCCCTCCCCGCAGGTGCAGTGGCACTGCCGAGCCCGGATGGTTGCGGGGGCCAACTTCTACATCGTGGGGCGCGACCCGGCGGGAATGCCGCACCCCGACACCAAGCAGGACCTGTACGAGCCCACGCACGGCGGGAAGGTGCTGGCCATGGCCCCCGGCCTCACCTCCGTGGAGATCATCCCCTTCCGCGTGGCTGCCTACAACAGGCTCAAAAGAGCCATGGATTTCTACGAGCCCAAAAGGTAACGCAGCAGCGACGCCGGGGTTTCCTCGCCACGCGGGGTTTGTAGCTCGCAGCTTTCTGGGGCACAGGGAAAAGCCGTGTTCCTCCCAAGGAGAGGAATGGGGGCAGCACCTGGGAAAGGCACCTGTGTGTTCCTCAGAGAGCTGTTCCCAGGTGTCATGTGAAACTAAAGATGGCAGCAGGGAGGAAAGGCAGCACAGGCTGGGGGCTGAGAGGCAGTAGAAACGCAGCCTCCCGCAGTGGGAAGTGTGTTATGGACACTGCAGCTCCTCTGGGATGAGGAACCCTGGGGGGTGACTGATGTCACCTGTCTCTGTCTCACACAGGCACGACGACTTTGACTTCATCTCAGGAACACGCATGAGGAAGCTTGCTCGGGAAGGGGAAAACCCCCCGGACGGCTTCATGGCCCCCAAAGCCTGGAAAGTCCTCACCACGTACTACCAGTCACTGGAAAAAAAGAATTAACTCCTCCTCCTCCTCCTCCCTAGAAATCGCTGTATTAAGAGTGAGCAATGATCGATTGATTCCCTGTGACACAGATCACTTGGCATGACCCCAGGATTTTCCTGCCTGGGTCAGAGGGTTTTTACCAATCAGAAATAGTTTGAGCCTGATCCATCTCCCCCTAAAGCTGCTAGGAGTGTCCCCATGGAGCTGGAAGGGATGGGGAGCAGGCCCTGTGGGATGTGGCACCGGGATCCCTGCGGTGCTGCCAGGGCCACACAACAACTCCCAGTGCAGAGGAGGGGCCTCGGATCAGGATAAATCCTGCCTGTGCCCTGCCTGGAGCAGAAATGAAGAAGTGCCTTTCCATGTTGTGCCTTAGACAGTTTTTGCTAATTACCAGCAGAATCTTTTTAATGGCCTTTTATAAAAAGGACTTTTTAAGATCAGCTGTGACCACCGCCAGTTCCTTGTGGCTGAGCCAGTTCCTCACTGCTTCTTTGCTCCTGCTTGACCTCTTTGGCCAAACAAGTCCCAGGCTGAGCGTTCCTGTTGCTCCAAGTTCAGCTGTCTGTGAGGCTGTGCCATGGTGATCCCTGCACGCACAGCCCGGCGGGGAACCTGTCCTGGGAGGCACCATAAACCCTGAGATCCCTGAGAAAGCTCTGGACAGCAAGGAAAAGTCAGGGACGCCATCACTGGGCTTTCAGGTGTCCTCTCACATGGCAGGATGGGATCCCCCTTCCCTCTGCCCACACTCCTCCCATGCCAAAGGCAAATCCAAGGCAAAACAGCAAAGAGACAGCAGGAGCTGGGTCTGGAGAACCAGCTGAGCTGAGGCTGAAGCTCCTCCCTCATCCACACCTGGATGGGTACAGCTGACCTGATTTATTCCCGGGATGGGACTGCTGGGGACGGGCAGGGGATGGCAGGAAAGCCTCTGGGACCCCCAGCCCTGTGAGCCCAGAGCCCGGTGCTGCTGCCAGCTCTGGCTGTGCAAAGTTACCCCAGCCATGATCTCCTTCCCCACCCTCACCTGGACTTTGTGCCGTGCCTGAGGCTCTTCCCTGACTCGCAGCTCCTGGGGGCTTCCCTGGGCACTGCCGGGAGCCCAGGGCCACCAAGGACAGGGCTGGTCCCGCCTTGCCTCCCCAGCTGTGAGGTGTCAGCAGAGGGACTCAACCGAGCACTTGGTCATTACAGCCCCACTCCGGGATTTTTGCACCTTTAGCAGCTGCCCAGGACCTGTCGGGATGTGTTCCCAAGGAATGGGAATCCACGTTCCTCTCTTCATGTGCTCCAGTTTTAATTCCAGATGGATCCACGCTCAGCAAACCAACCCGCTCCCGCTGTGAGCTGGGACCTGCTCTGCTGTGGCCAGAGCACAGGGTCCAAGCCTTCGTCTATGATTGGAAAATTTCCTTGCAAAAGGGCTTTTTGGGTGGTTTTTAAAGTTGTTTTTTTTTTTTTTAAGTATTTGGAGCAAAGCTGTGTTTTACCCCAAGGCAAATGCTGCAGCCTCTGTGGGAGCTGCCAGTGCACCAGCACCAGCCTCATCCAGCCAGGCCCTGTGGCAGGAAGCCAAAAGCTTTTTAAGGATTTTTAGGATTTTTAAGGAGTGAAACAGCACTGTTGCTGCTCCTCATAAAGTAATCCAGTGCTGAAACCTGCCCCCCCAGTAAATCCAGGTGGTCACAGCAAAACACGTATGTTGTATTTTCGTTTTAAACCAGCGTAGTGTCTTGATTACCTCTAATTAAAACACGTGAACTGAGGGGTTTATAGTCTATTTATTAAAGACATAGGACTGGAATTTGTACCTCAACTGATGCATCTCACGATTTAATATATTCTGAACTCGATACTCTTATGAAACACTCACTTTTAGTACAAATAAATATTTATATGTGTTAAGTAGCTCTCACTTGGTGATTTTTGGGTGGAACTTTGCAGGAGACTCGCTCAGCCTCGGCCCTGGAGCTGTGGGAGAGGGATCAGGCTCTTCCCCCTTCAGAGAGGCAGGATCAGATGCTGAGGGCTGGACCGAGCCTCTGGAGGCACGGAATGAAAGCAGCCACATTCCAAACCACGCTGCTTCCCCAGCCTTTCCAGGAAGTGCCCGAGGGTTTGCGCTTTGACAAGGCCTCAACAGCAGCAGCAGGAGCGGACACGAATGAAGAGCTCCTGGAGAAGAGGGAATTGCACTCCAGGGACAGCTACTGCCCCCAGGAGCAATCAGAAATAACTCCTGGTGCCTCTTCACTGTGCCCCCGATGAGCTGTGGGCAGCAGGCAAAGGCAGCGGTGCCCGGAGCCGGGATCAGAGCTCAGGCAGTGACCGGGGGCTGCCCCCGGGTTTGTCCCTCCCGCTCCCGTGCCCTCCCTCGGTGGGACATTAAACCCCCCTGAGGACAAACTTCTCACTGTCCCAGGCTGCTCCAAGCCCGAGTCCAGCCTGGCCTTGGGCACTGCCAGGGAGCCAGGGGCAGCCACAGCTTCTCTGGGCACCCTGTGCCAGGGCCTGCCCACCCTGCCAGGGAACAATTCCTGCCCAATATCCCATCCAGCCCTGCCCTCTGGCACTGGGAAGCCATTCCCTGTGTCCTGGCATCCCATCCTTTGTCCCAAGTCTCTCTCCATGTTTGCTGTAGCTGCTTCAGGCACTGCAAGGCCACAATTTGGTCACCCCAGAGTTTCTCCTCTCCAGGTGAGCACCCCCAGCTCTCCCAGTCTTTCCTCCCAGCAGAGCTGCTCCATCCCTCTGCTCATCCTGGTGCCTCCCCTGGACTCATTCCTGGATCCCAGGCTCACCCAGAGCCAGCACTGGGCACTCAGCCCCAGCACTGAAGTGACTTGTGGGATTGACATCCCACATCCCGGACTTTTCCCATTTCCATGGCCCAGCAGTTCTGCTGTGCCTAAATTCCTGCACCCTTGTGTTAGAACACTGTCCATCTCCCATTGCTTTGTGATATAGGAAAGAAGACTAAACAATTATTCAACTCTTTTTATCCTCCCCCTCCCATTTGGTTTTAAGATTAAATTGGGACAAACTCAGCCCTGCTGCATCACCCAGCCAGCATTCCAGAGGGCAGGACAGCAGGGAGCAGGCTGAGCTTGAGGGACACTGTCACCAGCCCCTGACACTGTGTCATGGCAGGGCTCCAGCCCTCCTTATTTCACTTTATTTTCCTTTGCAGTGCATTTGGTTTTACATCATTCTGTGCCTCCAATGTTTCCCTCCCCTCACAGGCAGCAGAGCTGTGACACAGCGTCCCACCCCTGGGCTTTGAACAATTAATTCCCTTTACAGATTTTGGGTCAATTAGTGCACAATTCATAGCATTACATGAAAAAAACCTCAAGTTCTTTAACTACCTCTGACAATAATTTCCCCAAAAAAACCCATTTGTGCCACTCACATTTGTAACCCTTGGCCTTAATCGCAACAGAACGTTACAAGAATTCACCAGAACTGGCACCAGCAAGGACAGCACGCTGCTAAATCACATCCATAAGCCCCAACTCCATTTCCTCCTCTTCAAGTTCACAAAGCTGAGCATGGGACAGAGCAAAACATCACACAATGTCCCCCCTGTGCCTCAGGGCTGTGACACTTCAGAGGACTGTGCCACAGTGGGGCTTGCAGAGACTGAGGGAGAAGCAAGTCCTTGGAACAGTGCACAGGAGCTCGGGCTTCAGAGAGCTCAGAGGACGTGGGGCTTTAGGAAAGAGCAAGTGGGATTCTACTCTAACTGCTCACAGCAAGGGAAAATCAAAAATAAAATCAGCCTTCATTTAAAAAGCCTTCAAAAGCAGAATTCATAAAAAATTAAAAGTATTCAAACATTCTTACAGAGTAGTTTACTATCTTGACTAAATGGCACCAGATTTCAAGTGGTCATGTGGAAGAAAAATCAGTAGCATTTCAAATGTTGCTTTGTTCTAGGAGCAGTTTCTATCCTGGCATTTGCTGCTAAAAGGAAGAAGTGAACTGAGTATCGAGGAATCTTTCCCCTACACAGCTTCTGATTTGGTTCGCTTCAGGAAGTAGAAAAGATTTTCCATACTCAAGTTATCTACAGATTATGTCTATATATAAAAAAAAGTGTGGCTATGTACAGGTCCTGCACGCACACACCCATCTGTACACACACAGCCCGTGCCAGGTCCTGCCCCCTGGCCCCGGGACCACCCACTCCAGGGGAAGGCTCCAGGGGATCCCTGGGGACAAGGCGCAGGCACTCTGCTCTTGGTCTGGGCTGAATTGTTCCACTCATGATCTGTGCTTCCACTTCCAGTTGGAATTGCAATAACTTAGAGGTTGCTGTTGTATAAAAACGATTCCAGGAACAGAACTCCCTCTGCCACCCCTGCTCCCACCCCCTGACACTGGTTTTGCTAACTGATTATAGAAGTCAAACTAAATCACATCAGGAACTGCAAACACACTCTTTTTCTTAATCAAACACGATCTCCATGGCCAGGTTCTGCATGGAGACATCCTTGGATTTCCTCATCTTCTCGATGGCCCTGTGGAGATCCTGCTGCTGCACGGGCCGGATCTCATCTTCATCGTGGCTGGGGAAGAGAGAGGAACAGCCAGGTGAGGATCCAGGGGCTGTGGGACAGCTGTGCCACCAGCCAGCCCTGCAAACAGCAGCTGTAACATGGATCCAGCATCACGCTGGAATCCCAGGGTCACTGAGGCTGGACAATCCCTCCCAGCCCATGGAGTCCCAGCTGTGCCCCATGGCCACCTTGTCCCCAGCCCAGAGCACTGAGTGCCACCTCCAGCCCTTCCTGGGACACCTGCAGGGATGGGCACTCCAAAGCTCCCTGGGCAGCCCCTGCCAAGGCCTGAGCACCCTTTCCATGGAGAAATTCCTGCTGCTGTCCAAGCTGAGCCTCCCCTGGCCCAGCTTGAGGCCGTTTCCCCTTGTCCTGTCCCTGTTCCCTGGGAGCAGAGCCCGACCCCCCCTGGCTGTCCCCTCCTGGCAGGGACTTGTGCAGAGCCACAAGGTCCCCCCTGAGCCTCCTTTTCTCCAGGCTCAGCCCTTTCCCAGCTCCTTCAGCCGCTCCTGGGGCTCCAGCCCCTTCCCAGCTCCGTTCCCTGCCCTGGACACGCTCCAGCCCCTCAATGCACCCTGCATTGCTGCAGGCATGGCAAATACCAGAGGGATGTCCCAGCACCGTGTCAGCAGCACTGAAGCCTGCCACTAAGCAGTGCAGCAGCAGGACTCGGTGGCTCAGGCCACCTCCAGCTTGGAAACCTTGGAACAGCCAAGGCGCTGAGCTTTTTTCAGAGCCAAAAGGAACGACAGTAACTGAGCTGTGTGGTGGGGGGTGTGTACAGTGACGACTGGGCATGGGACAGGAGGCTCTGTGTGAGCCTGTGGCCCAGCCCAGCTGCAGGCAGGGAGCAGAGGGAGAGCTGAGGTGCAGCAGCCCCACGTACACGTCCTCCTCGCAGGCGTTGTTGACGTACTCCCGCACGCAGAGCAGCGCCGCGTCCCGGCACATCTCCTTCAGGTCGCTGCCCGAGAAGCCGTCCGTCTCCTTGGCCACCTGCAGCAGATCCACGTGGCTGTCCACCTGTGGGGAACTCCAGCTCAGGCCATGGCACTCCAAAGCCACTGGCTCTGCTTACCACCACTCCCAGAGTCATTTTAGGGGAGCTCAATTATTCCCTTACTCTTTGAACCTTCTAGCGGCTCACAGCGGTACAGGAAACCGATGTTTCTGCTTATCAAATTCTGCCATTGGTTCAAACCCCACCCAAACCCCACCCATCCCATTGGTACATCCTGTACTAATCACGCCCCTGCCTGGCAAAAACTGGATCCCAGGAATAGTGACTCCTTTTCCCAGGTGAGTTTCTCAGAACTCTGTTGTCTGGACACCTGTTCCTGCTTTACACAGCCCCAAACCGGAGGATTTAGAGGCAAAATTGTGTCTAACTCTGCACTTCAGGGTCAGGCTGAACTCTTGCCAGTCAAGACTTCAGGTTTATTCCATCTTTTTATGGAATTTCTGCTTCCTTTCCCACCATGTACATCAGTATTTCCTTTTCAAAAAGTTAAAGCCAAGGCAGTCTAATAAAAAGCTGAAATTCTGGGATGACTTCTTTCAATAGGAAAACTATTCCATGGTTTAAGTCAGGCAAGGAAAAGGGAGGGCAGGACTCCCCTTGCCATGTGAGAGCCAATTCCTCCTCCTGTGGGATAACCAACACAGGCTGGTTTTTTTATCTCCCTGAAAAACTAAGTTGTGTGGCTCCCTGCCAGATGCTGGTGAGCTGCCACTTTTAGGCCTCTTCAAAAAATTTAACTTGGTTTTACTAATAAGATATATTCATTAGGCTGGAGCTCAGCCTACACAGACTTTGCAACATTAACTTGAAGGCAATTAGTGCTGCTGACTAAATCTGGGAGGAAGCTTTGATGACAGGGATCCCCTGTCCTGCCACAGACACTTCCAGGTGTGCTCACACCTCATCCTTCCCCTCTCCTCTGAAAGAAATTTGAATCATGGATCGAAAGCAGCACTGCCAAAAAAAGTCATTCCTCCTTGCTTGGCTTGAGCTAAGAAAGAGTTAAAGAGTCAGCATCTTCTCCCTGCTTCAGGAGGGCTTGAAATTTCCTTCCTTGATCTAAACATGATTCACCCTCACCCTTTTTTAGAGAGAGAAATCTCTTCTCTTGTGACAGAGCAAGCAAATGGAGATAGAGAAGTGGAGTCATTCTGCTCAGAGGGGTGATTCACCACACAAGCCAAGGCTCCTGCTCACAGAGGAGCCAACTGCAGGGCTTTAATGTAAGGCCACACCTAAACCCACAAAAGATTCCCAAGTTCTCACCAGAAGTGCCCTGGCAGATCACCTCAGCCTCACTGCAAGGCAGGCAATTATAAACCACAGGTGCTGCAAGGCCAGAGCTGCACTGGTGGCAGCAATGCAGCCATGAGCCACTAACAGGAGGCTACTCACATTTTCATTCTTCAAAATCAGCTTCAAGATTGCCTCTCTTTGCTTCAGAGCCTGAAACAGAGGAGACTGAAGTTACCAGAGGACAAAAATAAACACTTGTGACATCCCAGGGCTTTCAGTCCCTTCAGTTCCCACGCCCAGGACACGTGACACACACTGAGGAAACCTCTCTGATGGCAAATTCAGTTCCACAGGTGATGCTTGGGAAATTCTAGACCAGATAAACCACACACTCTGTGTGAGGAGGTTACTGAAGAATCAGCTGAGTCCTGAGCAGATCCTTCCCAGGAAGGTCAAACACAGGCAACAAAGACTGGGTTTTGTGCCTGCCAAACCTCACTTACATCATTAAAAAGGGGAAAAATTCCCCCCCAGATAATCTGGCAGCTGAACAGTTGCTACTCCATCCCAAAACCCACTTCTGCCATTTCCCTCTGCTTTGCAGGTAATTTTTGATGAGTAATTTGGGGCCTTTTCATCTCAAACTCAGTTCTAGAATCTGCAAGGCTTTCACTCCTGCCCGTGCCTGTTCCCAATCCACAGCACATCAATTACTCCACCTTCAGTAAGAGTCAGGGCCAATTTGGGTTGATCACAGAGCAAGAGAGAAGCAGTAAGTTCATGGCAGAGCCCTCTTGGGGTAAGGAAAATCTGTTCCCTAAATGATACCTCCTGTGGTAACTCTGATCCTGGGAGAGGGAGCCAATCCCTGTAATATCCCAGGGCACATAATTCATCCTCCTAAAGATGGGGCTTGATAGAATGACACAACAAAGTACTCAAATGCACATCCTTGCCCCCTGCTAACTCAAGGAACAGTTGGGGATGAGGGAGGTGTGTGGAACAGGTCTGGAAGCACAGCAGTTCCCAGGTTATAAATGCCGTTCCCAAAAGGGATCCATTCCCATGGAGTGAAAGTCAGTTCCAACAACACAGGCCTGGGAACACAACTCCTCTCTTGCACAATCAATAAGAATTTTACTCCTCCAGTTTGGTCTCTGAGTTTCAGCAGAAATGAATAATGATTTCTGTAGCCAGAAGGGAATTCTGAGAGCCATGACTGAACTCCTGGTAACACAGACACAGAAATGGCTGGTCACATCACCAGGCACTCCAAGGTGACTGAAATACCTGGAAAAGGATGGCAAGAGCAACTTTTGGAGCAAGGACAACCTTGTGACAGCTGCCTAATTGATAAAGAACTTCATAACTGGGGCATAAATCATAGAATCATGGAATGGTTTGGGTCCTGAAAGACCATCTCATTGCAAGCCCATCACAGGCAGAACAAATCAGGCTTTCCACACTGTCTGCTGTGGAAAGGCCTGAGCAAAACACAGTTCCAAACCAGCCCTTCCCAGCATCCAAACAGCTCCATTCCCAGAGAACAGCAGGGCTGGGAAGCTCATGGTGTTGTTTGTCAGGGTGTTTCAGATAAAAGACCCAAGAGACCAAAACTTCACCTTAAAAAGCCGAGTTATGGATGTGCTTCAAAAAACCCTAAGCCCAGCTCAGCAGAATGCAGTATTCCCTGGAGGAAAAGGCCAGAGCTGTGGATTTGCTGGCTGGGGGGACAGAGCAGGCAGGACTTACAGGCTGGTTGATGTGGAAGCGGGTGGGCATCCTCCTCATGATGGCAGAGTCCAGGTCCTGGGGCCGGTTGGTGGCTCCCATCACGATCACCTGTGTGACACCAACAGACAGCACTGAAACCAGCACTGGGAAACACCCCCAGGCTGGGAATGTCAACACCAGCCAGGGCTTCTCCCCCACCTTATCAACAGCATCAACATTTAGAGAAGTTACATAAAGGTTTCCTGGAAGTGATGTCAGCAAGGGCAGCTGGAGAGAGCCCTGGTGCCACAAATACCACCTGGGGGGAGATTTCTGCACGAGTCCAACTTGAAAACTCAAACCCTAAGGAGGAACTTAAAACTTCTGCTTGTGATGTCACTTTTAGTTCCTGCTGGAGTTCAAAAGGAGATGTTTTGGGAAGGTGTTTACAAATGTGGTGGTTTTGTGCTGTGCTGAAAAAAGAATCACTGAGGGTTTGGGTTGGAGAAGACCTTAAAGGTCATCTTGTTGCAATCCCTCCACAGGCAGGGACAGGAGATCACCATGGCAATGGCTTCACCTGGCAGCTGCTACCCAAATGGTGTCTCTATTGTTTTAAACATTCAAAAAAGCATTCCACCACCTACAGGTCAGCAGTGGGTTAAAGCTGTCCAAGCCAAGCCCAACACCAGGGCAGTGTTTACCTCCCTGGAGCACTCCAGCTCTTAATTCCAGAACAAATTTACTCCCCATTCACAGCAGCCTTGTTTTCCCATTTCTTACTCTAAGCAGTGTACATGGTGATCACCCAGCCAGGAGAGTGAAAAACGGCAGGGTGGTTAATCTGAGCTCCAGGGGGTTTCCTGTCCTGCTCTCCTGCCTTTGGGCCAGGCCCAGCAGCTCCAGGAAGGAGGGCCAGCAGGGCTGGTGGCCCTGCAGAGTCACCCTGCCACCTAGAGGCACTGGACTGCTGGCTCGGGGATGATCCACACTTCTCTAGGCTTTATTTTCAGCTAAAAGGCACATTCTTCACCTGCCACACTCCAGATCCATCCTCAGCAGGTTTAGCTCACAGCTGAGTGTGGCTTCCAGGTGGAATCAACACATCCACCTCAACACTCCCTTACAATTTCCTCCGAGCATTTGGGATTCTTGTTTTTCTTACAAAAGGCAAACGCTGCTGAGCTCAGGAGACCCCAAATTGTCTCACTGCAGGGAATGAATGATTTCTGTGCTCCAAGGGATTGTCAGTGTATTGGGGAAAAAAAGGTAATACACTGTGCTTGGAAGATGGTATCAGTTTCCAGTGAAGGGTTCATACCACTGGCTTTTTACTAATGGGAAGCTTTACCCCTCCTCAGTACACATATGTCACTGTTTTTTACTCATTTGGGGAAAAATCAGCTGAAAAACATCTTTAGCACAAACTTGGGAGAGAAGGAAAAGCCATTTATGGAAAAATATACATTAAAAGGCTGAAAATTTTCAACTTAGAGAACAAACATCCTGTTTAAGGGCTTGAAGGAGATCATCCCAGGTGACAGCTCAGAACCATGGCATGCAGGCTTTCTGCTACATTCAAGTTATTTAGAATCCAGAATGGTGTGGGATTGGAGGGACCTTAAAACCCATCCCATCTGGAAACACCACTTCTTGATTAAACCCAAAACAAGCACAAAGCCAATCTTCTCAGGAAGAACAATGATCTGTGGATACAACTCCCCTCATTCCCATAAAGTGCTGGGAATCACCGACAGGTGAAGAACCCTTTGGCAATCCCTGTTCCTGTTCTCAAGCAGCTCCATGCCCACTGTCCCAGCTGAGGGAATGCCATCCCTCCTCCCAGCACCCTGAGGGCTCACCTGGCAGTTGTAGTCGGTGTCCAGCCCATCCCACAGACTCATGAACTGGGCTTTCATCATGGCTGTGGCCTCGTGGTCGGTGCTCGATCGGTTCCGCAGGAAGGAATCTGTGCCAAAGGTGGGAAGCAGTCACTGCCAATCCAATCCAATTCCTCACAGGAATGCACTCCTGGGCTGCTCTCTTATCTCACAAATGCATTTTTAATCACCAGTGTCAGCAAATAACAAGTGCTGCTAAGGGTGAAAGCAGCACAGTGGGCTCTCCCCCATTCCTGAGCCCCCTTTAAGGACACCACACAAGCGTGCACCCCTCACAGGAGATTGCCCCACATCTTGTGCCCCAAATTTTCACCCTCCCGAATTCATGGAAAGCAGCCTCCCCTCCTATTCTTCAGCCCTATGAAAACACTATTCCAGAGCTCTCCTAAAAGTATATTTTACTTCCCAGTACGTGCCCTGACAGCAGAAGCACTCAAGTGTACTTGTTGCTGGGTTTCCTCATGAACCAAAAATAAGTAGATACTTGTTTTACTTGTCAATTCCTCCACTACCACCAGGAAAAAACCCATTGTTTTTCCTGATGTGCCATCACTCCTTTATAATTCTATTTCTCTTACTGAGTCTTCACTCTTTTTAAGGAAAAGATGACAGCAGATCCATACATCACTGACCCTACAGTTCAATGTCACTCTGCTATGGCTACTGATAAAAAAAGAGATTTTTACCTATTTCATCAATAAAAATGATGGATGGCTGGAGCTTTATAGCCAGGGAGAAGACAGCAGCAGCCAGTTTTTGGGATTCTCCATACCATTTATCTGTCAGCGTGGAGGGCTGGAGGTTGATGAACCTACAGCCGGCTTCCTTGGCCGTCGCTTTGGCAATCAGGGTTTTCCCACATCCAGGGGGGCCGTAGAGAAGGACTCCTGGAAAATCCACAGTGTTCATGCTTTGCTAGGACAGGCCTGGGGGTCTCCAGGCTCGAGTTTGATCCAGGTCTTAAAGAGTAAGAAACTAAACCAAGGAAACACTACTCCATCAAATCAGAGGTTTTAAGACAATCCCTGTTAAATTACAGCTGAGAATAGCCAAAGACAGGGATGGTGGAGCTGAGAGGAGACATTTGGAACATGACTGGTTTATTGTCCCTGCCCATGGCAGGGGGTGGAACATCATCTTTAAGGTCCCTTCCAACCCCAACCACTCATGACTCCATTTTATTCCATTCCCAGGACTATAAAGGTTACACAAAATTAACCCCTATTTATCTCCTGTCAGCACCTGACTGGCCTTATTTATGGCTCCTTTCAGTCCTGCTAGAAAAACTTAGCACAGACGAGTGAGGAAAGCAAAATTCCATCACACAACAGACCCACAGACATTTTAAGTAAATTACCCACAATTAAACATGACATCTTGTATTATTTTTAAACTTGTCACAGTGCAAGGATTCACAGGAGTGTTTTTCTAATGCAGTTATAAAGAAAACAATTTCAAGAGCAACATTCAGTCAAAAGAGCACAAGACACAAGGAATTATTTAGGTTTTTTCTCTGTTTATGTGAGTGATGCCCACAAACATCATTACTCTGGAGCAGTGACTTCCTATTAACACCCAGCACAAGCCCCTCGTAAAACTGAGCTGGAAAATCTGCTTTAAAAAGATAAATAAAATCATTTTTTCCTTCAGTTTATTGGATCATGGCATTCACGTAATTTTCCAGACAGTTTCAGTTTGTGACTTACACAGAAAGCAGCCTGGAAAAACTAAACCAGCTACCAAAGTGCTGCATTTTCCATCCCTTAGGACACAGGACTGAGGTGCTCACAGATCCAGGCAGTAATTAAGAGCTCCAGAAATCAATATTCCAGGGAACAAAGCAGTAAACTTGGGTGTTTTGTCCAACATTTTAGGTTTAAATACTGCTTTTTTTCCCTTTTTTTTTCTCTTTTTCTTCAGTAACATACAACAAATATGGCTGTAGGGATTTCAGCAGAGTCCAGCTTCTGTTCTGCTGTGGAAAATCAATCTGCCACCTGCCTTAATACTGTGTAACCCAACTCCACAGAGAATCAAGGGATCTCCAGAGGAAAAATGGGATGTCTCTCTTGCTGAATGATGGGAATTCCTAGGAGTGTCAACGCTGTAGAGCAGAGTTAGAGCTCAACTCTGCCAAAGGACAACACCGGGTGTAATGACAATTAAAATGACAATTTAGGCAGTTAAAAATACAGGACATTTGGATTATAATGGCCTGGAGTGACAGGATGAGGGAAAATGGCTTTATGCTGAGAGAGAGGAGGTTTGGATGGGATATTGGTCAGGAATTGTTCCCTGGCAGGGTGGGCAGGCCCTGGCACAGGGTGCCCAGAGAAGCTGTGGCTGCCCCTGGATCCCTGGAAGTGCCCAAGGCCAGGCTGGACTCTGGGGCTTGGAGCAGCCTGGAACAGTGGAAGGTGTCCCTGCCCATGGCACTGGATGGGCTTTAAGGTCCCTTCCAAGCCAAATCATTTCATAATTCTGTAATCAGTGCACAAAAATGGACCATCATAACCAAAATCCAGCTATTGCTTCATTATTAAGATGAAACTTCTCCACCAAAGCAGGGGAAGAGGGAAAATCTGAGGGTTTTCCCTGGCATCAGTCCTAATACTTTGACCTAACAAGTCACTTCCTCTTCCCTTTCTGACAAACTGCACCTTTTATATTTGAAATACCAAGGTATAAATCCATCACATTCCCTTCCTACCTTTTGGGGGTTGTAAGAGCCTGGAATTCTCAAATAAATATTTCTTCTTGATGGGCAAAATGACAGTGTCTTTCAAATCTGTGATGACATCATCTAAGCCTGCAATATCACTCCAGGTGACCTGCAAGGGAAAAACAGTGTTGGGAATGATCAGCATTGATCCTGGCAAGGAAAAGCAGCCACCAGCTTCAAAGGAGTGCCTTGAAAATAAAAGAGAGAAGGGATTAAAACTCTCTGCTCTCAATGATGCAGTTTTAGATCAGAATATTTCCAGTGTATTTCCACAGATGTGCAAATAATTTAACCAAGAGAGAAATGGAAATTTGGCAGGCCTGAGGAGCAGGGAAGTTGCTCACATGCATGCTGAGTGGGTCCACCAGGTGGGCAGCAATGCTCATCTCATACTCAGTCAGTTTGACATTCTTCACTCCGATTTGCTTCATCAGCTTTTCAGCCTGGGGGGAAACCAAACACCAAGAAAATCAAGGGAAAGAAATTGAATGCTTCACTCAAAAATCAGCTTTCTTCAACAACTGCTGTTTGTGGTTTGGAAAGCTTCTCCCTAAGAGGTGAAATCTTGTTTTAAGAAGAAGGTTCTGCTGTTTCCTAATGACTTTGCTCTCACTTGTGTGAAACCAAGTCAGATGTCTCAGTTCCCATCAAACAAATGCCAGGGCACTCACATGCCCAAACCCACAGCTCCTCTGTTATGATTTAAGAAACAACCAAAACAAACCTTAAAACACAGAGTGTGCCCCCCAAGCCTCCCCAGCACTTGGAGATATTGATGTATTTTCATGTGAATCAAGGAGAGAATAATGTATTTTTAAATTCCCAGAAGCCAGTCGATTTCCAGTATGTGTTCAGTGGGTTTTCCCTAATTTACAGGGAAAACTCTTTGTGCCAGCACACTTGCACAGTTCAGTTTCCCTTTCTACTCAAACTTGCAGTAAGTACAAGGTTTTGGGACAGTGGAGCCTCTTAGATCCCATTGGGAAAGCTGGTTTTTTCAGCTAGAAAGCTCATTACAGAAGGAAGACCACCCAACACAGATTTAGGTTGCTCAAAACCTGTGAAATTCTTGTCAGTCAGAAACCAGAGAAAAAAAAAAAGCTGCCACATTTCCAAAGCAAACCTTTAACTTTTGGTTCTGAGGGGCTCCTAAAGCTTTTCCAGAGCACAAATCAGTCCAGCTCAAGAAAAAGAAGGAGGCTTTTCATTTTTTCC
Organism: Dicaeum eximium; assembly: GCA_013396995.1. Taxonomy (NCBI): domain Eukaryota; kingdom Metazoa; phylum Chordata; class Aves; order Passeriformes; family Dicaeidae; genus Dicaeum; species Dicaeum eximium. The sequence continues at coordinate 701,262 of VWZP01001109.1, forward strand.
CTCCCCTTGCCAAGGCATTTTGACTGCTGGTGGAGGTCTCTGCCACAAAGTTGCCAGAAATGCAGAGCTTTCAAGTTCTCTTTTAAGTCAAGAATTAAGTTCTCTCTGCTCAAGGTTTCCAAAAGCAACCAAGAGACTGATGATTTAAGGCCACTGCTGCTCAGCAAAGTTGGCAGAAGCAGAGAAGTCACAGACTTGCTGAAAATCAGAGCCAACAGCAGCCTCCAGACCAACAGTTTTGCCACCACTTCAAGCTGGAAACTGTAGTTTGTTACAAAACTGTCATTTGTTGCGGAACGCGAGCCCTGAAAAGACCAACCAAAAAATATCCCAGGGAAACACTGCAGAAGGGAATCCTACCTGCTTCTGAGCTTCCACCTTCTGCTTCCTGGTGGGGTCGATGGCATCCACCATCCACTTGATGGTGAAGTAGGTGACAGCCCCGAAGATGGTCAGGCGGAAGATCAGCCCCACCACCTCGTTGCGGCTCAGGGGCCGCGAGAAGGCCTCGGCGTGCACCATCCTCCTGCCAGCCCTGCGGGAAAGGGAGGGAAATCAGAGCTGAAATAGCACCTGCCTCCTGGTTAAATGCTGTTTGGTAAAACGTGGTTGGCAAGGGTTTATTTGGGACAAGACACAGGGAGGAATAGGAGACAGGGAATGGATTCTCACTGCCAGAGAGCAGGGATGGATGGGATATTGGGAATTAGGAATTGTTCCCTGGGAGGGTGGGCAGGCCCCCAGAGAAGCTGTGGCTGCCCCTGGATCCCTGGAAGTGGTCAAGGCCAGGCTGCAGCAAGCTGGGATAGTGGAAGGTGTCCCTGCCCTGGCAGCAAGGGGAAATCTAAGGTGCCTTCCAACCCAAACCATGCTGGGATTCTGTGCTCACAGCAGGCACAAAGCTGACATTCCCATTGGGACAGACGCCTTAGGACTGCTATAGACCCTGAATGCTGAACCCTGGAGCCAGGGAACCCCATTATTTAACCAGAGAGGTCTTTTCCCTAAGAGGAAGTTTACAGGAAAGGCTCCCGGCTGCCACGTTAAGGAGCAATCAGCGACTCACATTTGATTGAAACCAGGTTAAGAGCTGGAGCCTGCACCTGGCAGGATGGATGGGGAGTTATTAATATCCCTGGGAACCTGAAATTGCTGGATGTGGCACACAGCTATCCAGGGAAAAGCCTGACTGCTGCATGAGCCAAGCCCAGAGAGCACAGCACCCTCAGTCTTGGGAACAAAAGGCACAGAGGAAAGAACTTTGCTGGAACGCTGGAAAAATTACTCGCAAAATCAGGGTCCACTTCTTCCTCAGCTGCTGGGGGGGAATCTGCTTGAGAATCCCCAGATCACTCCTTGGGCACTGCCCCATTTTCTTGCTGTAAGGGCAAAACCAGCAGCAATTCCTTTGGCAGCTCCTGACACTCCCTGGCCACTCTCCAAACCAAGCTGGCAGCCAGGGCAACCCTGCAGCACCCACAGCCGAATTATCCCTGGATCCCCCTCCCCAGGGCACCCCTGCAGCACCCACAGCCGAATTATCCCTGGATCCCCCTCCCCAGGGCAACCCTGCAGCACCCACAGCCGAATTATCCCTGGATCCCCCTCCCCAGGGCAACCCTGCAGCACCCACAGCCGAATTATCCCTGCATGCCTGCTAAAGGAATGAAGGAAGTATTCCAGAGCTGGAGGATTCTACGTGTCCTGGGCAGCCTGACTTATTAAAATCAAAGGGCTCTGTAGTCACTGACCGAGGAGAAAACCTCCCCAAAACCCCGTGCAGAAACCTCCTTCTTATGCAACCCATGCCCAGAGCGCCAGGCGAAAGGAGAAGCTTGAACACGAGAGGAACTGAAGCATAATCTCGCTGAGCAGAGCTCTGATAACACACGAACGCTAAAACCTGAGGAACTCAGCGTTTGTTCTCCCTCAGGCGAGGACTGCACCCCGGGCCCGCTGCGGGAAAACCAAGAGCGGCAGCGGCGCTGGCTCCCGCTCCGCTCCGAGGGCAAACTGAGGCACTGCCGGGAAACCCTAGCCCGCCCCGGGCCCGGGGATGCCCCCCGGTGCCGGGCAGCCCCGTCACGGCAGCCCCGGGCAGGGCCGGGCCGCGCCGCCCGTGACCTTCCCGCCGCCCGGCAGGTGCGGCGCGGCGGGGCCGCTCTGCCGCTGCCCCGGCTCACTCACCGTGCGGCGGCTCTCCGGGACACGGGGCGGGACGAGCGGCAGGAGCAGGAGGAGGAGGAAGGAGAGGAGGAGGAGGAGCGGGAGGAAGAGCGGAGCAAAAGCCGCCGGCAGCACCGAGGGCCCGGCAGCGGCGGCGCGTCCGGCGCTAACTCCGTCCGTGCGGCGCTCGTTGCCCCGCGCAAAGGTTCCGGGCGGCGGTGCCCCGCGCGAAGGTTCCGCCCGGCGGGTGCGGGGCAGCTCCGGCCGGGAAGGGCCGGGAAGGGCCGGGATCGGCCGCGGAGGAACGGAGAGCTCAGCGCGGCCCCACCGGCACCCCCCGGGCCACGGCTCCCGGCTACAACAACGGGTAGTGACAGCGGGAACTCCGCTCGATCCCCTCATACAATTCATAGGGCGTAACATACACAACGTGGTAAGAGAAATGTAAAATTATACATGTAATATGAACATAAATATAAAATAATACGTAATCATCTATAAAACACGCATATTTATATAGATAAGTATATAATTTATAACTACATATGGATACATAACCGATATAAAAGGTATCTAGCACATTTCCAACATATACAGAGTGAAAGGAGAATGTCCAGGAGAAAAGTGGAAGTGACAAGATCGAACAGCCGTAATAAACCCAGAGTTTTGGCAATTTCTCTGCAGCCCTTCTGCTCTCGAACCAAGGTTTTCCAGGGCAGGACAAGAGGAAATGGCCTCAGGCAGTGCCAGGGGAGGTTCAGTTCAGGTGGGACATCAGCAGGAATTTCTTCACTGAAGAAACTATTTCGATTTGATCAGGCAAGTCCTTCCCTTCCCTGCTGCTCCTGCAGGCTTTGATGGTTAAAAAAAAAGATTATAATCTTCTAGAGGGTTTTGTTTTTCAGTTCACGTGGGCCATTGTGTTCGTTCATTCCTGGAGAAAAATATTTAGGACCCTTCTGGTTTTCTTCCCACTCCTGAAAAAAAAGTGACATCTGTTTTGCTGCAATTAAGGAGAAATGCAAACACACACACACACACGAGGAAAGACAGCCCAAAACCTACATTTTCTCACTGCTTCTAGTGGCAACCTCTAAAAAAAAAAAGCCATCAAAAAGTAGTTTTAAAAGATGTGGGGAAGTGCAATTTTTCAGAAGCCAACCAGGGTCGTGGCGATGCAGGAGGTGTGGATTGGATTGGGCTCAAATTTATCCAAACATTGAGGGATGGTGAGCAGGATTGTGAGCAGGATTGTGACTGATTTCCTTCCCAGAGTTCACGTGGGCTTTCCATTCATAGCTCCAGCGAAATAGTGTGTCTGGAGAAGGAATGTTTTGGGAATCATGGGGATATGCTGGGGGGAAAAGCGTTTGTGGCAGCTCTGTCCCCAAGCTTTTGGCATGCCTTGGATCGTGGGGAACACTTCCCAACTAAAGACAGGCCCAGAAGGTGGGATTAGCCTGAAAACATTTAGCCTGAAAACCAGGAGGAGGTTCTGGGAACAGCTTTGCATGGGAATAATGGTGGCAAAACATCTCAAGATGCAACTTGATACTTTTCTGAAAGGCATTATATAACAGAGCATTTGCAAAGGCTGGAGGCTGCAGCAGCCTGGGAAATCCCTCCTCTTGATGTTTCTGTTTATTCTGAGCCCTTAAAGGTCTTTTCCCTGCAAAACATTAACGCTGCTAATTCCCAGAAAGTTACAGTTCTCAGCTTAGAGTGCCAAGACCCTTGTACAATGGGGTTTATTCCCTAACGTATTAAAGAGTTATAGACTGATCTAGAGATTTACAGACAGGGCTTTCTCCCTGCCAGGATAATTGTGATCAGTGTGGGAAGGAGAGTGGAGTGGGACAGAAAGCTCCATGGAAATAGCACGGGCTGCTGGGCCAGAGCTGCCATGTCCCTGTCCCCGAGCCTGGCTACCCCGAGGACAGCAGCAGGAATTTCTCCATGGAAAGGGTGCTCAGGCCTTGGCAGGGGCTGCCCAGGGAGCTTTGGAGTGCCCATCCCTGCAGGTGTCCCAGGAAGGGCTGGAGGTGGCACTCAGTGCTCTGGGCTGGGGACAAGGTGGCCATGGGGCACAGCTGGGACTCCATGGGCTGGGAGGGATTTTCCAGCCTGAACGATTCTGCCATTCCGAGGGCAGCAGGTGGCCCAGAGCCCCCTTCCCTCCGTGCCCCGGTGGCTGCAGGGGGCGACAGGCGCTCGCTCACCGCGGCTCCTCCGCCCCACGCCAGCCCCGGGGGCCGTGAGGGGAGCACGAGGAGCCCCTCAAGACGCCGGGCTCACCCCCCCGTTCCCCTTCCCAGCGGGGCCGCACCGAGCCCGTTCTTCCCCTTGCCTTCTTCCCGCCCAGGTGGCTGAGGCAGGAGGAGAGGCGGGCGGGCAGGAGAGCAGCAGCCCCGGGGGCTCGGGGGCTCCGCTGGCCCCGGACCGCGCGGGCCCCTCACGGCCCCTGACGGCCACTTCCGCCCGCGGGGGAGGCGCCGCCGCCAGCGCCCACGTGACCGATCGCAGCACCGCCGCCGCCTCACTTTACCGCCCGTATCCCTCCGCTCGCCGTTCCCCCGCTCCTCCTCCCCTT
>VWZP01001109.1:706660-763470 GCA_013396995.1 Dicaeum eximium
GCCGGGGCTCGCCCGGGCCGCCGCGCCCTCCCCCGCCGCCGCCGCCTCGGCCGCCTTTTGTCCGGGCCCGGCAGATTAACGGGAGCTCCAGGATTAACGCCAGCGCTCCTTGCCGGCCGGCCCGCGGCCCCCCCGAGCCGCCGAGGGGCCGTGCCCCCCTCCCCCCGGCCCCGGAGCCCCTGCCCGCTCCGGAGCAGCCGCTTATCTCCGGCTCTCTTGGGTTTTGGGTTCACGCAGCAAATGCGCCCGACCCGCTGTGATTGGCGTCCACAGCGCTTTATAGATATTTTTTTTTTAATTTAGTAGCTCGTCTTGAGTTGCGATTACGATCGTGGCAGGCCTGTGGCTTTACTCGGGTTGCTTCAGTCGAAGCTTGTGTCCTCTGCCCTGATTTCCAGCCCTCCGCTAAGGCAGAGCTGTACCTTAGGATGCAGCAAGGCTCTCCATGACAAGAGGTGGCAATCGCTCCTTCCAAATTTAGAAAAAAAAAAAAACAAAACAAAGCAAAAAAAAAAAAAAAAAAAAAACGAAAGCCACCATTTTTTCCCGGTGAACTGCACGAGGATGTGTCACAAACGGGAGCGCGTCGGGTCTCATCGAGGAGGATTGTATAGAATACTTATTCTGGAATAAGTAATTAGCGTGCAATTACGGCTAATGAGGCAAAACCCGGTGTGTAGTTTTGGTGGCCTTTGGAACAGATGTGCTGGAGCAGAGTCAGGCTGATGTTTGGCTTGGAATGCCCCTGCAGGGTTCGTGGTGGGTAGGGGCTCTGCTGTGGCCAGGGTCTTGCTCCGTGGTGGGGAAAGATTGGTGCTGTGGGAAAGATTTTGGGGCAAGAAGTTCGCTTAGAAGTTGGAAAAATGAATGTTGACAGTAGTGCTCAGAGCTGGACTTCTTCCTGTGGAGAGATGTTTCTGTTCTGCAACGGGGTTAGGTGGAAATTTATTGGGTTTTGGAGCAATTACATTCACATCTGAGCAAGTGCTCCAAATCCAGTTTTTGAGCAGGATAAAAGCTGTAGCTAGTACAGAGCTCTTGCTTTTGCATGAGCCTTAGTGTAAAATTTTGGTGGCTTTAAAGCAACCTGAAAGGTTCTGGACGTTAGCAAGTGGCTACTTAGCTTTTAGCTAAAAACCCAGCAGCTCTTGTTCAGTATTCCTGCATTATGTTTGTGATAAAAATACTTTTAGGCCCGGATTTTTAGGTGTTTGCACTTGGTGATTTTGTTGGCTGTGGGGGTTATGGAAAGAGTTAAGTGGTGGCAAAACCAAAAGGTTTTGAAGACTTTGGTGTTTCAGGTTTCTTTGCCCAGATGTGCCCTTGGTAGGGAGAGATATTTTGACCCAAACACATCTTTTTAACTGGTCATATGCTCCCAGCAAGAAAATTAGTGAATGCTGAACCTCGACTTTCTTGCTCAAGATTGCCTAATGATGTGTCAAATGGAACTGATTGCCTATTTTTAATTTTTATTCTTAGAATTTTGTGTTAAAACAGGTCATTACACTGGGCTTAGGCTGGCATTTCTGAAAGGAACAGCTGAGTGCAGTTCTGCCATGAAATTTATGGAAAAGATGGTATGGTTTCTTTAATGATACAAAAAATCATAGAAAAAGTGGGGTGGGTTTTTTTTGTAACTGCATATTTTGAACAGATAATCAGTATATGAAGACTTCTGCCTGTGCAGTGCCATGGCTTTGCTTGGAGGCTGATGCTGCTGCAGAAGTGAAAGTTGAATCTTTTTAATCACTTTGTACAGGCTTCTTTTTGCAGGGCTCCCATGGAATTGTTGCTCACCATTCCTGGTAGCTGGGAAATAACCTATTTATTCCTTACACACATGACCATGGATTTACCTCTCCAACCATGTGATGTTAATGGGGAAAAAAAGAAAATGTGAAGCCCAAGTGAGCTGTTGAACAAGGCATGGCAGGAGGACCAGGTTAGAGATGCCTGCTTAGTTCAGGGTAGCTGTCTCTGTCCAGCTGAAAGGGAAAGGCAGCCAGGAGTTGGGCAGCCCAGTGGTTTGGGCATTTGGCTGGGATGTGGGAAATGGAGGTCTGGGTTCCTCCTGTAGCTCCAGAACACTCAGCAGCTGGTGCTCACCTGGGCTGTGGGAGCTGCAGAGTGACAGGAATTGCAGTGAGTGCAGGTGAGGTGCCTGTGTTCTGTGCTCTGCCCTTTCTCCTGCCCCTCTCTGAGGGAGGCTTCCTGTCTTGGTGTCCCGTGTGGCCAGAGACTTTTGGGCATGGATATTATCCAGAGGCCTTGCAGGAGCTCCTGGGTGCTGAAGGCAGGCAGGGTGAGGTGCTGGAGTGCCAAAATCTTTGGCTGGGCTGTGTCAGATCCTTTTAAAAGTCATCTGGATGTATGTGCAATCCAGGACATTGTGCTTGGAACTGTCAGTTCCTGAGGAATTGGTTAAGTATCTTTGTGTGTGTAATGTGGGATTTCAGCAAAGGAGGATAGCATCTTCCCAGAATCAGTGCAGAATATGAAAATGGGCCTGTGTGTCTTTAAAAACCACACTGCTACTGCTTTTCATCGAATCAGATGTTCTCTCTGAGCAGTCTTCATGTACATCTTGGAAAAGAATATTTTGAACTTAGAAGAAGAAAGGGTTTTAAAGGTGGAGACATTAAATCAGCTGTTCAATACTTCAGGTTTTTTTTTTCTGGTTTATTTGGGTTTCTATTTCATTTCTGCAGTACTGGATACTTTTTGGTGCACATGGGTGAGAAGGAAAGTTTGGATTCATGTCTTTCTTCTCTGCTGGTTGCATTTCTCGATGCTGCAAGCACCAGAATGTTTCCTGAGGCACTCTGTGTGTTATTTCTGAGATTGTGCAGCTTGGTGATGCCCCCTTTACTGCAGGGAACAGCAGAGAGAAAACACTTCCATGCAGCAGTGCCTGGATTGCCTGTGTCTTAAGAGCTCTGTGTGTAACTGAGTTTAGCAAGTGGGAAAAAATCATGCAACTGCTTCTTGTGCCCATCCTAGCTCAGGTTAAACTTTGTCTGGTGTCCCCAGGCCTTGTGCTAGGGGTGAAAACGGGCAGCTAGGCTGAGCCCAGGGCTTGACTGAAGCATGTGGAGCTCGTGACCTACATAGTGGTACAAACTGCAGCAACATTCAGGCGAGATGAGATGTTGGGTGCAGTTTACACGTCTCACACGTCGTTTGTCTCGTGGAATGAAAGGCAGGCAACGCTGAAATTGCGGGAGGAAGCTGCTTAGAATCTCTTACTGCTTTATGCTATTTGCAGTCCTAAAGCTCTTTGCATTTTTAATGAAATTTTAAATTATGGGACTTGACTCAAAATGGCTCAGCTTCCAGGAAAAAAAAAAAACTGAATTAGTGGCATGAGGTCCATACTGTGTTTAAGAATAGAGCCCGAGCTGGAAATGCCATTTGTTTAAAAGACTTAGTCTCATTTTAAAATTGAAGTTTGTTAGAGGTTTTGTAACGAGTTTGTGTTGCACACAAGCACAGGGAAGGTTTAGAAGAAACTAGAAGGGACCAACTGGCAATGCATTTTATTGGTGGGAAAGTATTTCTTTGTTCTGAAGTAAACCATGTTACTTAGCAGTGTTTAGAGCCCGACAGACTCATTTTGCTTCTGGAGCCTGGGATGATGTTGAGTTTTGGACAAGATTAGTGCCAGTTTTGCTCTGAATTAATCTCAGAAGTCTGTTTGCATAGACAGCACTCCAGTGGCCCTGCTGGCTGGGGACTCAGCAGAGCTTCAGTTCAGTTCCCTGATTGTTAGAGGATGTGTTTGCTCTTTCTGCACTTAGCAAGGATGAAGGGTTTTGACCTGTCCACGTGGAGAAAGCAAGGTGGTGATTGCTGCAAATGTGTTTCTGAATTTTCTCTTCTGGGGTTAGACATAGGCTAGGTCATTTACTGTTCCTCATCACGCAGAAAACCCTAAACCCTGTGACATACTGCCATAGTTGTGTGGATGGGGCTGTTGGACAGGTAAAGCCTTCAAACCCCACTCTCCAGCAGGTGCTGTGTGGTGCAATCCCATCCAGAGTCACCCAGTCCCTTCTTGCCCTGCTTTTTCACTGCTGTTGTTCAGGAAGGGACTTGGAAGCCCTCACCAATTACAGCTCATCTCTTTGCACTTGTGTAAATGTAGTACGGGATTCTTAGGGAAATGCTTCAGCTTGGATCATCAGAAACTTTCAGTGCATGTGGAGCCTCTTTGCACAAGCTAAACTCCAAATTAAAAGATACCTGTCTATGCACACTTTTAAGTGGACAGCAGCTGCTGAAGTGGTGACTGTGTGTTCTTCCCAAGGTGGGCAGAGAAATTAGTGGACCCTGCATGGTATTTCTTACACAGTGGCCTCTTAGAAAATGCCCAGCCAAAGTGATTAATGATTGAAGCCTGGTTTTAGGCTCAGTTAAGTGTGTGAAGTCTTCAGAACATCCAGAGCTTAGCTGTTAAACATGAAGACTGTAATGCTGAATCAAGTGCCAGCTTTGCTAGGACCAGCACTGAGTCTGAGTGTTCCTTTTTGAAGGAGAAATCCAAGTTTCCTCTTGCTTACACTAAGACTGATGAGGTGTTGGCACTTGAGGAGTTACTTTGTGGGGTTTGCTCGGTGAGGATAGTTCTGTCACTGTTGAGGCCTTGTGAAAATCCCACCCCACGTTTACTCTCTGTGATTGGCTGGCCAGCACCAGCATTGGGTCCAGCTGGAGTCTTGGAGGGTGGTGAATTTTGGAAATCATTCTTTCTAGGAATCTCTGCTAGTCAGGAAGGCCTTTCTGTCCACAGGATCATTCCATCTGCCTTCAGCTGACCTGGGAGAGGATGTAGCGTTGAGTATGGAGCTTATGCAACACTGGAGCTGCTGTTGCTGCTGCAGTATAAAACATGCACAGGGATTAGTTGGTTCTTGATAACTGCTAGGCTGGGGCTGGCAGATTTCTTTGGGACAAAATTCCTGTTGCTACACTTAAGACACCAAAAAGAACTTGCTTTTCTTACCAAAATGTTCTGGAGTACAGGGACTGCTCTAGAGACAGTGAGTATTGATGTCTTAAAACACTGTGTAGAGGAGTACAGAATTGTCTTAATTTTCTCCCAGAAGAGAGGTGGCTGTGTTTTCCATTCTCTTCCTTGTAGGTTGGTTTGGACACCTAAGTTCTCTTTGTTGGGGGAGCGATTGATATAATTTATTCAGTAATAATATGGCTGAAAGAATGTGGTGTTAAACCCCCCCTGTTCTAAAAAGCATAAAGCCAAAACTAAACTTGAGGGAGTACAAATACAGAGTTGAAATTTTATATGTAAAGCTTCTGTCCACCAAGTTTTTGCTGGTTGTGAACTGCTGAATAGTTCCTTAAATGAAATTATATTTTTAATGGATTAATGTTGTTGCCATATTAATGGTACATAAGCTGACAAATTATACCCTGGTACCTTAGCCAAAGTCTTCCCCTACAACAGGTTTAAACATGAAAATGGTTGCTGTATAATGATTTAAAGGACAATTGTTGTGTTCTGACAAACTGGAAGAGAAGGGAGGGAATAGGCAGCTGAGCTGTCAAATCCCTTAATTACATTAGAGACCAAAGATACTGTCATTACTCATAACTAACTCCCTTCCAAAGCCCAGCTCCTGTCTAGTTTGGAGCAACTCAGAGTTCTGTGTGATTTTTATTCATTTACTGTGCCTGACACAGGGTGGATGTTGAAGGTTAATTTGTTGCATGGCTTTTTCAGGGGGGGAAAAGTAGGATACAGCCTGGAGTTGTGTATAGTAATTCCTGGATATGCCCTGTGCCTCCTCTTAAATCCTAGGGAGGGTGTGGGCTCCTTTGGTTTGGCACTTGGGTGAAGGTTTTTTGAGATTAAAGCTGTGCAAGTTTGTGCTTTCCTGTGAGTTACTGGAATGGCACTTTCTGGGCTGTAAGAAGGAAATTTATTTGGAAATGTGTGGCTCTATAGAGCAGGATGTCTTCAGAAACATGGATTATTTGTGGGTGGTTGACTCTCCTTTGAGTTCTGTTAGTTTTTGGATGTGTCTTAGGCCCAGGTTGATATTTCAGATATAAACAAATCCTTGTTCCAGTTTCTAATTCAAGCCAGCATCCTCTTTGCTCTTGTCGTCATCTGCCTCGTTTGCTGTCTTGCCTGTGAGGCCCTGAAAAAAAAAAAGGCATTTTTGTAGAATGGAAGTAAATAATTGTGCAATTAGGCCCTGTATCATGCTGCATAAATCTAGGTTATCTTAATAATGATTCTTAGGCAATGTAGCTCAAGTGGTGGCTCTGTGATTCAAATGGTAATTGACTGTGCAGCTAAAAAAATTAAACTCAACTGCTCTGTGTTTGGGATGATGACTATTGCAAAAGCTGGCATTGTTCCCTTTAAAGATGAACTCCCAGCTCCACAGCCCCAGCGTGCAGCAGTGCAGAAAAACTGCTTAATATCCAGTTTTTTGTAGTGAAGTGCTTAAGAAACGTCTTTATAAACTTAATTCTGCCTTTGTGGAGCTGTAGTATAATAGCTTTTAATTGCATGATTAATTTTCTTAGGCCTCTGCTTAATTCATTGCATTGCTTGGGTATATATTGGGCTACAACTGAAGAGTTGTGTATTTCTGTTCTTTCATTTCTTGTGTGGGTGAGTTAGAGAAGTAATGTCCTTTTTTATCCTAACATTTAGAGGAGGGAAACACCAAATCTCATTTGGATGAAATTATCTACTGGGGGCTTACTGTTTGAGTAATGGTTTATTAGAATGGCCTTGTCTTGTTTTGCCACTCACCTTTATTTTCTTTTGATCCACCCCCTACAGATGAAGGTTTGATAAATCCATACAAACTCTACTTTTTGTAGTTTCTGTTCTATGAAGGCTGTATTTGTCCTCCAGCCTGATAGCTATTTTAAATTCCCTTGTCTCTGAAAGTTTTGGATGTTCTTTTGGGCTTGCAAAAAGTTGAGTCTGAGCCATTTTTCACTTCCTGTCAGTAAATATCAAAGTAGTGACTCTTCTGTGCTGGCTTTTCTTTACTGAATAAAATTCCTGTGTTTTTCTGGGGGTGTTTGAGGTTAGGACATGCTTAAGTACACAGTGGTGGTTCAGGGAGATCCTGCAAAGTGGGGCCGTGTGCTCCCAGCACACGGTGACACCTCACAGCTCTGCTTGAAAGAGCTCCTGCTGAGTCGGGGTGGTGGTTAAAACAGGTCAGTTTGGCACTTAAAAACTCAAATTAAGATGTGGTAGTCCAGCTTCTCACAGCAGTGCTTCCTCTGCAGGGGATCTGCACAATCCTTGTCTTGCCTCATGTGCACACCTGGATGTGGCACCAGTGCTCTGGTTTGGGGGACAGAGCAGGTGGGGATCAGTCACAGGTTGGATTTGATGATCCCAGAAGATTTTCCAGCCTCAGTGATCTTGGGATTCTGCACCATCATCCTTGGGCCATCATGTATTGGCTATAGAAAGATGGGTTGTGGCTTCTTCCAAAATGGCAGCAGAAACAAAAGAAAGTTCTTTACCGGCCCTCTGCACGTTTCCCTCTGGAAATCTGTTGGGATTGTAGGTCTGGACTAGGGTTGAGTTAGGGAGTTGGGCCCAATCTCTGCCTTGGGCACAGAAGAGCTCTGAAGAGTTCTGTCAGACTTGGTATCAGTAACACAGAGTCTGCTGCATCATTTGTTATGTTCCCATTTGCCCTTAGCTCTTTTCAGAACGGGAAGGACAGCTTTTCTATGTCCTTCAATATGGTCAGCTCTTTTAGAGGGGTTTCATGAGTTGGAAGGGGTTCACAAGGATCATTAAAGTCCAGCTCTTAGCCTTGCACAGGACACCCCAGCAGTCCCACCCTGTGCCTAAGAGTATTGTCCAGGCACTTCTTGCAGCTCTACACAAGAGCTCGTATTTCCTTCAGTCTCTGCATGCTTTTGTATCTTTATTTATTATTCCAGACCATTTTGAAATGGAAGTTTCAGGTGCCTTTTTCTCAGCCTTTGTCAGTACAAGCTGTTCTCTGGAGCAGCCATCATCTTTCATGCCTTTGTTACCATTTTTTTTCTATTTATGGTGTGAGGTCTGTGGGGCTTTTTTTCCCCCAGTCATAATGTGATCCTGTTAGCTCTTCAGCAAAGCCTCTGTATGACTGAGAGTTCCTGGACACATTTCCTACACCTCACAGATGAAGGGAGAGTCTCTTGCTCTGGGATGACTCCCAAATGCAATATAATAAGCAGGTCTAGAAGTGAGTTGTGGGTGTAGACAACCTGGCATATCCTCCTGAGGCATCTTCAGATTTATTTCTTTATGCTGTGGGAATTTTGAGTTCCCCTCCAGACCTGTTGTCAGCCCCATGACCTCATGTGGACAGGTTTGCCTCCTGGATAAGAAGGAGTTGGAGTTATTCCTTATCTAGGTTGTTGCATTTAAATTGCGGACTGAAAGCTTAAAAAACTAAAAAATGGGGAAAGAATCCTTGTTGGAATATGGAGCATCAAGGGGTTAAAAGCATTTCTTCTAAATGATAAAATGTTTCAGCCACATCTGAGTTGGTCCCTTTGCTTGTTGTTTAAGGCACAGATGGTAGAGTTGACAAGTGCAGCTGGCTGGCTACAAGGAATCCTCCTTTACTCTGAAGAACTTTCTTCCTGTTCGTTTCCTCTATACTTCCTGATGATCCAGGCTCATAGAAAAATACCGAACTTATTTTACATTTCATGCTGGCTACTGGAAATGCTGCCTATTAAATAAAAAAGCTACTCATGGGTACAGCTTAAACAGCATGTATGTCAGGAAAGTCTTGTAGATTTGTCTGGGTATATTTTCCTATGTCATTTTCTTTCTCGTTGTTGGGATGCTGTCAAGCAAATGGCACTAATAAGAGCTTGGCCATTTGTCAGGGCTCTTAAATCTGTTTGAGGATGGAGTGTGGACACTTCTTGTAACACTCCCCCCATAGCTCCAGGCTGTCAAGCTGTTGAACAGTTAGAACAGTGCTGGTTTTTTCTCCCTTGCTGTTGCTCTGTGGACTTGTTTAAGCTGGAGTTAAAGGGCTGGAGGTCACCAGGCAAACGTTTGGGTGCTGGCAGGCCCAGCTGCACCACCAGACCACCTCACACGGCTCCTGCAGCCACAGGTCCTGGAAACTGCAGGGAATTCAGACAACAAAGCAACTTTGGGGGACTTCAAAGCCATGCTGTGCCTCTGCTCCTGGGCTCTGCTGTCAAATGGGACTTGGCAGTGACGGCTTGGCCACCCTGTGCTGGTGGCTGGGTCCCCTGGCAGGCAGGAGGGTGAGGGGTGACACGGAGCAGAGCTGGCAGCACATGAGGAGTGGGCTGGTGGGGAGCAGATGAAAGCAAGGCCAAACCTCCCCTGCCTGAACTGGAAGTGAAAATTAGCATTCCTGGCAGTTGTGAAGCATTTTTCAGGCTGTAGATTCCTCAGTTTAAGTCTGTTCTTTGTTAAATGGAACTCCTATTTGGGAGCTGGAAGCTGAGGGTTGGGAGGAATGGACTGTTGTTGTTTGATTTGCAGGTGTCAGGTTCAGGGTGTACAGTAAGGTTTTTAGCTCCAGAGCACAATTTGAACAGCCCCATCATTCACAGCTTCAGGAATACTCAGCTTCTTTGAAATTTCCTTTCTAAAGAAAGATGAAATCTAATGCTTGGTAAGTCTTTCTGAAGCCTTTGGTTCACAGAATCCCAGAATGGTTTGGGCTGGAAGGAATCTGAAAGCTCATCCAGTTCCTCCCCCTGCTGTGTCCTGGGACACCTTCCATAATGCCAGGTCTCTCCAAGCCCCATCCATCCTGACCTTGGACATTCCAGGGCTCCAGGGGCAGCCACAGCTTCTCTGGGCAGCCTCTGCCAGCTCCTCCCCACCTTCCCAGGGAAGGATTTCTTCCCCATATCCAATATAAACCTACTGTCTGTCAGTGGGATGCCATTCCCTTCTCCTTTTGTTCCAGGCACTTGTATAATATTTGTAAAATTGCAAAGGGCTATGAGTTTTAAAGTTCTTTTTCATTTGTGTTTTGATGTAAAACCTGTCTCAGTGTTGGGTTTAAAAAGCTGTGTGTAAATTCTGAAGCACTGCATGCTCTGGCCTGCCTGTAAAATAGGAGATGAGGTCATTTGCTCTTTGTTTTTTCTGTTACAGCCACCTTAATGAGTGGAGTGAGGATCAGGGGCTAAATACTTGGAAATACAGGAGTTCATAAAATCACTCAGACATTCTAATGATGTTATAGTTACTATCTGACAGTGTTGATCATTGCAGGAAAAACTGCAGCTTTTTGGTTCGTTTTTGCAGCTTCCTTGTGACTGTTTAAGAATTAAGAATTGGTAAATATTTTGCTGTGCTTCTTTGGCCACCTCCCATTATTAGGAAAAAGTCTGAATTTGTGAGCAAAATCAGTTACAGGACCAACATGAGTAATTTACTTTTATATCTCTATGTAAAAAATTGCAAGTGTATACTGCATATTCTTTAATTTGGTCTTGGCATAATGCGAATATATAGACAGCTATTTTTGAAAGTGATTATAACAGCTGATTTGCATAATGATCCAGGATTTTTCTCATAGCAACTGGAAAGACTGTCATCTTCAGCAATGTGGGAATGATTTCAGGCTTTAAGGAGAGTGTTTTGTTCAGTCTGTGAGCAGCACTAGAGCAAAGGCATTTCTGCAGTGGCACATGGATTATTTGCATTGATCTGGTTTCAGTATTGACAAAGCATCATTGTGGCAGTGGGTGATTTAGCAGATAATTGGGTGTTGTTTTTTGAAGGTTCCTTGGGCACAGCACAGTGTTGTCCTGGCTCCTTTGGAAGTGGAGTTTTGTAGTTGGTGATAAGAACTTGAGTGGAGGAGGGTGTTCTGGTGTTCTGCCTTGTGTGTCATGGGGCACCAGAGTACAGAAAAGGTGTAAAGCTGCTAGAGAGTGACCAAAGGAGGCACACAGGGATGGGGAAGGTCTGGAGGGGCTGCATGAGGAGCAGCTGGGGGCGCTGGGATTGTTCAGCTGAAGCAGAGCGTGCTGAAGTCAGACCTCGCCAAGGGCTGCAGGTCCCATCTCTGCTCTGGGACAGGGACAGGACCTGGGAATGGCTGGAGCTGTGCCAGGAGGGTTTAGGGTGGGTATCAGGGAAAGGTTCTTCCCCCAGAGGGTGCTGGCACTGCCCAGGCTCCCCAGGGAATGGGCACAGCCCCGAGGCTGCCAGAGCTCCAGGAGCCTTTGGACAGAGCTCCAGGGATGGACAGGGTGGGGTTGTGGAGGGGTCTGAGCAGGGGCTGGACTGGATGATCATTGGGGATCTCTTCCAGCTTAGGATATTTGTGGTTCTGTGATCATGAGTCTGTCCATGGTAATTTTTTTTTATTTTCAGCACTTAGCTAAAATCCAAGCTTCCATGTTTACAAGACTGAGAAAGGAATGAGTACTTTAAAAACTGTTAGAACCATTTTTGGGAATGAGTATCTTAGGAAAGAGCTACTTTGGCAAAATGTGGTGGGATTTATTTTATGCTTTTTGGAAAGCCCATTTCAAATCCTTGTGGATCCTTGTGGGTTCCTTCCAACTCAGCATATCCTATGATCCTATGAAATTTTGGTAGTTACACCACTTTGGTTGACTTTGTTTTTGCATGTGCTGAACAGCTTGAGTAAATGACTGAGGCTTTTTCCAGTTTTGTTTTCCTGTCTTAAAAAAAAAAAANCCTCTGGGAGCCTTTGGACAGCGCTCCAGGGATGGACAGGGGGGATTGTTGGGGGGTCTGGGCAGGGGCTGGACTGGATGATCATTGGGGATCTCTTCCAGCTTAGGATATTTGTGGTTCTGTGATCATGAGTCTGTCCATGGTAATTTTTTTTTATTTTCAGCACTTAGCTAAAATCCAAGCTTCCATGTTTACAAGACTGAGAAAGGAATGAGTACTTTAAAAACTGTTAGAACCATTTTTGGGAATGAGTATCTTAGGAAAGAGCTACTTTGGCAAAATGTGGTGGGATTTATTTTATGCTTTTTGGAAAGCCCATTTCAAATCCTTGTGGATCCTTGTGGGTTCCTTCCAACTCAGCATATCCTATGATCCTATGAAATTTTGGTAGTTACACCACTTTGGTTGACTTTGTTTTTGCATGTGCTGAACAGCTTGAGTAAATGACTGAGGCTTTTTCCAGTTTTGTTTTCCTGTCTTAAAAAAAAAAAAAAAGAATTGATAATGAGCTTGTTGCACGCTTTAAATGATCAGTTCTCCCAGATTTCTAAAATTAGCAATATGATTACCAATTTCATGATGACTCAGAGTTCTTCCTTTGAATGGAAGCCCAGCTTCCCAAGCTCCTGTGTAAGAAATCTCATCTTGGTAGTGAATATCTTAATTTCAGCTTTGGAAATGGATGGTAAATGAAGTGAGGTGTGAAAAGGGGTGTCTGTGAGCTGCTGAGCGTGGTGGGTGAGAGCAGAGCCTGCTCAAGGTGATGCTCAGTGCATGGTTGCTCCTGAACTGGTCCATGCAGTGATCAGGGGCTGTCCCTGTCCCTGAAGAGGAGTTTCCATCCTCAGCATGGGGATAAAATCAGGCTGGGAGGGATGCAGGAACAACCATACCCTTCACTTGCTGCAGATCTTGGGGTATCTTTTCACAGGATGGGTGGAAAAAAATTGGCTTTATGACAGCTTTTCCATTTAAGTGATGAAACTTCTATTTCTGCTCAGAGATTTAAATCATCTGTGCAAACAGCAGCACCACTTCCATTCTGTTCTTCCATCTTAGTGCTCCCTAATGCAAAGGCATTCTTTAGTTGTTTGAACTAGCACAGGAGCTTCAAAGCAACACACGGAGGCTGCCAGTGCTCCAGGAACACTTGGACAATGCTCAGGGATGCAAGGGTAGGATTGTTGGGGTGCCTGTGCAGGGCTGGGGGTTGGGCTGGATGATCCCTGTGGATCCCTGCCAGCTCAGGATATTTGATGGCCCTGCATCTCTTCACCGTGCTGTCAGGAGCACGTGTTGAAAAGACCCCAAATGCTCTTTGTCAGCAATAAGAATGGATTTGTCACTGCTGCTCCTGCTTTCCTTGGGAGCAGCTGGAGCCTGGTGCCTGGCAGGGCGTCACTGGGGCCGTGTCCTTTGGCACCAGCCCTGTGCAGACACCAGGGTGAGTCAGCAGTGCCTGTGAACTGCATTCCAGTCTAATGCTTTGAGATAATCACTGAGGTGCTTCAGGACGATTATATTTAGGTGGGGGAGACATTGGCTTGCCTGTTGAAAAAAATAATCGTGGTTTTCTAAAAACAACCCTTCCTCCCCATTAGGCTCACTGTTGGATATTTAATTTTGAGCAACACTTGGGGTTTTGTGCTGTCAGGTTGCAAACTCCTGGAGCACACAAAACACTTTTAGTGAATCAGAATCACAGACTCACAGAACAGTTGGGGTTGGAAGGGACCTCTGGAGATCATCCAGTCCAATTCCTTCTCCAGGCAGGGTTACCTGGAGCAGGTGACACAGGAACACTTCTAGGTGGGCTTGGGATGTCTCTAGAGAGAGAGAGAGACTTAACACCCTCCCTGGGCAGCTGTTCCAGTGCTTTGTTACCTTCCAGGGAAGTTGTTCATCAGTAAATAGACGGATATTTGCCCCCACACACACCCCCCATCTGAAGTATTTTTTCACTGTCTTTCCTTACTGGCATTATTGGGGAACACCTTTTACAATTCCCACTTTCGGTTTAAAAAATAAAAACAATTGTAATGGTCACAGAATCATGGAGTGGTTTAAGGGACCTTAAAGCTCATCCAGTGCCACCCCATGCCATGGAAAGGGACACCTTTGACCATCCCAGGCTGCTCCAAGCCCTGTCCAGCCTGTCCTGGGGCACTGCCAGGATCACCTTAAGCGTTCCCAGTGATTCCTGGCTGCCACGGTGGTGATCAGTCAGAGGCTGGACTCCTGATCCTAGAGGGCTGTCCCAGCCTGCTGGATGCTGTGAGCTGGTCCTGCAGCAGTTTGGGAGCAGGAATGGCTGTGAGCTGTGCCCGATGCATTGCCCTTGAGCGAGGGAGGGGAGCAGGGAATCGCCTTTCCAGCAGCCTGGGAGCGCCCCGGTTATTTTGGAACTCCTTATCTCCCCGTGCCTGCGTGTTTGGAGCAGGCTGGGAACGCTGCTCTGAAGATGTTCTGTTCCCTTGGCTGGGGGGGTGTGTCTGCCTCTCTCCAATCTTGCACCAGCTGGGAATCCTGGAAAGTATCTCCTGTCTCAGCCCCTCGAGAGGAGAAGCATCTGAACATCAAGCACAGGCTGCAGTGCCTGAGCAAATGTAGGAAAGCTCGTGATGGCAAATAGAAATGTGAGCAAGCCGCTCACAATTCGGTGGCGTTTGGGCATCTGTCCCATGGGTGATACTGTAGCTGAAACTGAGTTTTGTTTTGATGTGTCAAAATGAAATCCTTTTCCCCCTGTTGCCAGCTTGTCTTCTATGAGAAGTGCTGTGGAAAGCAAACTGATATACTGGATTATTTTGCTGTGGTGATTTATGGATTGTATAGCCCACCTGCTCAGAGCAGGATGCGTGAGGATGGGCTTTGGAGGATAAATGCTGGAACTGGGAGTAGGGAGGAATCGGGCTGAAATTGGGAAGGAGGAGGGAGTGATGAGGTGTATCAGCCAGGTAATTCACAGTTAATATAATATAGAACCAGTTTCTTCTGCTTATGGCAGGGAATAACTGATAAAACAGTGAAGACATTGCTAATTATATCGTACCTTTTGTTAATTAAATAGGTGTGAACTGCTTGCTGAGTAAAATAGATCAGAGGGAAATTCAACAGTTTGGGATTTGAGATTATCCCAAGATCTGTAAGTTAAGCACTTTAATCTTTGGTTGTTTTTTTTTTTCTTTTTTCCCCCCAATATGTGTTTTTTTAGTGTTTGGGCAAGTACAGAATAAACTGGAAACCAGACACAAACCTGTTTCAGTGTCTGTATTTAAAGCAGCCACAAATATTTATTTGGTGTACTCCAAAGCTTGGAGGGATTTTTCTCTTTGTCTGTACAAATGATCTGAATGGCTCGAGCAGACCAATGTCTATTAATACTTGGATTACAACACAGTAAATACTATTTTTTTTTCAAGAGTACAGAACATTATTTCCGTGTATTCAGTTCCTAATGTTTTTCTGAAGCATTGCAGTTAATGGTGTCAATGCAGAACTTGGTCTGTGCTGCTCTGCTCTGAGGACTTGTGGGAATTTTGCAAGGGTGGAGTAAAGTAGTTTGTGTCCTACTTCAGGCTTTTCTTTGTACACAAGTAACTAAGGAATTTTAGTATCTTGGAAGCCAATGCAGTATCTCCCATTCAGATGTGATTATTCTTTGGAGCTTTGGTATATTTTGACCATGAAAATAAAAATGAGTCTTAAAAGGGTGGGATAATTTAAGTTGAGCGGGCCCTCTGGAAATCACCTCCTCCATTCCCCCTTTTTAAAGCAGAGCCAACTTCAAACACATCATGCTTTGTTCTTGCTCCTGCTAAAATTAGTTTGAGGAGGAGTATGTTAATGTGGCAGGGTATGGGTTGTTTCGAGCTGCTGCTTTCATTTCTGGTTCGCTCTTCAGCTGAGCTTTTTCACTACATTATCATTTCTAATAATGCTTTCAACTTGGGAGGACTTTCTTTTCTGGAACTGTGTTTAAAAAAAAATCTATATATCATTTCACCACAGGGAAAATAAATACCAGTAATTTTCTAGCAGTTGTGAGTTCTTTACTTCATCAACTCTAAATGTAAACTTAAAATTTTCTTATTTGCCCTTTTTCCTTAGCATTGATTTGTTTGGCTAAGAGGTACTTCTCTTAAATTCCTTTATCCTGGGTTGCTTTTGGCAAGTGAATTGCAGGTAGTTCAGAATAAGAAATGAGAATATTTGTTCAGAAGTGGGTAATTGTTTGGGCTTTTTTGATAAGCAAGATACATAATCCTTTTCAGAGCTGCACATTGCCACCTATTGCATGCAGTCTGTTGAGTTGTTACTCTGATTTGGGTACAGTTGCACATATGATTAATATCCACTTAATGCTTTTGTAGACATTTCACATGCTTTATAAATATTTCCATAACTTGCATATTCAGATATTTATCCAAACATAATTGCTATGGGCTTTCCTGCGGAGAGGCTTGAAGGAGTGTACCGGAACAACATTGATGATGTAGTAAGGTAAGGCTTTATTTTTCTTTTCTTTAACTTATAAAACTTTGAATAATCTTTTCTACACTCATTTATGTCCTGCTGAAGAAAGGCTGTGTGTTCTGACTTGTAGAAATGCTGAGATTTTTTGCAGCCTGTAGATGTTGCCTTAATAGCTTTCTTGAAAAATGTTGGAAACTACAAAAAATTGCCAGGCTGCTGTTCTGGGTTGATCTCAAATGCATATAATCGGCTTTTATAGTGGGAAAATTTGACTTCAGTAAGTTGTGTTGAAGTAAAAAGGGGTTTTTTACTCAGAGAAGGACATCAATCCAATGTCTCTCTTCAGTGTCAAGAGTTTTCTCAGGTAGCTGATGGTATTTCAGGGTAAGTTTGTCATTATCCTTTCTTCAGTTGATAAATGAAGTGCTTGATAAGTAAATTTTGATTTCAAATAATAAATATAGGTGACTTTAAATAAAGGCTTTTACATTTGGTTGTGTTGAATAATTATGGACAAGGAGAAAGATGACCTAAAATCTGTTATTGCTGGTAAAGAAAAAAACCTGTAGGTTGTAATTTTTAACTTCAAATAACATCATTACTCTGAACTGCTGGCTACTATTGAGGAAGAGGTGGGGAGTGTTGTAGGACCACTGTTTTAATTCATTTAATTAAAACCCTACCTAGAGGTTGCATTAAAAACTAAACACTTGGTAGAAGCTGCCAAAAGTTTGTGCTTTTAGGATTAAAAGTTGTGATTTTTGTGAAGCCATGGTGCTTTAGAGATCATTTGAAGTCATGAGCTCAGTAGCTCCATGAGAGACTCATCCCTTTGTGGGGGGGATCATGCAGGAGGGTTTCCAGGGGAGGCAGTGGGTGTGTTTGGGCAGGGAGGTGCCACAGGGAGTGTCTCAATTGTGCAGAGTGTTCCCACCTGGCATCCTTGTGTCTGAGCTGGGGAGACATGGATTTGGCGGATGGAGCACTCAGTGGATACAGGACAGGCTGGATGTGGGCAGCAGCTCGTGGTCCCTGTGGAGAGCAGTGACAGCTGGGCTCTCTGAGGGGCTGGTGCTGCTCAGCAGCTCTGTGGGTGACACTGACAGTGGGATTGAGGCACCCTCAGCACGTCCAGAGGTGACACCGAACTGTGGGCGTCAGTCACACGCTGGAGGGAAGGGATGGATCCACAGGCACCCGGACAGCCTGGAGGGCTGAGCCTGCACCAACCTCATGGGGTCCAGCAAAGTGAAGTGCAAGTTCTGCACCTGGCTCAGGGCAACCCCCAGGATCAGTCCAGGCTGGGGATGAGAAGGAGCTGGGGGTGAGAGCTGGGACCCAGAACCCCCCGTGCCCTGGGCTGAGCCCCAGCGTGGGCAGCAGGGGAGGGGGGGATTCTGCCCCTGTGCTCAGGTGAGAGCCCACCTGGAATTCTGGTGCCTCCAACATAAGGAACTCTTGGAGCAAGTCCAGAGGAGGCTCCTCCATTCCCACCCTGGGAGTTCTCATCAGCCTCACCTGACAGTCAGTGGCTCCCTGCACAGCTGCACTCAGCTGGGCTCCAGGGGGTTGGTTTTGCATGTTCCTGTGTCATGACGAAAATCACCATCCACAAATAGCACTGAGAGTGTCAGAGCCTGGAGCTGACCTGGCTGGGGGAAGTGCAGTGCCTGAATTCTCTGCTGCCCTGGGGAGAAGTCATGGCTTCTCCAGAGCTGGGCAGATCAGTGAGGGTCAGTGCAGCAGGCAGGAAACACTCGTGGGGTGTGTCTGTGTGTGTCTTGACTGCTGACAGTGGGGGAAGTTGTGTTCTCTAATTCACACAAGAAAACTTTGCTTGGAGAGGTGGGGGCTGCCCCTGGGTCCCTGGAAGTGCCCAAGGCCAGGTTGGACTTTGGGGCTTGGAGCAGCCTGGGACAGTGGAAGGTGTCCCTGCCATGGCAGGGGTGGGAATGGATGGGGTTTAAGGTCCCTTCCAAGCCACAGAGTCTACCTCTCCAGCCAGCTTGCTTTCCCTGCAGTCAGAGGCACCTTTTAATGTAGCTGATGGAATATCCAGTCCCTGATGAACTCCACCTTTAAAAATTGTGGGATAGGGGCAAAGGCTGGACTTGGGATAAATCACAGAATGGTTTAGGTTGGAAGGTATATAAAGATCATCTCCTTCCACCCCTGCCATGGGCAGGGACACCTTCCACTGTCCCAGTCTGCTCCAAGCCCCAAAGTCCAACCTGGCCTTGGGCACTTCCAGGGATCCAGGGGCAGCCACAGCTTCTCTGGGCACCCTGTGCCAGGGCCTGCCCACCCTCACAGCCAAGAATTTCTTCCTAATATCTAATCTAACATGGGAATAATGTAAATAAATATTGATAGGCAGGAGTCTTTGAAGGCCCTCTTCCATTCATAGCATTGATTACAGTAGCTTCTGGTTGAAGGAAAATACATTTTAGTGGTTGAGTAGGTAGGTATGTGTAAATTAGATTTTAGTACTGGAATGCCTATACAATTATTAAGCTGTCCATAAACACTGATCAAAAGGAGCAGTGATCACCTAAAAGCATCATCAACCAAATTAAGATAAGCAGAGATGTAAATTAAGTGGCTGCAGGGAGCTGGATGCTTAAGTATTATTACATTTGTTGCCTTCTGTTTTTAAACAAGAATAAAATGTGATCATGCAGCATTCTGCATGTTGCAGTCCTCATCTGGTCCAGTCATCTTTTCATTGGGGAGTTTTTTTCCAAGTGCTTTTTATGCAGAAATCCAAGGTGCTTAAACTCCTGAGCAATTGGTACTGAGCCAGGATCCAGCAGTGGTCTTTTTCTGAATATCTGGTAGCCTGACAAATTCCAGGCTAATGCTGGGTGAGAAGTACAACCTGCACTGCTGGCTGTCTCCTGTGACTGACACTTGGAGAGGTTTTGGATGGAATTTTGTCCTTAAAAAAATCCTTGCCTGGAAGCTTATACTCCACTGTGTGGATATTCCTGGAGAAGCAGAGCCAGCTCTCCTCACTCTCTGGTGTGTGTTAGCAAACAGGAGCATCTCAGGAACAAACAGGAACCTGAAACAAATCCCTGTGTCCACCATCTTCCTGAGGCTCTCCAAGGCTGCCAACGGTGGCACCAGTGGGAGTCATGGAATTTTTTCCTGATGCACTTGGAGTTTCACGCTGCTGCATAAGGAGTTCTCACATCTGTTCCCATTTTAGTGCAGACCTTTAACCACAGAGCTGTTCTAGGTTCTTCTGGAATATTATGACTGATAACCAGAGCTTGTTTTTGCTTGAGCTTTCCAGGATTTTAGCAGCTAGTGTTTCTTTTCAATTTGAACAGCATGTTCTGTCATGGCTAATTAAATTCCTTCTGGCTGATGTGCAGATACACACTGTTGATGATGTTAAGTGTAAACATTTGCATGTTATTTCTTCTTGCACATTGCCAGGTGACACATCATATATAATCACAGCAGTTCTGATGAATCATGCTTGCAGTTTAGCTTGCCGAGGCTTGTATGGGAAGTTTGTGTTCCAAAGTGAGCATGGAAATGAAATGAGTGTGAAAATGTGTAGTGGTCCTCCTTCCAAAACCCAGAATATCACTGGGGACAGACTTCAGTGGCAAATTAGAAAAAAACCTGGGGGTAAAGTGAATGATTCTGGCTGGAACTGGAACACAAGAATTGCATTAACTGCTTTTCTTTCTTGTGGCAAAATATTTTTCATAGGTGATTAAATAGAAAGTGTTTACAGAGATCTGGTGTAATCAGTGCTTTCTGTTTGAAAATAACCAAGCCTTCCTCAGCTTCTTACAGTGATCTGCAGGTGTTTTAGGAATCAGGGAATCAGTCCATGTACAGTAAATACTTCAGTTTCAGGTCAGATCTTGGTTCCCTTAGTTGCATTAGTCGTGTTATCCATGCTGTTGGATTATTTGGAGGAGTGAGGTTTCCAACACGCTGCCTCCTTGATTTTTGGGGCACTGCAGGACTGGGAATGCAGAACTGCACATGCTGGGTGGTGCTTTAAGGATGCTGCAAATGAAGGTCAATATTATTCCATGTATATTCATGCATACTTTTTTTTTCTTCTCTTGAAGGTTTTTGGATTCAAAGCATAAAAACCATTACAAGATATACAATCTGTAAGTATGCTCTTAAAGATGCATTCTCCAAAATAATGACTTCTGAAAATAGCTGAGGAGTGCAAGTGGCTTGTTGCTGTCCTGAAGCAGAGCTGGAGATGTTTTGCACATTTCTTAAAACAATTAAGCCTGATTGAGAGCACTGGTACTTCATTTAGTGGAGCTGAGCGAGGTTAAATGAAATGCTGGTGTGTATTCATGTTACTTGAACACTTTTAAATGACTTGGCATCCAGCCCATCTGGAGCTTGGGCCATGTGATTAAAAAGTGAAAAGTAATTCACAGCAGGCTTACTGTTCATGTATTAATGTCCAATTGCCAAATGAGTATTTTCCTGGCTTTTTCTCTATTTTTTTTAATCAAACTGCATTGGTACCAAGGCTCTGTTTGCTTCCTCCCTCTTATTGTCTGTCCCTGTTTATTATTTCGAAAAAGCTGTTGTAACAATTGGTGGTGGTTTCTGACTTGTTTTAAATGTAATGTTTTCCTCTGAAAATTTAGTTCTGCAGAAAGCTGTAACTGTTACAGGAGTTTTATATATATTTTTTTTTTTGGTTGCTGTTCCTTCATCTCATTTATTTGTTAGCTTAGCCTAATTTCATTTGTGTAAATGATTTGGTGATGTTGTTTGGTTGTGGTTTTCCTATCCCTCATTTTTTCCTAAAAATCTAAGTTGAAGATTGATTCTCTGGACTGTTACAGCTTTATTATTTTTTTAATTAATATGTCTTTAAATAGCTACAATTAATAGAAAAAATTTTGTAATACTGAAGTCCAGGCAATGCATGACATTGTAATCTGTCAGTCATTAAAATAAATATTTCAAAATAAGGATTTCAATCTGCCTCTAGGTTAACTAAAGGATTGTGCATTGATTTTCCCTGATATTGGAGAGCAGTGACAGTAGAAGTTGAGTGGTCATTGAGGTTGTTGTGGGGCAGAAAAAGATACATAAAAAGAAGAGACACTGGTCACCTTTCATAGAGTTCAGTAGCAAAATTATATTTTCCAGCTTAGGAGCTTTCCAGAGAGTCATCCTTTTAATAGATGGATAAAATTTCTGGGTGGAAAGGCCAGTGCTTCCCAGAAGAGCTGATGGCTCCTTGGCATGGAGGTGCAGGTAGAGGAGGTAATTCCTGCCTCTGTTCCTTTGGAATCTTCTGGATTGCTCAGCTCTGGTGATGTGGATCATTTAAAATCAAATTCCCCTGGTTCACCAGCCCCTGCTTGTTCTGAGCAGCAAAACAGAGCAGGGGCAGCTAAGCTCAGTCTCCTGCTGCTGCCTGGGGCCAGTGTCACCTGCTGGGAAGGGTGGCTTTGGTGTCCCTGGCAGGGCCTGGGTTTGCTGAGCCCCTCGTTCCAGTGTGGCTCCAGAGGTGCCAGGTGACAACCGGAGCTTCTGGAGTAAATTTGTCAGAAGGGAAGATTTCAGGGAGACTGATGAGCATCTTTTCAAGTACCACCTCCCTGAGGAGCTCCTTGCTACGTTTCCACCTTGCTGTCTGCCAGCTGCCTCATTTGACTGTAATAAAGCACAATTCAGTCCCCCAGCCCTGCACAGGAACAGCTTTAAAGTTTGTAAGTGAGAAGAGCAGTGATGAGACAAATGCCTTTGACATTTCTGTTGCTGCTCTGTGTGTTTTCAGCTGTGGAAAAAACTTGTCCAGGTGTGCCAAAGGTTTTTGTCTTCAGGTTCCTTATATAAAAATTGATTTTCTTGTTAACTGCAAAACAATCACAAATGAATCTTGCTAGAACGACTTTATCCAATCTCAGATGAAAAACTTTGGAGGACAAAACTGTCTGGAGAGGTCTTAATGCTTGTGCAGGCAAAATTTATACACATAAAATGCCATCAGGTGAATTGTGGCAATGTTTGGTCAGGAGATGGGAAGGAATTGCATCCATCAGGTATTCCAGAGAACTCAGTTTCTTCAGATTAAGCTGTTCCTTTGTAAATAATGATCTATTGTCTGTGTTTCAAAGGAGGAGGTGGGAGTTCAGAGGAGTTACGTGATTATAGTCAGAATTATTTCAAAATCTGTCATGGGATTTGAGTTCCCTTAAGGTAGCTGTTGCATGAAGTTGATAATAATGTGTGTATTGAGCAGCTTTATCTAAAAGGATTTAGAGATTTTTCTGAAATGATGTCAGTTATGCCCTATCCTCCCATCTTGGCTTTTAACTTCCAGCAGTCTGAACAGTTTAATTTCCCTTCTTGTGTTGCTTCTTTCCTGTTTGCCTTTAACCCTTTGCTATTTCTTCAGTATTCTCCTTAATTTAAATCTGTTCTTCCACTTGGATCTCCTAACTTCCCATGCTGACAGATTGTCACCTGCCCTATTGTAATCATCTCCATCTTCTCCAGTGGGTTTCCTTGAACTGTCCTGCAGGCAGGTGGTGAAAGGAAGGAGCTGTGATGAAAATGGGGATTTTCTGTGCTTGCTGTGTGCCTGGGGCTGGGCTCTGGCACAGGAAGCCCCCAGTCCTGTCAGCAGTGGGACCATGACTGATCAGGAGGGTGCCTGGCTGGAGCAATCTGCTTCTGGGTTGCTTTAAACTCACTTTAATCCTAAGGAGGATCCTAAGAACAGCCAACCCCCTCCTTAACCGCAAAAATGCCAAAAAATATTCAGGTTTCATCTGGAGGTCTGATGCTATTCAAGTTACAATAGTGTTTAAAGCCCCACCCCAAACACACTTGAAGCATTAAGCCCCACCAGTACTCCCAAAGTGTGTTGGTGGGATTTCTGCTGCAAATAGACACAAATTTAGTATAGCTGAGCCAGGAGCTCTGCATTGGTTGTGTTCAGCCACTGGTTTTGTATCCTTGGTATCGGCAAAACTGTTTTATAATCCCTCATGGTATTCTACTCAATTATACTTTCTCAGAGTTCTAAATTTGATGGGTTTTCTGCCCATCTGTGGATTTTTAAAAAATATTCTGAAGACTTTCATCTCTTAGTCCCCATTTGTGCTGGGTGATTCTTTAGAAGGAAGCAGGAACCTTTCCTGGATAAGATGCTTTGTGTTAACTGCTTTGCTTCCTAGCATCTTCCAAAGTTCCTTTGCTGCTGGCTGCTCCATCTCCCTTGGATATACATCCAGCCTCTGTTCTCAAAGGCTTGAGTGCAGACAATATTTTTGGGAGTCCCCTCTGCCAGCTTAACCTCCAGGTCACATCTGACCCAGAGAAAGTGTCAGCAATGTGATTGGAGCTGTGAAAGCTGCCAGGCTTTTCCCTAGCAGAGGGTAGAGCCTAGAAGGCTCTAGCATAGGGGAAGGAAAGCATGTGCAGCCCCAGCAGACCTGCTTGTGGCTGTGTCATGGCCAGAGCTCAGGGCAGCACTGGGAGGCTCCAGTTACAGTCACACAAGGAGCAGCCCAAAAGTTTGCATGTCTGAAAGTGTCAACTAAGCTCCACATGGCTCCAAAGGCTGCAATCATAACATACCTGGTAAGCAGAGATGAGTTTGTAGCAGTCCTGAAACTGGTGTGGGAATTGAAATCCTGTGAGGAGTACAGGCTGTAATCAGAACTGAAGATCTAGGTGTGATTTGTTTACTGAAATTACTCCAGCAGTTGTGTTTCAGCCTGGTGTCCTCTTTCATAGAATCCCAGAATGGTTTGGGTTGGAAGGACCTTAAACATCATCTTGTTCCACCCTCCTGCAGTGGGCAGGGATGCCATTCACTAGATCAGGTTGCTCAGGTCCCCATCCAAGCTGGTCTTGGCAGGATTCCGTGCAGGTTTGTTTTCCATTTTCCTTTCTGAACTGCACTTCCACTCACATCATGTTCCCTGCAGGGAGCAGCTCCAAGGGAAGTTCTGGAGGGTATCCACTCTTGCCTTCTTTCCCCTTACCCCAAGATCTGGTCTGGTTGTTCCTTAGTGTGCTGCTCTGGCAGGTTTAGAGCCCAGCTGAGGGCTGGTTTCTGTCTCATCACTGGTGTTTATCCCTGGGCAAGGCAAATGCAGTTTGGTTTGCTGTGCCCCTGTCTAGCTGGAGAGGGTCTCTTCGAGTGGGGAGAGACTGGTGCAGCTCCAGAGCCTTCAGAAATGTGCCATCTCTCAGGTGTGAGGGGAGAGTGCCTGCCTGGCCTGCAGGCTTCACTGAAATTCAGGAATCAATGCCAAGTGGCAGAGCAGTGCCACAGTCAGCTTGATACAAGCGATCTCTGTGATAATATTCAGTGGGGCTTGTTGGTGGATGTCCTTGTGATCCCCATTGCTCTGAGCATCCCTGCTGCTGCTGCTGGGGCAGCCTGACCTGTGTTCTGAGTTCAGCATCCCCTGCATGAAGGTCACAGCTGTCTGCTCTCCATGTGTTTGGCAGCAGAAAGCTGCTTTAGTGCTGGAGGTGCTCATGCACAGGGTTAGAAGGTAATAGTACTTGCATGAATTGAGTCACACTGACTAAAACATAGCCATGGACTACAATTACCAGAGGGTAAGTATTTGCCTTTAGTAAAATAATTCACATTTCAGTGAGCAGTCTGCTGCAAAACAGTTTTTTTCTGTGTGTAACCTCTAATTTTAAATCATAAAGGTGATGGGCACGCATGATTTTCCAGGGTGTGACAGATGCTGGGAGTGCCTCAGAGACTTGTCTTGAACTCTTGTCTATTTTTCTTTTTCAGATGTGCTGAAAGACATTATGACACCGCCAAATTTAACTGCAGAGGTACGTTTTTACTGCCTAATGTGTGTTCTCTTTAAACCTCAGTGAATGAAGGCCTAAAGGAGGAGCTGATGAATAGTCATGTAGGAGATTTGGGCACAAGGAATGATGTCAGATTGCTTTGAGTCATTGGAAAAACTTGCTATTTTCTTGGTGCTTTCAAAAAAGTGTGTTCCTGACAGATCTAATAAAAAGTCTACAGTTGCAAAAAATCCTGCAGAATGGGTTACACATAAGTTTTAATTCAGTGAAGTACAAACTCCTTGTACAATTTACACGTGAGGCTTGGAGGAGTCTGTTTTTTAATGAAGGATTAAATTGGAAAGCACTTAAGCCACAATCACTAAGAGTATAAAGTAACTTTTGGAAGATCTGGCAGAACCGTCAGATGCAAAAAAAAAAAAAAAATTATTTGCCATGTGATGTCTCTCAGAGATGAGTGGGGTCTCAGACACTGCAGAGCTGCCAAAAACAGTGGGGAATCTTTCAGAGATGCCTTTTGACCAAATCCTTGTGTGTGGGTACTGATGTAGTTATGTCAGAATTACCTCCCCAGGTAATAAATAAATGCAGATTTACCTTTGTTCTTTGGGCAGAGGAGCATTTCTTGCTCAGAAGTTGTAGTTCTATGCTTCAGATGAGGAGTCCTTGTGCCTATGGAATCGTAGGAGATGAACAGATTTTGGGCTCATTCTGCATCATAGCAAAGGCTCAACTTCTATTTTTCATTATTATTATTTTAAACCATCCATCTAGTTATGAAGCGGGTTTAGAACGTGACCAAAATGTAATTGGCTGCTTTAATGTCTGAATATAGAAGGACTGAAATTGTCTTGTTGAAGTCGTCAGCGCTTCTGATTTGTTCTTACAATGTTGAATGACAGTGCCCTGAAACCTCACTCCACACTCACCAGCGAGAAAAAAGTATTTTAGGATCTGCTTGAGCAGTGCTTTGGGTAAGAAGAGAAGAGGACATGTTCTAATATGGCCAGAACATATGTTTGCTTGAGTTTCTGCTTTTTGGTACGGGGGTGCTCAGCTCTGTTCGCTGTCAATCCCAGCCCCAAATGCTGTTTGTGACAGCACCTTTCACAGCTCCTCTGCACAAGACATGCTGTGTTTTTTCATTTTCATCCCCGAATTAGTTAACCTCAGATAACCAAATTGGTGACTCAGGACTTCCCTAAGCAGAGGAACAAAAGTTCTACTTGAAAATCTCCTGAAGTGAACTGACTGCAAAGGGAACTTCTGAATGTACTGAGCGTGAAACACCAGAATAGTTCATTATTCACCCAGGATGATCTTGCATCACATTAAGCTCCAAACACTGAAAGCTGTTCATCTTCTTTAGGAAGTAGCTTTGGTTTTTCCAGTTTCCGAAATCCTTCCATTCTGCATTTGTCTTCTGCTTTGCCACACATTTTCTTTTTTTAAATTCTTCTGTGTGCTATGGGATTCTTCTTGCAATGTGTAGGGGCTGGGAGAGAGCAAGCAGGATTATTCTCCATTGTAAGGAATCAAAATCCATGGAGGAGCTGCCACCTTCTCAAGACCCTGCTCAAGACTGTGCAGCGTAATGTTTCTTTCTTCTTAATCCATCCACACCATCCCAGGGCACTCATTTCATCTTCTCACTCCAGCTTTGAAGAAGGTACCACAAGATTTGCCTTTGATTCCAAATCTTTGAGAACATCTTCAGCATCCTGTGACTACTTGGAAGTTTTCAGGCTGTTCTTTAAGGGCTTCTTTACTCCCCTTTTCATGGAAACCTTGCTCCCTGTAGTTGTGATAGACTTAAAGCTGTACAGACAGATTGGCAGCATTTTTGCAGCTTCTTTTCTTAGGGATTTCTAAATAAATTCCATCTTTAGGTTCACATAAAATTTTGGGGATCATTTAGGGAGCCTTTGGATCTTCCCTGTGTTCATGTTTGGGAACATGTGTTGCCTCTTTTGCAGAGATTATTCACTTTATCAGCTTCCCCATTTGTTCTGGGAGATGAAGGGGGCAGTCTGTACTGTGAGTGAATAAAGTTGTTGATCCCTCCAAAAGGCTGTGGACTTGTCCTGCAGTCCTTCAGCAGTTCCATAACATCATCCCTCCCTTGTGCTCTTGGAGTCCTTGGGGATTCATCAAAAGGAGCCTTGCATGTGTGACTACAGAGTGATGCTTACGAAACCAATACAGACACTTGCCAAAAAAATGAAATGTATTCATTTTTAGCCCAGAAAAGGAAATGGTGTTTCTAGCTGAGAATTTTGAAGTGAACCAGAGTTATAAGATCCCAAGGCTGTTAGTGGGGAATTGGGGTGCAATTCATCAAGTGCTGTTCTGCTGAATCCAGAACTTGGTTTGTAGTTCTGCTGGTCAGGGTGATACTGTCCCTCATCTGATCTGAGGTGGGACAAGCTTGGGTGCTTCTCTCTGCTTAGTGCTTATTTTTTGCTCTCTTGGGTTTTCTTGCATTTCCTGCATCACTTGAAATTCTTTTCATCCCTAGATGGAAAAGTGTGTGTAAATACACTCAGATCAGAAAGGACAGCGTTGTTCAGTGCTTTGACTCTAAACCCCATAAGTATTGCCAGTGCCTTACCTGAGATTCCTCTCCCAATTGCCATTTTTGAAATATGGAAATGGCAGGTTTTTGTTTCACAAGGCCTTTGAGCAGATTCTGGGACTTTGTTCCCAATGTAGACCCAACCATGTTCAGTAATTTTTCAGCAAAGTTCCTGTTGTCTGCTCAGTGACTGAGGTCTGGCCTTATTCTCTCTCAGCAGGTAGTTTAATTATTGCTGGAGTAATGGCTTTTCACAAGGTTACTCTGTGTGTCAGCACGCTCTTAAATTCTGGAAAATTCATGTTACAGAGCCTGTGCTGCTAAGTTCAATAGAGGTGTGAAATAGTTGCTCCATGGAGCAGGATGCCTGCTTACAGATTAATGGAGAAATGTCTGCACTGCTTATGGTATACTGAATAATACTGGAATTAAAAATACATAGCAATATGTGAGATGAGGGGGGTTATTGAATAACTTAATTTTTACATGCTTGTGCCAAAGGTGACCTGAGCTTGCTTTGCCTTTTGAGGTTCTGATGAACTCCTCCTTCTCCCTGCAGTTGCACAGTACCCTTTTGAAGACCATAACCCACCACAGCTGGAGCTCATCAAACCTTTTTGTGAAGATCTTGACCAGTGGCTAAGTGAAGATGACAATCATGTGGCAGCAATCCACTGTAAAGCTGGAAAGGGACGAACTGGTGTAATGATTTGTGCATATTTGTTGCATCGAGGCAAGTTTTTAAGGGCCCAAGAAGCCCTAGATTTCTATGGGGAAGTAAGGACCAGAGACAAGAAGGTGAGCTGTTGTTCTCTCCCTCTACCTACAGTTTGTTGCTTTTCCTCCTTGAGATCCATTTGATGCTCAAGCCCTTTGTGTTGTCTGATTTAGCTCCAATAGGATTGGATCAGTGCAGTTGGAAATGGGAAAGCTTTCCTAAGCAGCAGTAGCCTTTAGTCACAGCACTAAACCAGCCTGGTTTTAACATGTCCTGTTGAAGATAACCTGGACAGTTGATTTTAAATGGCTTTTTCAGCCATTGTTCCCAACAGCCACACTGTTCCGCTGCGTGGTGCATCAGAGGGGCTGTGAACTTTCTCGTTCAGCATTTTTCAGCCCAAATGAGAGGATTGTTCCAGCTGATTTTGCCTGAATGGATGAGTTGTTCATCTCCTCAGGTTCCCTTAACTGCTGTGGTGGGGTTTGGAGATGCATAGGGGAGTATCCCAACTGGAAGGCCCTTACTGTTGGATGCCCCTTGTCTGTAAAGGGTAGTTAAGGACCTTTCTGGCAGGGTTAGGCTTCATTAATGAGAATTTAATCTCCTTATTTGAAATCTTCTCCAAAGATAAGATGTGACTTTTAAGGTCATTTTAGCAAGTTTCCCTGCTCATCTTCCATTATTTCTCTGAGAGTGTTGGTTGAGCATCCCAGGGGGATGATCCCTGCAAGCCAGTTTCAACCTCCTCAAGCACAGAGCTCTTCCCTTCCTGGAATATTTACACAAAGTATTAATTTCAGTGTGTTGGTCTCTCATAAGAAGAGCTTCATGTCTGAAGGCTCTTGAGAGCAGAAGTGTCATATAAGGAATGTAAGAATTTGGCTGTTAATTCATTGGAAGGAGCAAGAATCTCCTCAGTCTGCTCTGCTGACAAGGTGGAGCTGTTATTCCATGTACTGCTGAGCTGGTTGTGGTGTAATGCTGGAGTGGAGACAAGGTCAAAGTTTCCCATCAGAACTTTGTGGATTTTGCTAAAAGTGCATGAGAGAGACTAGGAATGAGCAGTGTGCTCAATAAACAGAGTAGATTACTCCTGCTGGTAAGGGTTATCTCCAGAGCTGGATAAAGCAGCATGAAAACAACAGAAGTGAACAAATACACAGTGAAATGCTGTGCCTCAGTTTCCCTTTTGCGAGAAGAAAGTTGTATTTCTGCAAGTTGGGGGTGAGGTCAGTGGGGTGTTTATCAGTACCCCAGGGGTACCTTGGGCATCTTGGAGGGGAGGGAGAACTCAGTAAAGAGGAGTAGGGAGAGCCTTGTTTACTTGACTGTGAATACTGTCTGTAACCAGCAACTTGTTCTGGTTTCAGTGTCTCTACTGCAAGAGTTGACTTTTTTTCCCTTCCCAGCTCCACTTGAGCATGGTTATCTTGATGTGGCCAGTGGGCAGCATGTGATTCACATAATCCTTCAGTAGTGTTTATAAACAGGTATTCCAGTGCAGATTTCTGGAGCCTGTTCTTCCCTTGTGGCCCATAATTCAGCATTATATGTCAAGTGCTGCTCTCTGATTTGATATTTCACCACACCTTTGTATAACTGACTTCCTCAATTCAAAGTCAATGAGGCATCAAAAGACTTGTTAGCACAAAGGGACAAGCAAATGCCTTTTTTCTTTCTTTTTGAGCCAACATAGATATGATGAAGGAAAACTAGCTTTAATAGGGACCAGATTTTCTTGGTTTAAAGCAAGGACAAGGTGCCCACTTTGCACCTGTAGCTGCTGAGAACAGCCCAGCTACAATCACTGCTGCCATTAATGCTCACAGCAGAGGGCTGCTGCGAGGGCTCAGGCTGTGCTGGCAGGAAGTGTGAGTCTAATTGCAAGAGGAAGTATGACTAATTGGTCAAGAGCACAGCCCTGAGTACTTCTGGAGCCAGCTTTTCCCAAGTGCCTGCTGGGAGAAGCAGCTCCAGGGAGCCTTTGCACCATCAAGTGAAAGTTGTTGTAGGTGAGGCTCAGAGTTGCTGCACAGGCTGTTCTTGTGCTGGGCAGCAAGACAAGGCAGAGCCCAGCCTGTCTCTGACCAAACCCTCTCATGGGGTATTTTATTTCCTCTACGATCTGCCTCTTTTGGATTCTGAAACTCATTGTAGTGGGGAGGACTTAGTCAGAAGAGGGGAGTGGTGAAGATTAGGAAGTGTGGGTTGCATGATTGTGTCTGTCAGTCTCCACCACTGTAGAACAGGAGTGATTTTTATTTTCTTTGTGAACCAAAGGAGACAAACTTTTTTTCTGAAATGAGACAAAGAACTATGCTTGTTTGTTGTCAGATCTGGGGAAGAAGTAACCCCCCAAAAAGTCCTCTAAAGAAGCTGCTGCTTCCATTGTTTGAAGTGATTAGTTTATCCCACTTTTTCCTTATGATAGATACTGACACACTGCTGTGGTAACAAAGACTGGCAGCTTACCTTCCTACAGCTGGAGCTCTTTATTCCTTCTTCTGCCTTGGAGGGTTTTGTGGTGAGGATTAGGCATCTTAGTGGATAGGGATCAAGTGCTGGAGATGATCCACTCAGGAGCATTCTTTGAGCACCGTACAGTTTTATTTTCAAGGATGGCTCCTAATAGTTCTCATATGGGGAAAGGCTGAGAGGATTAGAGTTCTTCAGCCTGGAGAAGAGAATTGGGGTGACCTAATTGTGGCCTTCCAGTACCTGAAGGAGCTGACAAGAAACATGGAGAGAGACTCTTTACAAGGGCCTGGAGGAACAGGACAAGGGGAATTGGCTTCATGCTGACAGAGTAGGGTTTGATGGGATATTGGGAAGGAATTGTTCCCTGGGAGGGTTGGGAGTGCCCAGAGAAGCTGTGGCTGCCCCTGGATCCCTGCAAGTGCCCAAGGCCAGGCTGGATTTTGGGGTTTGAAGCAGCCTGGGACAGTGGAAGGTGTCCCTGCCCATGACAGAAGTGGCACTGGATGGGCTTTAAGTCCCTTCCAACTCAGACCATGCTGTGTTTCTGTGGTGTTGTATAACTGAACAGGAAGTGAAAACCAGTGACTTTGTGTGAAGAAGCCTCAGAATGACCCTCTGAGCAGGGCAGAGATCCCATGGCTGATGTCAGAGCTCATCAGGTGTGATGTCTGTTTGTTGGACGTGCCCAGGTGCCAACCTCTGCCAAACCTGGTGCCCTAGGCCTGCTCTGAGGCTGCAGGTTCATTCTCACAGTAGGGTGTGTTCCTAAAGTGAATGTGGGAATATTGTTTCCAAAATATTTGTTCTTCGTTTGTGCTACGTTGAGAGGAGAACCAGGAGCAGCACCTGACAATGTTTGGGATGCCCTGGGAAGCTCTGGCATAGGGACCAGAGGAGCTTATCTCATATTCATTTAAAAATGGCAGTGGTGATAGATGAGAAATAGAAGCTTGAACTACTTCCCTCTCCTTGTTCTTCTGGAGTAAAAGTGAGTGGAGGTTAATTGAACCCCTTGGAATATTGTTAGTTTGTTACAAAAGTGTTCTGCTTGGAATTCAGAGTTTGGAAATGGAAAACTCTTGAGTTGTGCTTCAGTGGGACTGGATTTAGGGTTTCATGATCTAAGGGCTGTGTCTCCAGGGAGTCAGACTGTGGCTGCAGGGCTAAAACTGCCCTGTTGGACAAGAACTGGCTTTGCTGTGGGATTGGCTATCAGTGTGAAAGTGTTCCCTTGGTTCTGGTCCCAGCCTTGCCTGTCCTGGCCAGGTGTCCTGGGGCTTTTCCATAGGACACATCCATTATGGCACAAGGAGGCTCTGGGCAGGGAAGGATGTGTTCTCCTCACCTCTGTGCTTTCCTCCTGCCTGGCAGCCCTAGCAAGCACTGCTGGCCTGCTCTGAGCCTGGGATTTGCTCGTCCTGAAGCTCAGATCCCAGGAAAGAGAACTTTAGAGCTCCCTAAAGGAGTGGGTGTGATAAGCCCTGAGGGCATCTGAGCCAAAACCACAGGCAGTGTTCAAGGCTGCTTGGGAAAGTCATTGTGCAAGTGCTGCAGGGAAAGGGCTTTTGTGTAATTTAGAAGCAGCTCAAGTGATAAGGAGACATAATAATCAACTTTTTTTTTTTAAATGGCAGGAAGTGACTATTTTCATGTGTGCAGAATAGAGGTTTACTAAATTAAAAGCACTCTGGCTACTCTTAGCTCCTGGCTGTTGTGAGGTAAAACTAAAAGTTTATAGTAATATGAGGTCTAGGTTTTGTCACCAAATGCTCACAGACTTGTGTATGAAAATTTCTTGTTTCTCTCCAGTTTATTTCAATTCCACATTCAGTTTTAATCAGAAAGATTCCTTACTG
The DNA here is from genome assembly GCA_013396995.1 of Dicaeum eximium. Classification (NCBI taxonomy): domain Eukaryota; kingdom Metazoa; phylum Chordata; class Aves; order Passeriformes; family Dicaeidae; genus Dicaeum; species Dicaeum eximium. Next base: position 739,291 of record VWZP01001109.1, read on the forward strand.
ATGCTGTTGCAAGTCTGCAGTAACAGGTTGTTCTAGACCATGTAATGCATTTTCTGGGAAATGAAAAGAAGTTAATCTCTATCAATTTTACTTGAAAGTGTTGGCTTAAAAAGCATTAAAACTATTCCCTTACTTGAAGCTTTGGACTGATTTAAAATCAGTAATAAAAACATTCTTAGGTTTTATGCTCTCAGAGCAAATGTTAACCTCAGAATTTGAACACTTTGGGCTGTTGGGCCTGTTTTAATGAAACTTTCCACATTTTTGGGAAAATATCCCAGGATGTTTTGTAAAGAGAAGGCAGCATCAGTCCTGAGTACACTGATATTAGAAAACATTAGTCTTTTGACTTAAAGTGCTGTCAAAATGTAATTGCTGTAGTGGTAGATTTTAGAATTCCTAAATGTAGTGGTGCTTTTGAGTATGTTCAAGGCACCACTTGTTAAACATTTGATGCTCTCCATCCCCAAAAAAGCAGCAGCATGAGACTATTTTTGACATGACCCTCAGGGTGTCTGTGGCATTTGTTTTTAAGAAATGGGAAAAATCTGCATTCTTTGCCTCATTGCTGGAGATGGATGTTTGGAGAGCACAGAACCACAGAAGGGTTTGGGTTGGAAGGGACCTTAGAGGGTAGTTCCAGCCCTCCTGCCATGTCAGGGACACCTTCCACTGTCCCAAGCCCCAAAGTCCAACCTGGCCTTGGGCACTTCCAGGGATCCAGGGGCAGCCACAGCTTCTCTGGGCACCCTGTGCCAGGGCCTGCCCACCCTGCCAGGGAACAATTCCTTCCCAATATCCCATCCATCCCTGCCCTCTGGCACTGGGAAGCCATTCCCCTTGTCCTTGTCACCCCAGGTTCCTTCTCCATGTTTCTTGTAGGCCCCTTCAGGTAGTGGAAGGCCACAATGAGGTCACCCCAAAGCTTTTCCTCTCCAGGCTGAAGGATCCCAATTCCCTCAGCCTTTCCTGGAGGGAGAGGTGCTCCATCCCCTGGGATGTGCTGAGCTACCTGACAAACCAGTCTGCTCTGTGTGCTGGTCAGCAGTGAATGACCTGTTCCTTTGGGCTGTCAGTGATGCTGAACCAAGGTTTTTGACACTTGTTTTCCCTCTGTTTAGGGAGTGACAATTCCCAGTCAGAGACGCTACGTGTACTACTATAGCTACCTGTTAAAGAATCACCTGGATTACAGACCAGTGGCACTGCTGTTCCACAAGATGATGTTTGAAACAATTCCCATGTTCAGCAGCGGAACTTGCAGTAAGTACCAGCACCCCTTCACCTCTCCTAGGGAACCTGGTGGCATTTTGGATGGGGTGATGGCACCAAGAGCTGCACATCTTGGAGAAGGTCACGTGTAAACTCCTCACAATTCAAAATCTGCTGGCTCAGTGGGCTCTGTCCACTGGGATCCTCCCAGGTGTAGTCTGTGAAGCACTCATGATTGTTTTACTACAGTTTTAAATTGGCAAGTGTTTTAATGGTTTTAAGATAAGTGATTCCATATGTAGAACCATTGAGGCTGGAAAAGATCTCCAAGATTGAGTCCAGCCTGTGCCCAGTCCCCACCTTGTCACCCAAACCAGAGCACTGAGTGCCACGTCCACTTGTTCCTGGGACTCCTCCAGGGAAGGGGACTGCACCATTCTATGTATATTTGGGTATTTGCTCCTTACTTTGATGAAAAGCCTCCCTTTTTTTTAACACAGCAACTCTTGGGAAACGTGAATTGCTGAAAAACATTTGCCTAATGGCATGTTGGCTTCCAATGCAGCAACATCATTCTTCCCATGATGTTAAAAAAGAAAATAATAAATGAACCAGTTCAACTGGGTAAATATCTAATTAACTCTGGAATAAACTTTTCTTTATGTGGAGGTTTCTAAAGTATTAATACACCTGTAAATGATTAATCTCATGTACTGATACACTGTGTTAGTGAGGAACAGCAGATTTTGTGAAGCTTTGAAATACAAAAACAAATTCTGCTCTGTCCTGTGGGCTGTGTTACAGGGCAGTGACTGCCTTGTGTTGCGTGCTCATTTTTTGTTGGTGGAAAAAAATCTAATAGTTTTGCTGTGGGGATTACAGCAATGTGTAATTAATTCCAGGGCCTCCTGTGGCTTTGATTAAAATTGCCCTGTTAATATTGTTGTGAGACAGTACCTGAACATGTAACACACACAAGAAACAATGGAGCAGCTTGTCAGGCTGTACAGGAGGAGGGAGGAAGGAGCCTCTGCCAAAACCCCTCTGCCTTAGGGAAGAGGTGTGGAGGTTACAGATTTGTGCAATTACCACTTATTTAATGTTTTGGATGAGCTGTGCTGTACTTGTGAGGCTGAGCTGCTCGAGTGAGCAGTGCCTTGTGTGTCCATGGGAGGCTGCTGGGGTGGTGTTTACACAGCAGGATGTTGGGGTAGACAACACATTGGCCAGGCACCTGGGAAGATAAAGTAACTATCAAGCTCAGCAGTTGTATGCTGCCATATTTTAAGTTTTTGTGGAGTTCTCAGTGATTTTTCACAATGTGAAATCGACGGTGTTTTGTCTTTGGTTGTGTTGTCAGCTGTGATGGCAGTAATTTTACCAAGTGGTAACTTCCAGTCTGCCTTCCTTGTTATCATTCTGCTGCTTTGAAGGCACTGTGAAAACCAGGACCAAAAACCCTTTTTAATGTCAGCGTTACCCCTCCAGATTTAATTGGGAAAGTTATGCCATGGCTGGCACTTCTCTGGTGATGGTGATTTACAGAACCAGCTCAGGCTCTGCTGGTGCTGGTTGGTTTTCAGTATTAATGGTCAGTTTTGTCCTTGTTTTTGCTTGTTTGTGTAAGAGTAGTCAGTTTGTGCTGACATGACCAGCCACTCAGAGAGGTTTTATTCTCTCTCATCTCTTCTTCCAATTGTAGAGGTGAGAGAGAATAAAACCTCTCACTTTGGTCTGTGTAATAGAGAGGAGGGGGAAAATGCAAGGATCAGGCAAGTAGTTGTCACATTTTACAGTCATTATATTAGTAAGAAATAACGTTTTAGGAACTCTCTGGTGGCCTGAAAGTATTGCCATGAAGGACAGAAATGTCTAAGATTGTTTCCAGTAGCGTCTGGCAAAGTTTGATCCCCTGTGGTGTTAAACTCTTAACAGAAATTTAGCTGACTTTGAAAATATCATAGCTCACGGTTTTGTTTCTGCTACTAACGTTGTGCTTTTTGACACTTTTGAGGCTTTTCTCACCAAGTGACACTCTGTTTTGTCACACAGATCCTCAGTTTGTGGTGTACCAGCTAAAGGTAAAGATATTCACCTCCCCTTCAGGACCCTCACGACGTGAAGACAAGTACATGTACTTTGAATTCCCTCAACCTTTGCCGGTATGCGGTGATATCAAAGTGGAATTTTTCCACAAACAGAACAAGATGTTGAAAAAGGTTGGTTTCCTTGCTTTTTCTGGAAAATGTTGTTGAGCCAGCCCCTGATGCTGGGGGTTGAGATGTTGGTTATTTTTCAGGGATGTGTAATCACGGCATTTAATTCTTTGATGTCTGGTTTTCCCAAGGAGCCAGTGGACCACAAAATGAAAGCTGGATGTTTGGGGAGTTGGTGAGATTAAGTACAAAGGTTGGATAAAAAAATGATCCTGGGTCTGTATTGCAGTCGTTTGGGTAGTAGTGAGTAATCTAATTGAGGAAGAAACATTCACCTTCTAAAAATAGACTTGCATACTGAGCAAGTTAACTCCAGCTGTTTTCTTCACTAAATTTTCCTGAGCTTTGAGCAGGCACAGAAGATGCTGTCTGTGCTGTTGGCTGATTTGTACCCATCTGTCAAATTTAGCTGAATTTCTGAGATAATTGAGTTCCCACACACTTTGTAAAGTATCTCTGCAATATCTTCTACCACCTCTCTGTTCCCAGCTGCAGTGTCTTGACTTGAGAGGTTTAGAGAATTCCCTCAGAGCTGAGGATTTTATTAGGGTCGCAGTTGTGGAAAGAAAATTAACCTAGGATTTACTTTGAAACCAAAGTAAGCCAGTTCTTAAAGCTGAATCCCTGAGTTTCTTTAGTTCTGGTGCTTGTGGAGCCACTTTGGATCTACCAGAGTGAAAGGTGATGATGAAAGGTGATGATGAGCTGATTAAAGGCTACCTTGGTATTTGCTACTTAAAACTCATCAGTAGTTATTCCCTGCTGAATGGAGGTTAGAAAACTTAGGAGCATTCAGTGAGTGAATTCATAAAAGTAAGAAATGCTAAAGTGGGTTAGGAGACAAAGAAGTGATGAGGTACCATCCCTTAGAGCTGTCCACACAGGTTGTACCTGCCAGCTGTGGATGAATACACATGCACACTGTTGTGTGGGCTTGCTTATGTGAACAAGTTCAATTCACGTGCTGGTGTCTGCAAAAGTTTCTGGACAATCCCTTAGTGGCCCTGTTTTCCTTCTCTGCCAGCTTAAGCAGATGTTTTAGTTGGTCAGTGCAGGTATGTGCAGTACAGAGACTGTAAAAGCATTTTTAAAGTAGAAATTCTGTTCCAAAGCTGAGATGATTGACATGCAAGCAGCCAGTTCTGAGAAGAGTCTTTTAAAGGAGCACCCAGATGAGTACTGTGGGCTAAACATGAGGGATGCAAAGCCCCAGCATCTGAGACAAGGTGCTGCTTTATCTATCCTCTATCTGGGCTGTGAGTTTGTTGTTTCTTTGCCATCTCCAGTAACACATGGATTGCAGACAGACCTGATGGGAAGTGCTGTGCTGCCCTGCCCATCCCTGAAATACCAGTGTGCAGGTCAGCTGCTGCATCTTGGCTCTGCAGCCCCAGGAGCAAACTCCTGGATTTGTTTTACCCCTGGAGAGAGCACTGAGATCCAGAGACAGTGTGATGAGAGCCCCTCATGAGCACACACAATTTCTGCAGTATGAATTGGGTCTTCAGTGGGACGTAGAAGTGCAGAACCACAGCAGGATTACTGTGCCAGAGTTTCATTTCAGAGTGTCAGATTGTGGTTTCATTTCTTAAGAATCTTGGTAGCTGTTGAGTAGCTGGTTGGGTGGTTTGTTTTGGTGTTTTGTTTTTTTTTTTTTTTTTCCCTTTTTGTCTATTCTTATCAAATACCTGAACTGTTTGGGTTCTGTGGATTACAGATTGTGCAGAGGTGCTCAGTTTCTCAGTGTTTTTGGCCTGGTAGAGCCAAAGCTATGGTGAAGGTGGTTCTTTTCACATCTGCAAACTTTTCTGAAATGGAAACTGCCCCTTCATCACCCAGTAGAAAAACCACCTTGATTATCTCTCTGAAATATCTGTTGAATCAAGTGTCTTATTGGCTCAACTTTCAGTATGAATGGAGGACAGAGCAAAATAGGTGTGAGATGTTCCACAGCTGTGGTAAGATCACCTCTCTTAGCTCTGCTGCAAATGCAGGAGCTGATCCTTCCACATGGTCCTTGCACAGGTTGTTGCATTAAGTGAATAAGGTGAGAACAGGGCAAAGGGGAATATTGGTGGCAGAAAAACCTACCTTGGCTCAGACAACACGTTTCTCTGTCCAGGTGTTTCACATCTGTGCCTGTTCCTTTTCTACATCAACTGTCTACACAGCTTTTACCTAAAACCCCAGAAGTGAAGGCCCTCCACTGGGGAGACTTGTATTTTATGCAATGATCACCTAATTCATGAGGAACAGCATAATTAGGAGTGACAGGATCTAATCTTTCAGAGATTCTAGTTTATTAACCAGGTTTATGAAAAGTGGAATTATAACAGGCAGTGTTGCCTGTCACTGGTTCTTGTTCTTCCCAGGTTTTCTGTTAGCAGGTTACAGGTAGCTAAACAAGTCTTAAAGACACCACATATTGACCAGGCTGCATTTTCACTTTAGCATAATAAAAAACACAATAAAATCAATTAAAAGTGTAATTCCTGATCCATTCAGTGCCTCAGGCTGGAGAATGGCTGTGCCTCATCTCTGGAGATGAAGAAAACTTCTTTGCCCTGGCTCTGGTTTGGTGTTTGATAACACTGATCTCAGCTGAAGTGCCCCAGATTCCCTCACCTGTACTTGCTTCCAAATTTCCCAATCCTTTGAAGAACAGCATTATCTGCAGTATTCTCTGTAGGGAGGGCCCTCCTCAATTTTGCTCAGGCTCATTTTGGATAAAATTATTATCCATAAGCCAGACCAAACCTGAATGACCAAATGACTTCAAACACCTTATGTTGCAGAGTCAGTCTGAGATTTAAAGCAACTACCCTGTCCTTTCTTTTAATGGCAAAAGTTAATTTAAGCAAATTCAGTGGCTTTTGGGAGATGACCTCAGCCATAGGATCACTGGTGCCACTGGGGTATTGGTACAGAGCTGACAGCCTTGGGAAAGTTTCATCCCTTCCATAGTTTCTGCCACCTGGCATCAGTTAGGATGTCCCCAGCTCTTAGTCTTTTCTTGTCTAATCAAGTTGTTTACTTTATTCTCAGACTATTTCTTCAGTGAGCTGTAGCTACTTCCTTTCAAGAATGAAATGCATGCCCACATGAGAACAAAATGGCTTGAGGCTCAAGTGCCGTGACTCTGTATGAATTTCTGATGGGTAGAAGTTAGTAATTTGGGGGAGTTTTTTTTGAGCATGGCTTTTTGTTGTAGCTTGACTGTTCTTCCATCTCAGACTGCTGCTGTAGTCACTCTAGTTTTTCTTCCATGGATCTCTGCAAAACTTTTTTATTCCAGTTATTGATGTTGACATGATAACCTGAAAGTATTTCAGAGTATCCTTAGATCACTCGGTTCAATGGGAGTCTGTTTAAAAATAATACAGAAATCTCCTCATCTCCCTGCCTTTAGAGCCTGGGGGTGAAGGAGACCTTTTTTTGGGAGTCCTCCCAGTACAAATGAGAGGGAAATGTTAATGTGGGTTTAATTTGTGAGAGTCAGTGGTGTTTTATCCCCAGACTGCAGCGTAGGAGGGCTGACAGCATTGTTTGAGCAGTTGCATTTCATCTCTCAAGTCTAGAGATAAGTTCTGCTGCAGAGTTCAACAAGACTTTGGGCAGTTGCTGTTAAGCAAACACTGAGGAATGAACTCTGAAAATGTCAGAAGACTCAATGTTGATCTGAAAATGGTACAGGAAGTTCCATCAGGCAGGCCTAGGGAACAGGCTGAACCATGATCTCCATTCTTGGAGAGCATCTCCAGCCCCTCAGCGGGTGCTGCAGTGACTGGGAGTGCCTGTAGATCTCTCTGCAAAAGTGAAGCTCTCAGGAGGACATGGGAACTCCTGATCCATGGCTTAAGTCTTGGATTTGGCTCTCAGTCTGCAGCTGGAGAACAGCTCTAGAGTGGAGAACATTTTTCTCTCAGTCTGAGGAACTGTATGAGGTAGGGACAAGCACTGTTTGTCAGAATTGTGGGATTAAATCAGCCTCTGTCTCAGCTGATACTGCACTGGAGATTTATGGCACAGATTTGGTTATGGGAAGAAGTACATCTGTGGTTTATTTTTTTTTAAGACAGATGTCTCTGATGTAACTGGAAGTGAAGCAAAACACACTGAAAAACAGTCTCTAATACTTTTTTTTTTTTTTTTTTCCAGAAGTCTATTCATTAACTTGTGTTATGTGAGCACTTGGTCTGGTATTTTGATTTGGTATATAAAGCCTGAGTTCAGTTCATGCCTTGATTTTTAAAATTCCTATCTTTGGCCCATATTACATCATCTTTCTTCCTTGTCTCCCATGAAATATCTTGAGTCCTGACGCTTTAGCTGAATCCTCACTTTGAATAATGGATTTGCTCTTCAGTGAAAATACTGACACAGTTATCAGCCTTAAGAGCTAATTCCAAAAAACATGACCAAGTCTTCCCTCAATTTGAGTGGCCATGCCATGTTCCAAGACCCATGAACTCAGTTTATTAGGCTAATTAAGTTGTGTAGTGGGAAGGAAAGGAAAATAACTTGATGCTTTAAAAAGCTGGCAGGAGATAAAAGGAGAAATGACCAGCTCAGCTGAGTTGCATTGTTTAGTTTGAGTCCCTGAAGACCTCTGCAAATTTATCCCAAGGAACACAGATTAAAAGCTGTCTAGTGAGAGGTTTGTTGTTTGTCAGCCCCTGTCAGTGAAGCTGAGTCCCCCCAGCCCCTAAGTGCCAACTAAATCCCTCCTGGTTCTGCATTCATGGAGCTGAAGGTGAGGCACGACAAAACTCTGCCTTCTGCTTCTGCTGGTAGTAATTCCCATCCAGTGGCCTCTTTTCCTCTGGCACTGCTTTCCTGCTGGTGACAGGATCCCTCCATCCCTCACACCCCTGCAATCTGTGGAGGTGACACAGGTGGCACTGGGGACCAGCACCAGAGGGGTTTGAGCAGGAATAAACATCTCACCTCCTTGGTGTCCCTTCTGAGGGACTCACTGTGTGGGTGAGGAGGAGCCTGGGTTGGGGTGCCCTGATGTTGTCTTTACAGGGATTTTGTCTGCTGCCTCTTCCTCTGGGACAGAAACATCAGCAGAATGAACCCAGGATATTCATCCTCAACTTCCAGACCCTGCCAGGGCATTTCTAAGGCTGTTTTTGGGGAAAGAGAAGGGTGTGAAATGTATAAGCAGGGTCTGGCAAGATCATGCTAACTGCTGCCTCCCATGGATGGGCTCCAACAAGTCTTCTTCAGAGATGGGATGGCTTGAAGGGACTCAGTGGCAGTGGGAAACATCTGTTACACTCCTCAAACAACTCATTTGCTAGATGAACTGGATTCCCAAAGTGCTGGAGAGAGGCACTTGGTGAAGTGAGGAACTCTACCAGAAGTGTTCCTGGCTGGATTTTTAACTTCTGTCTTGGGGTCTCTCAGGTGCTTGCAAAAAGGCAGACAAGCTGGAAGTGGTTTTTTAGGCTTTACCTAAAATACTGAAGATCAGTCTGCTGACCTTTGGCAATTCACGCTTGAGAATTCCCAGTATCCTGTTTGAATAAATTAGTGAGGAGGATGAGTGTGAGTTAAGAAGTAGTTCAGCTCTTCCCTGCCCTCTTTCATTGGCTCAGGAAAATGCTGTGGTATTTTGCTGGTGCCAAACTGCCTTCAGCAGGATGCCTGCTCATGTCACACACATTGGAACCTCTTCTGTTCCACCTCTCATTCCCCCCCCCACTTACTTACCAGCAGAGATGAATAGGAAGATAGGGCAGGACATAGATTTTCCAGTAAGAAACTGGAATTAGATCTCCTTGGTAAACCAAAATATGTAAGTTAGCTCAGGAGGAGTGAATTTGTGTTCTGGTTCTGTGTAATACCAAGGAATGTTAGGTTCTGGGATGGGTTACTTTCCCTGCAGCTTTAGCAGCAGTGCAGGAATACTGATCATTGTGGGAAGAGCTGGCCATTTGCAACGTGGATCTTGGGCCTGAAAAGCCACATCAGAGTCAAACAGAAGATTTGTGTGTGAAGAGCAAGTGGATGTAGCTCAGTGTCAGGGGGAGAAGAGTTTGATGTGTGATCAGGACCAAGCTGCCAAGGAGATGTTCCCAAGGTCAGCTCTGGGCTGGCAGAAAGCTGCTTCTCCAGAGCCTTCAGGATCTCTGATACAAGGATGTGCTGCCTCTTGGTACAGCTGGAGCTGTGGCAGAGTGGAGAATCAAACTTCTGCTGGTCATCTGTCAAGTCCTGCTTAAGCTGAACATCCTTCAGCTACCTCTGCCTCGGGCTTCTCCCTAAAAACTTCCTGCTGGGCAGCAGGCACTGCCTCTGCCTTCCTCTTGTGCTGCTCAGCAAAGGTCTGACTGCTGAAAGCATCTCAGCAAAGCACCCATGAATCCTTTACTGTAGTGGTGGATTTGTGGTTTTGCTCAATTGTAGCTATTTCTGTATAAAAACAAGAAGAGCTTTCTGATACAGAGGAGATTCAATATTCAGCTGGTTCACACAGGTTGTCTGTTGGGTTTAAGGATTGCTTGGCAAAGTGTGAGCAAAAACCATCTATTTATGCCTTGTGATTGCAAGTTTTAGTTTATTGAATTTATTATCATCTGCTTTTATTGCAGGTATAATAGTTTTAAGCCCAGCTCTCCATGAGTGACTTCTAAAAGCTTAATTGGTTAAAATTGAGCTTGATGAATGCGGATTTTTGTATGTTGTCCAGGAGATGTGGTGAAAATGTCTTTGCATGCAATGTAACAAATGACATACTGTTGTCCTACCAAGTTTTGCCTGATATTCCAGATCTGTTTTTGACCAGATGCTGATAGCAGTCTAATTAACGTGCCATTAGTGAATACTAAAGCAAGCTTGTTTTCTGTGTTCTTCCTCCTCCAGGACAAAATGTTTCACTTCTGGGTAAATACATTCTTCATAGGACTGGATGAAAATTCAGACAAAGTAGAAAATGGAGGTCTAGTTGCAGATCAGGAACTTGATGGTATTTTCAGTACAGAGCGCTCAGATAATGATAAGGAATATTTAATCCTTACATTAACAAAAAACGATCTAGACAAAGCAAATAAAGACAAAGCCAACAGATATTTCTCTCCAAACTTCAAGGTCAGTATATTTTATGTGTGAACAAAGCGGAAAAGCTGCATGATTTGTTTGTCTTGCCTTTGGAGGGACCATGTGAAACTGCTGTGTAGAAGCTGAGTTCCTGTGTTGGTATTGCCATCACTTAGGAAAGCTTTAGCTTTGTACTTTTATCTGCTTTTTGGGGAGCTGATGGATGTTGAGAGGCTGGGGTTGAAGTCTTCAGGTTGTTCCAGGTGTTTATCAAAGCCATCAGAGGTTTGGGAGAGCCAGGTGGCATCTTCCCTGCTCCAGCTGCATTGCCTGGGTTCTGGGCTGGGCACTGAACTCCTGAGCTGGTTGGCAGCAGTGCCTGTTCCATGGGAAGCAGAGAGGGCCACAAGGATGATTTGGGATCTGGAGCATCTCTCTGATGAGGAGAGGCTGTGGGAGCTGGGCCAGGTCAGTCTGGAGAAGGGAAGGCTCGGGGGGAGCCCATCAGTCCCCACAGACATCTCCAGGGGGTGGCACAGGAGGGTGCCAGTGACAGGATGAGGAGCAGTGGCTGTAAACTACATCACAAGTTCCACTTCAACACGAGGCAGAACTTCTTTCCATGAGTGTGGCAGAGTCCTGGAACAGCTGCCTGGGGAGGGTGTGGAGTCTCCCTCTCTGGAGACATTCCAAGCCCACCTAGAAGTGCTCCTGTGCCTGGGCAGGGGATTGGACTGGATCATCTCCAGAGGTCTCTTCAACCCCATCTGTCCTGTGATTCTGGGAATACCTTACCCTGGCAGTTTAGCTTTGGGGAATACAAGCCAATGCCAGCAGTGTTCTAAACATGCTAAAGGCATTTGTAAGAATTCCAGCATTTTCTAACTTCTCATCAAAGATCAGCCAGTGCTCATTTGAAGGTAATGGTCATAGCTGCTTGGAACAGTGCTTGGATCAGACTTGCCACACACGAGTCACCCATTAGAGAGTGTTTTGTTCTTTCCTGTGCTCTCTTGCTGCAATCTCCTGCTGCTCTGGGAGTTGTGGAAGGCAGGAGGGTGGTGGCATGGCCTGGTGTGCTGAGATGTCCTGCTGCTGCAGCTCAGGAGCACCTGAGCACTCAGCCAGACACAATTCCTGCAGCTGGGCTGTAAAAAATCCTGCTGCTTTGCCAGCTCTTTGTTTTGCCAGGGGTGGTATTGAGAGGCTGGCAAACCTTTCTCTGGGGAGAAGAGCATGGGTGTGACTCAAGGTAGTGAAGGACCTGTGCTGTTAAAAATTGCTTTGTTGCTTGTGCTCAGTTGAAGTCCGGGTTCCCTTTTTAAATGTTGTTTTTTCCTTCCCCAGGTGAAGCTATTTTTCACAAAAACAGTAGAAGAGCCATCAAATCCAGAGGCTAGCAGTTCAACTTCTGTAACACCAGATGTTAGTGACAATGAACCTGATCATTATAGATACTCTGACACCACTGACTCTGATCCAGAGAATGAACCTTTTGATGAAGATCAGCATACGCAGATTACAAAAGTCTGAATATTTTTTTTATCAGAGATAAAAAAAACATACAAAAAAAAAACCCAACCATGAAGAGAGACAAACTTGAATAAACTGAAAAAAAAGAGGACCTTTCTAAATGGCAAAAGGACATAGTGTCAGATTACCAATTATAGGAACAATTCTTTCCTGACCAATCTTGTTTTGCCCTACAAATCTACAGGGTTTGACACTTGTCCAGTCGGGGGTGTAAAAGAAAGGTTACGTAGCTCTTATGTATATACCTTTTTGTGTCAAAGGACATTAAAACTTCAATTAGGAACTATAAACATGGCACTTTCCCATTTTATTCCAGTTTTATAAAAGTGGAGACAGACCTAATGTGTATGCGTAGGAATTTTTCCTTTTGTGTTCTGTCACCAAACGAAGTTTCAAAAACCGAAAAAAAAAAAAAAAAAGAAAAATATTTACAGGTTCACATCCTGCCCCTTTTTTTGCACTTGTGTGGCAACAGAAAAGTCTGCAGTTGGCTAAGAGATGTTTCTAGAAGGTTTTTCCTACATTCTAATGCATGTTTTATGGATGGGGGCTGGAAGGTGATGCTCGGAAAGGAGCGTGGCCTGTGTACCATATCCGGCTGTTCCATGCACCTTTCCTCAGCATGCTGCCCTAATTCATCCGGGACAATGGGTGAGGAGTCGCCGCTGTCACTGCTTGTTGTTTGTGCATTTTTCATTTTTTTTAAGTGTAATGGTGCTAGAAAAGGCAGCTAGAGGGAGTGATTCTGTCTAGGGGTACAGGAATGAACCTTCACGACACCCACGAGACCCGCGCAATGAAGGGAGACAAGGAATTGGGGTCACGGAAAACAAAACAAAAGAAAAACAAAAGGAAACACAGCAACAATGACTTAACCATACAAATGTGGAGGCTATCAACTAAAGTAAGAGCTTGAAACAAATGGTTACAAAATTTGACAATGTTTTATTGGGATTTTTTCTGAATTGTAATGGCTGCTCCATCTCCTGTGTAATCAAGGCCAGTGCTAAAAGTCAGATGCTCTTAGTGCAAAAACATCAGTCAACATCTTACATTTATATTAGTAGTTTTTCAATCATATTCCTGCTGTGAATACTTCATGTGCTGCCTTGCAAGCTTTTTTTTTTTTCTTCTCTCATGAATATAAAAAGATTTTGTAATGGTGCACAGGAAATGTCATTGGAGATTCTCCAGGTTAGTGTTTGTTTGGAAGATTTCTGATGCATTTATTCAATCAAACCTCTGTCAGCCGTTCCACCCCTTTGACCTTACACATTCTATTACAATGAGTTTTGCAGTTTTGCACACTTTTTTTTTTTAAATGTCATTAACTGTTAGGGAATTTTACTTGAATACTCATTACCTGCAATGTTTAAAAAACGGACATTACACACCAGAGACAGGAAACTAGTGTTGCAGTAAATTCTCAACGCTGTAAATGAAGATTAAAAAGCAGAATTTGTCCCAAATAGATTACTATAAAAAACAACCCCTCAACAAATTGTTTTTCTGAACCAAGTGGCAGTGTTGGATTATTTGTTCCTAGGAACACAGCCCAAGGGTAGGGCTCAAAGTTGGCTTCTGGTGGACGATTGTCATGCCCAGCCTGAGGTGACTCAGGAGTCCAGCTGCTGGCACATCCAGATGTGAAGGCACTGCCCAAACAGGCCCCTCTAAGGGGGCCCTGAACAGCTGACCCCAAATTGATGCTTCTTTTAGGATGTAGTACGTACATCCCCCCAGCTTAATCAACTTCTTGGTGCTGACATGGAAGTTCATGAGCTGTGTTCTCAGCCAGAATTACGAATGGGATCTGTCAGAGCCCTGTGCAGCAGCATTAATGGTTGGAATTTGAACCACACAAGGCAGGACTTCCACTAGTTACAATTGGTAAACCAAGGTGTAAAGGGCTTTTAATTTTTTTTTTCCTGTCTGGTTTCTGTTGGTTAATTCTGCTCCTCAGATTCATGATTCTAACTTCTAACAAAGCTGGTAATACATTCTGACTTACAGGTTTAATTAGACTTTAATGGATCAAGGTTCAGTGCTCATTGTGACGAGCAGGAGGTGGTTTTCCCTTGGGAACAGGAATTTTAACTCTTACCCTTCCAATCGTGTTTCACCCTGTCTGGTTTATAACAGTTGAAAGTTGTCTTGGCTTAATAAACCAAACTGCTCCTGCTTGGATAGCATTGGGATCTTGGCAGTGCTGCGTGTCCCACTTTGGATAATCAGGATTGGATGGTGCAGTTCCAGTCGGTGACGCCGGATCGGGAATCAGGATGCAAGGATGGGCTTTTGCACTGTTATTTTTCCTTTGGAATGTGAAGGTTGGAATGAGGGTTTCATTTTTTAATTTTTTTTTTTTTTAATGTTTCGACGTCTTTGAGAAGCCTTGCTTACATTTTATGGTGTAGTCATTGGAAATGGAAAAATGGCATTATATATATATATATTATATATATAAATATATATTATACATACTCTCCTATACTTTATTTCAGTTACCACCCCCATAGAAGTTGACAAGAATTGCTATGACTGAAAGGTTTTTGAATCCTTATTAAAACTTTATTTATGACAGTATTCATAATTAGCTTGAGCTGCATTCTGTAGGTAATCTTTCCTTGAGTTTCCAGACTGTACACTTCAGGCTGTTGGGATGTGCAAGAGCTTACATGTCTGAAACTACTTGAAGGCATCACTTTGGTGAGAGCTTAGCTGTAAGGCCCTGAAGCATCCCCTGGGCTTGGGCAGCCCCAGTCAAAATCTTTGCCACAGCTCCTCCAGGGCAGCTGTGCAAATCAGCCTCCAGATTCCTCCCCGGGGCACACATTGTAAACTGAAGTGGAGTTTACATGCAGCATCAAAATTAGCTCTCCAAATTTAAAAAAGAAAGAAAAAAAAACCTTCAAATAATCCAAGAAGAGGATGCTGGTGTGCAAGTTCCACGTTTAGTCCTGGCAGATGTGTGCAATACGTTAACGATGCCTGTGGTTGCCACGAAGTGCCTCGTTTACCTTCTCAATACTGTTGGAAAGTGTCGTGCATGCAGATGGATGGGGTGGGACTGTGCACTAAAAGGGGCTCCAACTGCAGCGTTTTGGCAGAGCTGCCTTTCTCTGCCACTTCAAATTTCCAGTCTGTTTTCATATAGCATATATATATATAGATACTAAAAGAAAAAAAAAATCAGTCTGTTAAGCAGCCTTACTCTGATTCAGCCTCTTCAAATACTATTGTGCTGTGCAACAGTGGCTCTGTGTGTAACTGAGAATACACAAAAACCAAGTATGACATGTACAGGATAATGCCTCATACAAATCAGANACGTCTTTGAGAAGCCTTGCTTACATTTTATGGTGTAGTCATTGGAAATGGAAAAATGGCATTATATATATATATATTATATATATAAATATATATTATACATACTCTCCTATACTTTATTTCAGTTACCACCCCCATAGAAGTTGACAAGAATTGCTATGACTGAAAGGTTTTTGAATCCTTATTAAAACTTTATTTATGACAGTATTCATAATTAGCTTGAGCTGCATTCTGTAGGTAATCTTTCCTTGAGTTTCCAGACTGTACACTTCAGGCTGTTGGGATGTGCAAGAGCTTACATGTCTGAAACTACTTGAAGGCATCACTTTGGTGAGAGCTTAGCTGTAAGGCCCTGAAGCATCCCCTGGGCTTGGGCAGCCCCAGTCAAAATCTTTGCCACAGCTCCTCCAGGGCAGCTGTGCAAATCAGCCTCCAGATTCCTCCCCGGGGCACACATTGTAAACTGAAGTGGAGTTTACATGCAGCATCAAAATTAGCTCTCCAAATTTAAAAAAGAAAGAAAAAAAAACCTTCAAATAATCCAAGAAGAGGATGCTGGTGTGCAAGTTCCACGTTTAGTCCTGGCAGATGTGTGCAATACGTTAACGATGCCTGTGGTTGCCACGAAGTGCCTCGTTTACCTTCTCAATACTGTTGGAAAGTGTCGTGCATGCAGATGGATGGGGTGGGACTGTGCACTAAAAGGGGCTCCAACTGCAGCGTTTTGGCAGAGCTGCCTTTCTCTGCCACTTCAAATTTCCAGTCTGTTTTCATATAGCATATATATATATAGATACTAAAAGAAAAAAAAAATCAGTCTGTTAAGCAGCCTTACTCTGATTCAGCCTCTTCAAATACTATTGTGCTGTGCAACAGTGGCTCTGTGTGTAACTGAGAATACACAAAAACCAAGTATGACATGTACAGGATAATGCCTCATACAAATCAGATGTCCGTTTGTTATTGTGTTTAACAACCCTTTATCTCTTAGTGTTAAAACTCCACTTAAAACTGATTAAAGTCTCATTCTTGTCACTGTGTGGGCGTTTTATTGCAGTGCTCTGAGCTTGGCAAACAGCTGAGACGTTGTGCTTGTAAAGCTGTGGAATTTGGAGCCAAGGGTGCTCCTTGTGCATCCAGGGATTGGAAGGGAGCTGCAGCTCCCAAGCCTGCTGTGTTCCAGAGGTTTGACCAGTGCAGCAGTGAAGTCCAGATGTGAGCAGGGATATCAAACCCTCACTTTGGTGTCCTGGGGCATCAACGGGCAGCTGCCTGTCCCCAGCACCTGGGGAGCTGCAGGAAAGATGGAGACAGACTAATGACAAGGGCCTGGAGTGCCAGGAAAAGGGGAATGGTTTCCCAGTGCCAGAGGGCAGGGTCAGATGGGATTCTGGGAAGAAATCCTTCCTTGTGAGGGTGGGCAGGCCCTGGCACAGGGTGCCCAGAGAAGCTGTGGCTGCCCCTGGATCCCTGGAAGTGCCCAAGGCCAGGTTGGACTTTGGGGCTAGGAGCAGCCTGGGACAGTGGAAGGTGTCCCTGCCTATGGCCCTGGATGGTCTCTAAATTCCCTTCCCACCCAAACCATTCTGGAATTCTCTATTTGGTCTCCAAGAGAACTTATTTCAAAATTCACCTAGTAAATAAGGTAATGTTGCATCTGCTGCATAATGAGACATGGGTTCCACCTGAGAATTCTTTTCCAAAAGTAGCTTTACATTGAGATGCATTTTTCCCTATAGATCCATAGGGTTGTTAAGGTTGGAAAGGCCCTTTGGGATCATCAAGCCCACTCTCAGGACAGGTCAAGCAGGTAATTCTGGGGTTCTTCTGGTTCCTTGCCAGATTTTAAAGTGGCACTTCAATCCTAGGTGGTTTTCCCTGTTCCCAGGGTCACCCCTGGGCCTGCAGGAATGTGAGAGGGATGGGGAGGAGCGGGGTGCTCTGCTGCACCCCCAAATCGGGTGACTTCAGGTGCCTCTTGTTACTCCTCCTTCCTTCCCGCTGCTGGGAACGCCAGCCCTGGCCCACATTTGGCTGAGCATCTCCAAAAAACTCAATTTCTGCTGGGGACAAGGAAGGGTTTGGTGCTCTCTGGGGTGCAGTGCTGGCCAGGTGGGGCTGACCCCGCCAGGTGAGTGGCACAGGTAAGGGCTTTACACCTCAGCACCTGCTGCTACCCAAGCTGTCAGTGCATGTTCCTCTTGCTCAGGTGAACTTGGTCTGCATCCAAAAAATGAAGGTAGGGTGGGAAGATGCAGAGGAAGCTCAAAGGAGAGCAGTCTGAAGAGGGCTCAACATGATGAGAAATGTCTAAAAATAGAGAGATCTCTCTCTGTGAAGGGATTCTGCTCTGGAGACAGGTGAGAAGCACTGTGGACAGAGCTTTATATTTGACTTTTAGACAAAGTCCCAGCAGCTAAAGGTGGTTTCTAGGCATAAATGCTCCTTTTTTCCACTCTGGTGACCGATGAGGTGACGGAGCTTCCCAGGGAGGTGCTGGGTGCCAGCACAGAGGACAATCCCTGTGCTCCATCCCCACACTTGTGCTTTCCATGTCCTCTGAGCCCTGTCCAGCTCCAGGGCCTGGCTGAGCTTTCCCAACCCCTGGCATCAGCAGGGAGCAGCAGCTCAGTTCCTTCAGGTCCCTTTCCAGGCAGCCACGGAGGGATGGTTAATAATTCATTGTGGCTTCTTCTAAAGCTGCAGCAGAGCTATAAATTGCACTCTTTTAAAGAAGGAAAGGTATTGGGAGGAGAATTTTAAAGTGTTTTTTCTGCTTCTGAAATGAGTGATGGCACCTGCCAGTGCTGATCTTTCTGTTGGTCTGACCAGATTCCCTGGGTGCAGTGGGAGCTGGACTGATAAAAGAAAACCCAACAAACTTCCTACAGATCAAGACTTGATGCAAAGGGAGGGAGATCAAATAAGGAGTCAGCTCAGTGTCCTCTCAAAAACAGAACATGAACTGCTTCTTTGGCTTCTTGTCACCCTCATTCTTTGGTATCTTCTCAAACCTCATCTTTCCACATCTGTCCCTGGTAATTCTGCTCCTTTTTTTTTTCTTTTTCTTTTTCCATACAGCCCTGTGCTAGGCAGATGAGAAAACCTCTTTATTTTGAACTGATGGGCCCACTAAAATAAAAACCATTACTTTTTTTCTTTGCCTTTTGCTCCCTATTCTTTGAAACTTTTCCTAATTGGGCCTTTTTATGGCATTTCATTGTTTTTCCATTTTTTTCATGTGTTTCTTCTCATTTTCCACTTCTGTGCTTTTAAACTTTTCAGCCACTGCTCTGTTTTGCACTATAGGACAGGTAATTTTTTTGTTGTGTTTTTTTCTTTTCTTTTTTCCTACCAAGGTTTGTTCTGAAGGCACAGCAAGGAGAAACGCTTTTCGTTTGCTTTTTTTTTTGTTTTAAAAGAAAGAACAGCTCTAAGAAACATCAGGGTTGTGCAGGTTCAGCAGATGTGTTTGCCTTGGTGAGCTCCTGGTGCTCTGCACAAACCTGGATGTGTTTATCCATCCTAATGGGAACGATGAGCACATGGACTGGGCTTGTGATGAGCAACCTGAATAAAAAAACTTGCTAATGTACTGCTGGGCTACACTTTCCAGCTGCAAATGTTGCTGTATGGGCTGTACTGGCTACAGAAATATTTTTAAAATGGGCTTTGTGGGGTTTATTTTTACTTTTTGAGGGCTTGCTGATTTACTTTGTCTCCCATCGCTGAGCCCTGAAATAGGTGGCACTTTGCCTTCATGATTTCCTGTTCATGGAGGAGTTTTAAGCTGATAAAAGGTGACATTTCAGAGGCTGAGCTTTGTGCTCTAAATTACCCTTTGTATACTTCAGGCTGCTTCGGGCCCTAGTGGCGTTTTTTTGGCCTTTGACAAAATAATTGTAATGTCGAGGTGATGTGGGGTCTGGAAGAGGCTGAAGGCAGCTGGGAAATACTGGACTGAGGAATTCCAGCAGCCTGGACAGAGAGATCAGGGCTGCCCCATCCTCCTGTGGCAGCAGGAAAACGGGAAGGATTCTGTCATGGAAATGTGTGCAGGAATGAGCCTTTTAAAATGGAAATTCATCAGTTCGGAGGAGAAGGCGGCAAAGGCTTTAATGTAAAGCAGGATTTGGTAATGGGAGAGCGAAACCTCGTGGGTGGAGGCATGGAACTTGTGAGGAAAGGGGTGATGGCACATGTTTATAGAGATTTGCTGGGGTTTTGCAAGGATGGGATGAAGCAGCTGATGAGAGGTGCCTGAGAGGCATCTGCAGGGCGGGAGATGCGTCTGAGGGGTTGGCTTGGGGATCCTGCACTTCAAAAAGTGTTTGAAACTATGGAAACAGGAGGGCTGACAGCTCCAGACTGGAGTTGGGACTGCAACCAGCTTAGGAAAACGTTGGAATTTGCGTTGGAGGATGGTAAAGATCACGCAGCAGTGAGAGGAGACTGATAACATCCCCTCACCAGCACTGAAAGGAGTTATTGCCCTTCCCTGAATATCAGCACTTGGGAAGGACATGGATGGCTTTTCCCTGAAATGTGAACGTGCAGAAAAGCAGCTCTGCTCCGTGTTTTTGGAGTGTCTGAAGGCTCAGTGGTTCTCAGCCCTCCCTCACAGGTGGGCACACTTCAAACCAGCCTGGGGAGGGTTCCTGGAAAAGCTGCAGCCCCCTGTGAGAGGGAAAGGGCTGGAAGCAGCTGGGAACCACTGAGCTGATGAACACAGAGCAATGATAAAAAGCCAGACTGGAAGGTTGGCATTGTTTTTACCCCAGCTTGTCCATCCTCTTGCCTTTTAATTTGTCTCTTTTGCATGGAAAGGAAGGGAAAGCTTTGCAGAAGAACTCCCAGCTCACGTGTTTGTGCCTTGGAGCAGGAGAAGGGATGGCACCCAATGTGTCTCTCCTTTTCTGGGGGTGGGATCTGTGCTGCAGCACTCCAGGGAATGCTCTGGCTTCCCCTGAAGGGTGAAGCACAGAAGAAAGATCCTGGAAGGAGCATGATTTGCCACCTTCATCTCTTTGTCAGCTCCCTCTGACGAAGTTCATTTCCCGAGAGTAAGATCTGGAGAGTTTATTGTAGAGGAGGATGATCAGCTCTGCCAAACTCTGACATTCACACAGGATAAAGCTCTACCTGCTGGACAAAAAACTGAGCTTTGGCAAAGCATCTCCTGGCCAATATCTGGAAGGCAGCTGGATGCTGGAGGTGGAAGTATGAATGACCCTCAGCCAGCCCAGCACTGTTCATGCTGTGTCCTTCAGGTCCTTGCTGAAGGTCCCAGCTTGTGATCGGGAGCTTGCTCAGCTTTGTGTGCTTTGCAGAGCTTTTCCCTCTCCATCCATCCTCAGCCCTCTTCTTCCCTGTCCTCACAGCAAAAAAAAACAACAACCTTGGGAGTTGGAAGCTTTGATCATTTTGGTTCAGTGCAAGGGCAGCATTTCAGGCCCCTCAGGGGAGGTAGGGTTTGTTTTTTAGAGATTTGACAACGTGTTCACAACAGCAGGAGGTGGATGGGTGGACAGGGTCTCAGGCACCCCCTGAGATGGCTCTTGGCAGGGAGGGGGAAGATGCAGCGTGAGGAGGTGGATGTGCCCTGGAGTCCCTTCCCCTGAGCAGAGAGGGGCTGAGTTAAACAACATGGCTGGGGAAGGAAATATCTGGGGATCTGTGAAGTACCTGACAGTCCTCTGAGAGCAGCTGGGGACCCTGGGGCAGCACCTACACCCTCATCCAGATGCTGTGGCATGAGCTGGCCAAGAAGTGCTGCCCAAAACTCCACTACAATTCCTGTCAGGGTGTTCAAGGTGTGCTTTTCACACAGGGGAGTGGCCATGACCTGATGTCCTCTCTTCAGTGCTCGCCTTCCCTTTGAAAGGTGCATTTTTCTGACAAAGCTCATGACCTTTTTGGGACAGAACACCATGCCCAGTTCATCTGTTGCTGACTTTTCACAAAGCAGCCCATTTCCTGCAGCAGCTGTGTGGGAGCTGGGCTGCTCCTGCGTGCTTGGAGCCCCAGAGCAGCGCTCAGGGTCAGGCTGCTCTGTGCTCTCCGTTTGATGCTCTTCTGTACCTGCAGCTCTGGGTGCCTCCTCTCCACCACCCTGCCCCTGAGATGACTCAGAAGTGGCCCTGCTGCTGCTGCTCTGTTCCTTTTGGCAAACCCCTCGATGCTGGGCTCCTTGCACATCTGCAGGGATTCCTCTCCAGCCGTGCAGAACCGTGCTCAGCAGAGCCTGTGAAGTGCTGCCCAAGTCCTCTCTCGCCTCTTTCCACATGGGGCACTTTCCTAATGAAGAATTAAAGAGACCTCAGGGACCAGATGCGACTCAGTGATGGAAATAGTTGCACAATGGAGCGTTTGATTAATGCCTTCTGACTTTTCCGAGAGTCCAAGTCCTCCAGACGAAGCAAGCTTGGCTTCACTGCAGGGAAGAAGGGAAGGCAAGAGGAGAGGTGAGAAGCCTGGACAAGGAGGTGTGAGGGAGGTAGAAGGAGCTGAATGTCCACACAGCAATATCTGACAGGAAACCTGAGAGGAATTGAATGGCCCACTGCTGACTGCTTGCTTTGGGTGGTTGGTTTTGTGGTTTTATTTACCTCAGTGTCTTGCTGCAAAGCCTTAAAATGGAAGAGGAACAGTTCTGAATGTACAAGTGTGTAAGTGCAGAACCGTTTGGGCTTGTGGCTCACCGAAATGGGTGTCCTGCCCTGGGGCTGGAGGTGACTGTTCAGGGATGAGTAAGAACAGGGGATGCACATCTGAGACCGGCCCTTCTCCAGAACCAGCTGGTGGTTCCTGAACCTGGAGCAGTTTGTGTATTCAGCAACCTTCTACAGGTTCATCTTCAAGGCACTGCTCCCATGAAGGACTCTCTTTTCTTGGTCTTTAGGTTTTTGTTTGTTCTTAAGTTCAGCACTGTCTGCACACCAGACTCAGCATGAGAGAAGCGAGGCACAAAATGGACCCAAACACCCAAACCAAGGCACAAAATGGACCCAAACACCCAAACCAAGGCACAAAATGGACCCAAACACCCAAACCAAGGCACAAAATGGACCCCAAACACCCAAACCAAGGCCTTTTAAAGCTGTTTAACCCAATTACTCTATAACACATACTTTGTTTTTACTTTTCTACCAATAACTTCTACTGATCTATTAATGTAACTTCCACATTACTACTGACTCTAACCAATAACTTTCTGCCACCAGTGCTACAGAAAATGGAGCTGAAGAGGGACAAGAAGGAAGAAGGGACAACACCCAAAATCTTCCATCTTGCCTCTTATTCACTCTCATATTAAAATCCTAAAACCCTAAATTCTTCACCCTGTGATAAGCTACTACTACTACATATTACTACCTGTGTGCTCTAACTCATCCTAAAGTCCTGGCAATTTTTTCTAGGGATGAAGGTTAAAAGCAGAGTTCTGCTGAGGGTCAGAGAGACATTCTCTGCACCCTGGATTCCAACAGTGCCCTCCTGGAGGTGTCTGGCAAAGCCCCCTCCAGGCTGAATTCTCCAATTCTGACTGTGACACTTGAGAGGAAAGGCCTGTCCAGGTGTGGTGCCAGGGCAGAGCCCCCTGTCAGAGCCAGGCTGTTTCCCTGGTCCCTCGTGCTGCAGCTGTGGCTGCCGGACCCCTGCGTGCTTTGCATTCCCCCAGAGGTTGCTCGGTTTGGCATCACCATCCTTGTGACTCGAGGTTTGGTGGTGGCACAAGCCAGGAGGGTTCTCCCAGGGGTTTTTGGGTGGCACAGACCCTGTGTGGCCGTGGCCATGCGTGCCTGTGTCACGGTGTGTGCCTGGGTGATGATTTTTCTCTCTGTGTCCCAGAGGTGCCCAGTGCTCTGGCAAACAGGGTGTGCACAGGCTGCAGTCTCTGGCCACTCTGGTCTCACCAGGGCTGCAGCTTTTCTGTTTTTCTGTTCCAGTTGCTGCCAAAAGCTGACTTTTTATCTGATCTGTGGTCTTCCACCACGAGCTGATGTGGTCCCCGCTCTGATTTGTGCTCAGCAGGTTGAGCTGTGGTCTCTCTCTCAGAGCCTGCTTTCCTTCAGCCTTTATAGCACAGACAAATAAAGGCAGAGCCTTTACCTGGTGCCACGTGTGCTGCTCTCACTCTCTACATCGGTATTTATCCTTTTGGGGGGGTTGTAATCAGCTGCACCCCTGTGATCTGCCCTCCTCAGCCTCCCCCAGCTGGAGCTGCATCCTCAGGTTGAGCTACACATCTTTGTAAAGGATTTTTTTCTCTCTTTTCCCAAGGCAAAATGTGCTGATATTGGGCCATTTCAGCCTGGAGGGGGCAGACACCTGGCTTCCATCCGAGGGCTTTCGTGGCAGGAGCCAAAGCCTGAGCTTCAATCCAGTACCTGTGGGCATCAAACCTGTGCTGACCCACAGCAAATCCTAAATCCACAGGAAATGCCAACAGCCTGGCTCTCTCCCCCACGGACACGCCTGTTGAGCACAGGGTTTGTCCTTCTCCATGTGGCAGCAAAGGCCCAAAAACGAAGCCACTTCCCACTCCTGCTGATCTCCCACCACAGGGTGTGTGCTCCACCTTCCCATCTTCCCCTTCGCTGTTTTTCCTGCTTTTCTGATTTAGCTGGATTCCTGGTAGCACATCATTATTAATAATTTAATGAGTTAGAGCCTAAATAAGGTAGTTATTTAATAAGTTAGATCCCAATAAGGGCCTGAGCTGATTTTTTTCCCCTCTCCCTCCTGCCCTCCTCTCCCTGTGACACACTGTCAATGACCCTGCTGCTTGCACAGAAAATCCCTGTTCAAATGGATGTTTTCCCACGAGAAACTGCTGCCAAATCAG
>VWZP01001109.1:763496-851005 GCA_013396995.1 Dicaeum eximium
CCCCCACCCATCAAAAGAAAAATAAATCCTGAGCTGCAAAGCTTCCTCACCTGTTCATTTCAACAGCAGTGAGTTTCCAGGCTGTGCTGTAAGATCTGCCCACAAGTCTATTGAATAGAATAGGAGATTTTTTTTTGCTCCCCCAGTAAATGGAGATCTTTTCAGGAGGCATTTGGAGGTATTTTCCAGCACACTTTTTATTCTAAATTCAGCTCAGATGAGGAGGGACCAGAATGTGCAGGCAGGCAGAGCACGAAGGGCCGGGAGCTGATGCAGCAGGAGATTATTTAGGAATTAAATCCAACAGAGTGGCCTGAGGGGACCTGATGCTGCTGGAAATCACAGGGGCTTATCCAGGCACGTCTGCTTGACCCACACTGAGGTCTCCTGTTTCTGGGATGTGGTTCCCAAGCCTGCTCCTGCTCTGGGGAGTGCTCAGAGGCGGGAGCTGTGCCCCACACCTGGCCAGAGTCACAGGCTGTGCTCCTTTTCCCCCACAGCTGCCAGGGCAGGGTTTTGCTCTTTCAAAGGTGTGATTTTTGTGCCATGTGCTTGTGCCCAACGAGTGTAAATCATGCCAGGGGTTTTCCACATGCCATTCATGAAGTCTCCAGTACAGGTCCCCAGAACCCAATCTGCCTGGAGGGATTTCCGTGTAGCTGAGGGTCGGTGAAATTTGGGATTTGCCCTTCCTCTCCCTCTCAGAGAAGAGCCCAAAGGCTCCCAAAACATTGCAGATGTCCTTGAAAATGAAGCTCCCCATTTGCCTTGGTGTAACCCAAGCTCATGTTGCTAAAGAATTTCAATTAAACTGAGAGCAACTCCTGATGAAATTCAAATTGGGTGATTTGTGACTGACTGGAACTGAATATTTTCAGTTGGAAGGGACCTACAATGATCAAATTGAATATTTTAAGCTCTCTGAAAATTTCCCTAAAAGTCTCCTCTCCACAAACCATTGAACATGGTTTCATATTATATACAATTTTGTTCACTATTATATATAGAACCACTATTATAGGTAACTTGTATTGCAGACAGTCAGGTGAAATACTGCATATATTCTAAAAAGAAATCAAAAATTGTGTTTTTACCATGGTAAAAATATCAGTATTGGTGACTGTGCTTAGTGAAGGCTTGTGCTCTAAACAGCATCACGTTTTAGCCAGGAGGCATTTTCTCTTTAAAATAAAAATAATAAATAAATTAAGAAGTCCCTGTGGAGAGCAGCCACCCTTTCTCATGGAGCACGATCAGAAACAGGCTCGTCACTTCTGATTTCATCCCGCAGAGTGGGAGGCAGAGGGATCCCAAACACTTTCCTGCTTCACAGGACACCAGAGCAGCTCTGGGATGTCACTGGTGTCTGTGAGACATCTCCTGACCAATGCTATTTGTCTGAATTCCCAGGAATGCTGCTGCTTGTTCTTCGGAGCGGAAAAATGTTCTATTTTTGGCCCTGACAACTTTTTTTTTTTAAACTTTTTTTTTTTTTCTGGGAATAAAATGATTCAAACAAAGCATGGCAAGGGTTTGTGTAGGTCTGAGTGGTGAGGGATGGGGCTGGAGCGAGGCAGAGCTTCAGGCAGGGACAGGAGGAATCTATTACTGCTCTCCTCACAGTTTAAGTGGATGGTGATGGAGATCCTGGCGTGTCAGAGCGGAGGCAGACGTGGATATGTGGGAAAATGTCTCTTGGAGCAGAAAAAAAAAGAGATCAAAACAAATGGGTAAATAAACACAGGAGCATATGTCTCAAGACTTGGCGGTGGGGGGGGGAAAAAAAGAGATTGGATCAAAAGCAGGCATTATTCCAGAGCCTGGGTGAGCAAAGGCACTGCAAGGAAATGTGGCTGCTCCTGGATCCCTGGCAGTGCCCAAGGCTAGGCTGGATGGGGCTTGGAGCAGCCTGGGACAGTGGAAGGTGTCCCTGCCATGGCAGGGGTGGAATTTGGGGTCTTTAGGGTGCATCCCAACCCACGCCATCCTGGGATTCTGTGACTCTAATTGGTCCAAACCCCAAATTGCTTTAAGCTTTGCAGGTCAAATGGAGTTGGAATCCCAAGGTAACGTTACTGGATCATCCTTTAGCAGGTGATGGCTTAGGGAAGGATTTGGCTGGTTTGGTGTTTTGCTGCTTTCCTTCCCTGTGGTATGTGATGCCCTGTGTTAAAGTGGTTTATAGATGAAGCCTTTTTCTACCCAATTTTTAAACAAAAGCAGCAACTGGAGAATCTCAGGGGTGTTTGGAGTCGGTGGTGAAGGAACCCCAATCCTCCCTTGTTCAGAAACTTCCCTGTGCAAGCTCTGCTTGGAGACCTCTCAGAAACACTTTGAAGCAGGGCTGGAGCAGGAAGTTAATTAGAGCTGCTTTGATATCTCCCAGCATGTTTTAACAGCTGCTGGAGGCAGCTCGAGCAGCAAGAGCACGGTTCAGTTCGTGCTCCTGAAAGGCCACGCTGCCCCTACCAAAATTCCTCCTGTGTCATGCCATGGCTGCTCTTTTTCTTTCCTGAGAGCTCAGACTCGTTTTCACAGGGACTTGAGAAAATGAAATGGCCAAACCTTATTGACTGCGGCTTGTAAAATTCTTTTTTTAAGAAGTAATAATAATAATAATATTAAAAAAAAAAAAATTCCCCTGATGCTGGGATTGTGTTGCAGCCACAGTCTGAAATTTCCCCGTTTCTCACTTCTGTTTTCAGTTGTCTTTCTCCCAAGTCCTCTTGCAGGCTAACATTTTCCACAGCTTGTTCACATCTAAATGACTTCCCAGGATATTTTAAAATTAAATCATTGCAATGAAGAGGTTCAAGCTGCCTCTTCTTGGTGAGGAACCTCTGCAAAGCCCAAAAGCAGAGGTTTTGACCCTGTTGGTGCACCCTCTTTGGGGAAAACCCCCAGCTGAGCTCTTTTGCTGTGGTTATTAATGGCTGATTGGCAATGTGCTGCTCTGTCATGGAAAATAAAGGGCTCTTCCAAAGGTTTTCCTCACTGCAGCTGTAACATTTATCCTCATTTCTTACCTTTTGGTTGATCTTCATTCTCATGACTTAGTTTTTGTAATGTTTGTTACCTTTTTTTTTTTTTTAATCATAATATCATATAATCACAGATTAGTTTGGGTTGGAAGGGACCTTAAAGCTCATCCCATTCGATCCCCTTCCACTCCTTCCACTGTCCCAGTTTGCTTCACTTGGTCATAGCCCACACTGGGTTTATCTTAAGTAAGGCCAATGTCTGGGTATGGATTTTAAAAGAAAAATGAAATTATTTTTGTGGCTGTAGAAAGTGAGGCAAAGGAAAACAAGAGGGTTTCCAGCTTCCCACCTCTTTTAGCTCAGTGCATTGTACCTAAAATCGGGGAATGCACATCTATGGGTCACACAGTGGGGCCTAAAGTCAGGGAATGCACATCCATGGGTCACACAGTGGGACCTAAAATCAGGGAATGCACATCCATGGGTCACACAGTGGGATCTAAATCAGGGAATGCACATCCATGGGTCACACAGTGGGATCTAAATCAGGGAATGCACATCCATGGGTCACATGGTCACATCCATGGGAAACATCCATGGGAAATGGGGGGAAAAGACAGGAAAATGAAACCCCTTGGAGCTGATGGCCTCGTAGAAGTCACCACTGCTGCCTCTGCAGCCTTCAAAGCTGCTCTTCATTACCATTAATTATGAACTCTCTTTGTTGTGCTATTTGTGTTCTGCAGGAATCTTCGCTGGTTTGTGCTGCCATGGAAAACAAATGTCTATCAGAATTTGGGAAACATTTGTCTTCCTGGAAAGAGAAAGAAGTTGTTAAAGTCTAACTGCAGTTGTTTTTTACATAAACAATCTCTGGCACCTTCAAAAATATTTTTTCTTCCGGTGCCACAGATCTGTGACCCCTTAAATCTCTAGAAAACCAGTTGTGTTCAGATGGTTTTTAAATTTTCGAGGAGTTTTGGCACATCTTCCCTGAGGGAAGAGAACAAGAAGGAGTAATCTGGTGAAGTATCCAGTGCAGGAGAGGATGAGGCTTAGAATCAGAGAATCATTTAGGTCAGAAGAGCCTGCTGGGGGAGTCTCTAGTCCAGCTTTACCCAATGCCATGCCAGCTGGGAAGTTTCATGGTGCCAGTGCTGCAAGCCTGTGCTTTCCAGTGGCGTTACTGGGATCAGCTGGGATGGATTTCCAGGGATGTCCGAGTGCCAAATTCAAAGCCCTGCCTAGAAAGGCACTTGGCCTCCAGGATTCTACTTCTTGCAAACAGTGCCTGTCACCAAACCACTGAAAATGTGGAGAAGGAAAGGAGAAAATCCTCTCCAATGCCTGCAGGTCAATGTCCTTCCAGGAAAATAAAAAAAAAAGGGAATAATGGAATTTGGCTCATGAAAGCTCCCCAACTGCCTAAATTGCCATCTGCAGGAGAGGGGAGAGCGTGTTTACCATGGCAGGCTCCAGAGTGATGCAGGCTGTCAGAATTATAAAATATTCTGGGAATTGCTAAATGTTAGAGACAGTAATTCCACCTCGGAAAGTCTCCCAGTGCAAATGAGGTCCATTAAACGAGGACTCAGCACCAAATGAGTCTGGGCATCACTGCAGGAATTAGCTGCCCTTTGATCCCAGCTGTGGGGAATTGCTCAAGGACATTCCAATGGATGCTCAGGAAGGCTGGGCTGGCAGGAAAAGCTGGGTTGGTGTGGAGGGCAGGACAGGAGGGTTTGACTTCCCTTCAAAGTGGAAACCACAGCAAGCCTTGAAACAGCCTGCAGGAGATGGAAATAGAAACAGGGAGCACTGGATGTCAGTGGGGTTAGACCTTAGGAAAGAAACTGCATTGGGATTTTGGGAAGGAGTTGTTCCCTGGCAGGGTGGGCAGGCCCTGGCACAGGGTGCCCAGAGAAGCTGTGGCTGCCCCTGGATCCCTGGAAGTGCCCAAGGCCAGGTTGGACTTTGGGGCTTGGGACAGTGGAAGGTGTCCCTGACATGGCAGGAGGGCTGGAAATACCCTCTAAGGTCCCTTACAACGCAAACATTCTGTGGGATAAATTGAGCAGGAGGTTGTTGCAGTCAGGAAAATCTCCTTTGGGATGCTGAGGGAGAGAGGGCTGGTGGGCAAACACTGAAATGCCCTCCCATGTCACTACTTGAATGGAAAATAGCCCAAAAAACACCTTTGGCTTCTGGAGAAGGAGCTCCTGGCAGCTTTGGAGAAGGCTGAGGAGCTTTTGGGGAGGGATGGTGGCAGCTCCCAGAGAGGCTGCAGGAAGACAGCTGATCTAAGACCTGGCAGCAACGAGGGGAAATATGAACCCCACACGGTGGGAAACCCCAGGAAAACACCCAGTTCAGCCCTTTCTGCTCAGGACTGGCAGGTTTGAAACACCGAATCTTGTGCGGATGAGATGTTTGGCACCTCTCAAGGTCTTGTTTCTGTCCTTCAAGACAGACTGTGACACATCTAAATGAGTGCAAGGCACACATTAGCAGGCTGGAAATTGGCTGCTGGGTCTGGCTATCCCTGGAACTGAAAATACTCCCAGGATGTGATTCCCACAGCCGGGGTCTGCTCTGGATTCTCTTGGCTGTGTGCTCTTTTTTATTAAAAACCCCCCAAAAAAAATTAAAAATGCTGGTGGTATCAGCTGCTCTAGTGGGAAAAGCCTTGCTGGCATGGTTGTCAGGTTTTCATGGACTTTCTTTGTGCTGCTGAGCTTTCCCCAGTGCTCAGTCCCATGGCAGAAGTGCTGTTTGGTCACAGTGCTGGGGCTGTGCCCAGCCTGGTCTCATGGGTCCTCAGCCATCCCATTGCACAACTCATGGTGGTTGTTGTTGCTTCTATTTCACCTCACTTTGGCAAAAAGTCCTCTGGAAATCGAGAGGGGAAAAATAAAGAAAAAAGCTTGATGGCAGTGGTCATGTAAATAAAAGGTGGATAAAATTAAGATAGTGCTCAGAAAAGGTGAATAGCTTGGGATTTAGGTAGGTGCTGCTGAAGCCACTGGGTTTGTGGGCTGCCACTGCTGTGGAGCTGAAAAACAGCCTTGGGAGCAAGCCAACCAGATGCTAGTCCTAAAATAAAAGGGGAAAAAAAATTTAAAAACAAGAAAAAAAAAAAGAAAAGGAAAACGAGGCATGCCAGGATCCAACATCTGCTGATGGCCAGGGCAGGGAGGAAGGCACAGGCTGCAGCTTCTGCTGCCAGGGGCACCTCCTCGGCTGGAAAAGCCCTGGAGAAACCTCTCACATGGCAAACCTTGGTGTCCAGCCACCTGCTGCCACCTCCTGCCTGGCTCCGTGCTCCTGGGGCTGGGAATCAGCTCTGGGCAGGGAAAAGGGAAGAGCCCCTGTGGTGGGATGGGTGCCCTCAGCTGAACTTCCAGCTGGGCTTTGTTCCAGCCCCATCCCACCCTCACACCAGCTATAAATGGACCCTGAACGGGCCTTTTTGGGGTAGGCAGAGACCCTGTTGAGTGTTCTGAGGGAAAAAAGCAGCACCTGCCACTCCATCAGCCTGGGTGAAGTGTGCTGATGGCAAAGATTGGCTGGGGAGGCCCCCTTGGAGGTCCCTGACGCTGGCCTTGCATCTCCAGCAGGTTGCTGGGGGCACATCCAGGTGAGTCCTGGCATCCCTGAGGATGGAGATCCCCCTCTGCTTGGAAACCCATCCGAGGGATGCCCCCCCACACAGGGAAAATCCCTCTTTTCCAGGCAGTGCTTAATGCTCCCAGGTAATAACAAATCCAGAAGCACCACTGTCAATGCTTCAATTTGTGGTTGATATTGCACAAAGGGCTTCAAATTCCTGCTTCAATCTGTTCTCCCTTTGTGAAATCAAATCTGGCTCACGGAGTGACGGGGCATGACCCTGCTGAACTGTGATTCCCTATGAGCAACCAAACCACTAATGATGGACATGTGGTTATTTTTGGATGGGGAGTTCCTGGTACTTGGTTTGTTGTCACTCTTTCTTGAGTGAATTTGGCCATGGAGAAATGTTTTTTTACTGAGTTTGATAACAGGGACCAAATGGAGGCACTCAAAGCTTCGGTGTGGTTTGATACTTGAACCAACCCACTGAAATATTTTCTCTCAGAGGGGCAAAGTAAGGGTTTGCCTTTCAAGCACAGCAGTGAAAGGGGATGAAAAATCATGAAGAGCTACAGGCACACAGAAAAATCACAATATATTCAGGAAATTTATAGCAAGTCATGGGCTGGCTGCAGAATTCTCTCCTTGCTTGCTAAAATCTAAAGGGACTCATCCCCCTGGTTTGGTTTGGGCTCTGAGGGTGCAGACTGGACTTGCTCTCCAGGAAGCTGGCAGGTCTAAATTCCACTGAGGTGCTCTCAAAAAGAGTTTGTCTTTAGAGGGAAAGCCAATGCCATTTCTTAGAGACAGGCTGTGGTGATGCAGACCCAGGGGAAAGGTGGCAAAGCTGGAATATTCCCACATGACAAACTTCAGACGTGGGATCAACACGGGAAGTATGGAAAGGAAAAAAAGGGAGGTGGTAGAGGGAGGGTGATGCTGCAGGGGCTCTGGGGTGCCAGGGGTGGGGAAGGCAGAGTCACAGAGCCATGGAATCACAGACTGGGTTTGGTGGGAAAGGGCCTTAAGGACCTTAATTCCCTCCCCCTGGCGTGGGCAGGGATGCCACCCCCTGCACCAGGCTGCTCAAATAATTCTCTCTGCTCATCACAGGGATCCACATCTGGATACTGGGGACATTTTAGTGCCCCCAGTCCCAGAGAGGCACCTGCAAACTGGAGTGAGTCCAGTGTGGGGCACTGTGGGGAGGAGGGAGAGCAGCCCAGGGTTTTCTGTCAAGGGAGGGGTAAATGTTTGGAGGTTTAAATTTTCAGTGTTTTGAAAGGGACATAAGGAAATATTCCCTGCAACACCCATTTCTCCTCCACAAAATCCAAGGAAGCTGTAAATGCCTTTTTTCCCCTTTGCCTTGCCTTGCAGAGGTGCTTGCAAGCTTTTGTGCCCAGCTGTGGAGTTGAGATGCCTCGTGGGCTGACTGCAAGCACGGAGCTTTGAATGACTGATTTTATTTAGAAAGTTTCAAATCCACTTACTTTCCAACTGTGCTGGTTGTGCTCATTTATTAACTTCCTTCTCCACCTCATTTACTGCCTGTCAGATGTTCACACCCAGGAAATGTGTGCTTGCATAACTGAAACTTTTGCAACTTCAGTATTCAGTGGCAGCTTAAGCTTCTAGTTTTTTGGGGTTTTTTTTGTTTTGTTTTTCAAAAAAGGTGTGTTTTGCAGCCTCAGCCCTGTGTGCAAACCTGTAGTACCATTGTGCTGTTAATTCCTTGGCTGAGTAAAACAGACCCACTCTCTTCTTCCAACAGGCTCTGAAAAACAGCTCTGTGTGGCACAAGAATTTTCTGGTGGGTTTTTTTGGGGTTTGTTTTGTTTTGTTTTTTTTGGTTTTTTTGGAGAGGGGCAAGGCAAACAAAGCCTTTTGATCAAGAAATATGAAGCAATGACAGCGTTTGTTTCTGATGCAGGTTTGTTTCTTGAACTCACTTGTTTCGTTTGTCTGAACACCACGGGGAAGTACCTGTGGCAGACAAGTGCCCCTTTCAAGATCACTTACTGAGAAAAACAAAAAAGAAAACGAAACAACAACAACAAAAAATATTAACTCAAAGTTTTTAATAATTCTCAGGGAATAGTCTTGCCCATCATTCCACTGTGAGGGTTTGGGGGTGCAAGCACAGGCTGTGCTTGGCATTCTGTGAAAGAAACCCTCAGCTTTGCCTTTGCAGACATCAGGATGTGGGGAGATTCACCTGAGCATGCTGAGACAAGCCTCCCTAACTGGGGAGACCCTAATTTGGAGGGTTTTTTTTAATGTGAGTCCCTCAGGGGGCTCTGCTTCCACCTCTTGGTGAACAGACACAGACCTGGAGACCCCGAGCTGTCCATGGAGGAAAGGTGGGCACAGACCCTGGGTCATGCAGAGACCAAGGGGATCTTTGTCCCCCCTCACTGCTTAGATAGAAAATGCCACATCTGCTCTGGTTCTCTGCCAGGAGCAGACTCTGATGATGAGGAGGTTGCCCAAGTCCATCTTAGGGGCTCCCAGGCTGAAATTTGCTGCTGCCTGGCCAGGTTGGATTGAGGAGCTGCAGGGGAAGGTGTCTTTTGCCTGTGGATTTAGGGAAAGAAGAAATGCCTGCTGTCCAGGCCAGGATGAGCACACTGTGGGAGCTCCAGAGAGGCACCAGGCAGGACAACTTCAGCTCCAGGCTGGGCTTGGGGAGAATCTTCTAACGGAGAGCTGATGTTGGCAGCTCATGGAGAGAGAGGGGGGCTGCTTGATGCTGCCACCAGCTGCTCCAAGGCTGACAGTGGGGTCTTCTGCTGAACCCTCCCTAATCCAGAGAGCAGAGCAGATGCTCCACCGTGGACCTAGCTCGTTTTTGGGACAGTTCTTGCACACTGTAGGAGCAAAATGATTTCCAGATTAAAGACGCGTTAGTCAGAGCACGCAATTCTTCCTTTCTGCTTGATTGCAATCTCAAAAGACTAGATGGCCACAAAGATACAGATTGAGATTGTGATCCAGCAGGGTGTTGAAGTGTGTGCACTGATGAGAGAGTTACATGGACTTCACTGCCTTCTGTGTTTAACAGTTGTACTAAATTTGCAGTAATTTATCACAGATGTGGAGGGTGGGCAGGCCCTGGCACAGGGTGCCCAGAGAAGCTGTGGCTACCCCTGGATCCCTGGAAGGGCCCAAGGCCAGGTTGGACTTTGGGGCTTGGAGCAGCCTGGGACAGTGGAAGGTGTCCCTGCCATGGCAGGGGTGGGAATGGATGAGTTTAAGTTCCCTCCCAACCCAAACCATTCTGGGATTTCCGTGCTTCAGCACCAGTCCTTTGCTTGGAGAGCAGTGTGGGTGTTGCCTGCTCACGTCACGCACTGGAGACCTAATCTGAAACCACAAACCAGAATTTGTGCCCTGGCCAAAAAAATGTGGAAATAAGAGCTCGTCAAAGGCTGGCTGAGATGTTCAGGGCACAGCGCTGCTGCGTTTGACGCACGATGGGCAAAAGCCGCAGCAAGAAAAACCACAAAGGTTCGGGGCTGGGATCAGAAACACAAGTTACAACCTGGGCTGGGTGAAAAGGAATGAATTATTGGCAGAAGGCCAGGGAAAAGTGTGCTCCACGCCGTCCAGGTGACCAGGGAAAAAATTCAGTGTGAGTGGTTTCCCAAGGAGAAGGTCCAGAGCCTGTGGGATTGACGGCCCTTTGCAGAGCCTAAGGGATTGTGAAGTGGGGCCACAAGCTTGGAAGTGAAACTGGAAGTAGGATCACCAGCCAAAAGGTTTTGGGAGCTTTCCCTGTGGTGATCAGAGGCCTCACAATGTGAAAATCCTGCAAAGGGAAATGTCTCTACCACCGGGTCATTTCACCTTGCCAAGCCCAATAATTTAAATGTAACCACAGGCTACAAGAAGGGGGGATGTCAGTCTGGGAAGAGGAGAAGAGATCCCAGAGAGAAGAGATCCCAGATCAGGTACTAAACTGAAGGTAGAAAAAGTGGGTTTAGATCCAGGGGCTGAATAATAAGGGGAATTTAAGTGTCATCCCAGAAGGCTTCTAAGCATCAGGCCACTGCTTGCTCCTACAGGCTTCTGTGAAAAGTTTCAGTTTTAATAAATATAAATTTTTCCAGGGACAACTTTTTGGTGTCAAAAAAATCCTCAAAAATACCTGAAATCATAAACTTGTTAAGGGAAAGCACAGAAGATTTCCAGCAGGGTGGAACTTCTTACTAGAATTCAGTGGGTTGTTTTGGTGTGAGAGTTTAGCCTGGGGCCATTCTTGGTCCTCACACGTCTCCTGGGCACTTGTTTTGCAGATGGGTTGGTCTGCTGCTTTCTCTGGAGATTCATGAACTGCTCTTATCCTCCTCATCAGGAGTATTCCATAAATAACCCCCATGACCCTTGTGTTGCCCCAGTTCTTGTATTTCCAATTTTTTTCTTCTTTCTTTTTTTTTTTTTTTTTTTCTGGTAAGGATAGAAAATGGCTGTTCCCTCCAGAGAAATCCCAACTCTGGCTGATGTTGTCTTGCATTCCCCCCTTGCTGTAGCTTCTCAAGCTCATTTTATGGTTCTGAGCTAAGTGTCTGTCAGGGCATCTGGGCTCTGGTACAGCACACACATCCCCTGCTTCTGAGCTGAGCTAACATAGAACCGTGGAATCCCAGGATGGTTTGGGGTGGAAGGGACCTCAAAGCCCATCCAGTGCCACCCCTGCCATGGCAGGGACACCTTCCACTGTCCCAGGCTGCTCCAAGCCCCAAAGTCCAACCTGGCCTTGGGCACTGCCAGGGATCCAGGGGCAGCCACAGCTTCTCTGGGCACCCTGTGCCAGGGCCTGCCCACCCTGCCAGGGAACAATTCCTGACCAATATCCCATCCAGCCCTGCTGAAGCTGGAGGGTCTGAAGCACAGGTGTGATGAGGAGCACCTGAGGGAGCTGGGAAAGGGCTGAGCCTGGAGAAAAGGAGGCTCAGGGGGGACCTTGTGGCTCTGCACAAGTCCCTGCCAGGAGGGGACAGCCAGGGGGGGTCGGGCTCTGCTCCCAGGGAACAGGGACAGGACAAGGGGAAACGGCCTCAAGCTGGGCCAGGGGAGGCTCAGCTTGGACAGCAGCAGGAATTTCTCCATGGAAAGGGTGCTCAGGCCTTGGCAGGGGCTGCCCAGGGAGCTTTGGAGTGCCCATCCCTGCAGGTGTCCCAGGAAGGGCTGGAGGTGGCACTCAGTGCTCTGGGCTGGGGACAAGGTGGGCATGGGGCACAGCTGGGACTCCATGGGCTGGGAGGGATTGTCCAGCCTCACTGATTCCATGATTTATATTTATTTGGTACACTTGTTAATTTTTACCTTCCCCCCTCCGTCCTTTTCCTTTTGTTGGGTGCAGGTTTGGGGCTGCTCTTCTCTCAGAGCTCCCTGGTGTCTGTACAGAAGGAACAGCCTCTGCAGCACTGCCAAGGCAGGGAGACGTGCAGGGCAGGGAACACGGTGTCCTCCTGCAGCACAAAGCCTGGCTCTGCTGGAGCTTGCTTCAGGTGTGTGTAGGTGCCACGAGTGACTCACAGATGACTGCAGAGCTAAAGACTCCTTGCACGGGGTTGATCTGAGGTGAGGAGAGAGGGAGGAAGGAAGGAACTTGCATGACTCTCTGGGCTGGTTCTTTGAGGGTGCTAGAGAAGTCACTTGCCTGTGAAATTCTCTCTCTCTGGCAAAGCAGCTTGCAGCCGATTATTCCCAGAAGTTCTTCAGTTCTCAGCAACCAGAGACAGGTCCCTGGGAATGGCTGGAGCTGTGCCAGGGGGGTTTAGGGTGGGTATCAGGGAAAGGTTCTTCCCCCAGAGGGTGCTGGCACTGCCCAGGCTCCCCAGGGAATGGGCACAGCCCCGAGGCTGCCAGAGCTCCAGGAGCCTTTGGACAGAGCTCCAGGGATGGACAGGGGAGGGTTGTTGGGGGTCTGGGCAGGGCCAAGGGCTGGAGCAATGATCCCTGTGAATCCCTTCCAGCTCAGGATATTCTGTGATTCTAAAGCTGTGAGGGAAAGCCAAGATGACCAACACATCCAGCAAATGGAACATTTCCTGATGTGTGTTTGAACGCAAGCAAAGATTTTATTCAATGTGCCAGACTGCTGTGAAAACCACTCCAAAACAAGAATTAAGCTTGAGCATCGAGGCCATCTTACAGGAATTTATTTATGTCTGTGAGGGCTCTGTCTTCAAGCTTGCCCTGTTGTCTCCTGCTCACATCTCTCTTGGAGGACCAGAAGGGTTTTGGAACAGCTGCATGTGGTTCCTGTGGTTTTTAGAATCAAAGAATCCCAGCATGGTTTGGGTTAGAAGGGCCCTTACAGCCCATCCATTCCCACCCCTGCCATGGCAGGGACACCTTCCACTGTCCCAGGCTGCTCCAAGCCCCAAAGTCCAACCTGGCCTTGGGCACTTCCAGGGACCCAGGGGCAGCCACAGCTTCTCTGGGCACCCTGTGCCAGGGCCTGCCCACCCTGCCAGGGAACAATTCCTTCCCAATATCCCATCCAGCCCTGCCCTCTGGCAGTGGAAGCCATTCCCTGTGTTCTGTCCCTCCATGCCTTGTGCAGAGTCTCTCTCCATGTTTCCTGCATCTCCTTCAGGCACTGGAAGGCCACAATTGGGGCACTCCAGAGCTTCTCCTCTCCAGGCTGAACAATCCCAACTCTCCCAGCTTTTCCTTGAAAAATGTGAGCGAAGAAAACGACACGAAAGCTGAAGATTCCCCCATGTCCTGCAGGAAAAATCTTAGGAAATTCTACAAGTTCTTGCAGCCCTGCATTTCCCAGGGTCTAAAACTCCCACTTTGCTGTAGTGGCTTGGATCTAAGCTGGACACCAGCTCCCTGTTTGGCACACCGGGCTCTCGGGATGGTGTTGCAATGTCCTCTGGGCTGTGGGAGCGGGGAGCTCTGGAAATCTGCGTGTTTGAGCAAGTTGAATGCAGTTGCCTCTGCCGGAGCCTGACTTCCTTCCTTGGACCAAGCCCGAGGTTTGTGGGCTCCAATAACGTGGCAAGTCACCAACTTGGCATCTATAGGAACGAGGAGGGCGCGGCCCCGCTCCCACTGCACAGAAATGTCAGGGCCTGTGGAGAGGAGACGAAGGTGGAAGCAAGACCTGGTGTATTTTCATTCCTCCCAAAGCCTTTTGTGTTTCTGGTTGCTGAGAACGATTCCATAATGCCAGCATATGGGGAAAATTTTGGGGTTCTGGTAAAGAGTCGGGGGCTGAACCTGTGGCATTTGGGGCGGGGAATTCCTCTTGTGACCAAATTTCTTGGCATTTTAACGCCGGGAGCAGAGAGAACAGAGGTTGGTTGTGGTGACTGGCATTGATTTCTTGGGTGAAGGAGGTGTCTGTCTGTGGGCAGAGGCTGTGGTCACCTCTGCTCATGAGGTCATGGGCCACAGAGCTGGCGTGAGATGGGTCTTCACCCCTGGCAGCCACAGGGTGACCAGGGTGATCTCCAAGAACAAAACTAGTCCAGCAGGGGCTTTTCTTTGTTTTCCAGCTTTTTGGCATGCTCAGAGCAGTGTTTTTGAGCCATCCCCTGTGGCCACATGGAGGTTTCCTTCTGACAGCAAGAATGGAGGCTGGTGCAACTTCAGGTTTCCTTTAGAGGAGCTTGAAAACAAATAATC
Organism: Dicaeum eximium; assembly: GCA_013396995.1. NCBI lineage: Eukaryota > Metazoa > Chordata > Aves > Passeriformes > Dicaeidae > Dicaeum > Dicaeum eximium. Next base: position 777,737 of record VWZP01001109.1, read on the forward strand.
AGAAGTCACAGGAGTTGCTGTGAAGAGGAGGCTTCACGTTTTACTGGTTACCGTGGCTCCAAACGCCAAAGCAGCGAGCACTTCCAACATCATTGTCACAGTGCTCTTCCCTGCTCTGCTGGGAATGACAAACAATGCTGGCACAGGCAGAGGCAGCGAGGCTCAAATCAAAATGCTTGTCTTTATAATTGCTTTTACCGTGATTCCTGGAAGGCTCCCGCGGCAGGCGCAGGGTCCTGCAGGGTGAGGGGCTGTGCAGGGATAGAACAGGGCTTAATCCCAGTCCCCAAAGGGTTTGAGGGCTGTCAGACTCCTCCAGCAGCCAGACTGACACCACCATGCTTGGAGGCCGTGTCACAGACACACTGACTTTAATTGGGAAAACAAAAAAGAAATTTATAGGCTTCTTTTTCAGCTGCAAATTAAATTTCTTCTGTCTTGTCAACGGCTTTTGGATGGGCACTGCGGAAGGATCCTTTTGGTGAGACAAAAAGGCTGCAGAAATAATAGAAATGAACGTCTGCAGCTGAAGAGCTTGACTGAGACTTGAAAAGTTTGCTTTGGGTGGGAGCCAGGTCCTGCTGAGGTCTGCAGGAGTTTTGCTCTTGGCCTCGGTGGGGCCGAGCTTTCACCCTTGGAGATCATGTCCTGAGGAAGAATTTAGCCTAAAATAATTTTCAAAACTTGTATTGTTTGACTCCCATCCAGGGGTTTTTTTGGTGGCTGAGTGGCTTGGTGTTTCTGGTTGACTCAGGTTGCTCCCCTTGGCATCTTCCAAGGGCGAGCTCCCAACGGAGGGCCAGGAGGCACAAGGGAGGGTCAGATGCCAACAGGCTTCAATCCGGGTTCCTAAACCAACAGATCCTTTAATCTGAGGAGTGTAGGACTTGTTGGGTGTGTGCAGAAGCTGCACATTCTTGGAGGGAGCCATAGCATGGGAGAAAGCCACACCATGGTGACAGCCAGGAGCTGGTGGCATCGTGGTGGGATCCTTCCCTCCCCTCTGCTGATTCCCCACCAAGCAGGCTTTAGAAAGAGAAAAGAGGGAAATGGTAAAAAGCAGTTGGATTACTACTGTATGTGCCTGCTGCTCTTGGTGATTTTCCCCTCCTTTTCTCGAGACACAGCAGCAGGAAAAGCAACTTGTTCAATTCACAGCCCTGAAGCTCCAGGAGATGCAAGGCTGGGTTTTCCCCAGCCTGCTTTAGTATCACACTTAAACAGTGCATAATTATCAAGATTTAAAGTTTGCCTCCTGAGCTCGACTGGATCCACAGCAGACCCTGAGAAATTTTTTTTTTTTTTAACTGAAAGAGGGCGTGAAATCATTTTAACAGGTTCTTTTTGGAAAACCTTGAAAACTGTCTAATAAATAGATCTATAGTGTATAGGCTTTCTTTTGTTGCACTTGAAGTTGTCCAGCGTGGAGTGCATGACTTAGACTGGAAAAATAAATTAATCTGTGAATCAGTGACTGCAATACAGGGACTATCAACCACCAAGAGGCTCCTTTAAATCTCTGCTGAACTGGGCTCTCCAAAAACTGTGGCCTTGCGTGGGGAAGAATAATAAGAATAAAAGGAAACCTGAGAATTATTTGTCTTGTAATTATTTTTAGAAAAATAATTTCTTTTTGCTGGGAGAACTTTCATTTTCCCTGCTCTCAAATAAAGCAGTGAGATGGTCCTGCTGTGCCTCAGGCTGTCCTCTTAAAATAAAGGAAGGGCTGAAAAGATGGACCATCTGGAAGCCTGTGCAGAAGGAGCGTGCCAGAGCAGGCTGACGTGCAAGAGCATCCTTTGGATGCATTTCTGAATGCTGGTCAATCCACTGAGGGCTTTTTTTATCGTCACTTTTTGTGATGAGTTGATGGCAACTTCTCGGAGGCTTTTGCTGCGCGTTGCAGTGCTGGTGGTTGTCCCGTTAGAGGCTGAAAGGGAATTCTGGGACACGCTGTTTCTCCCTGGAAGCAGCCTGTGCCTGGCACCAAATCCCCCCTCAGCTTTGCAGGCGTGCTGAGGGGCTCTGCTCTGCTGTGGCAGCCCATTTCCCTGAGCTTTTTGGGCTGAAAATCCAGCTGGGAGTGGCCATTCCTCTGGGTCAGTGGTCTCCAAACATTTTTTTTTATTATGCTCCCCTCTCTGCAAAAAGCATTTTTAAGCACACACCTCAATTGTGTGTCTGTGTTTACCAAGACCTTCCTCCTCTTCCCATTTTTTTTTTTTTGTCTTGAGAGGCCTGGTTCCTGTGACTCCAAAGCATGGAGTGGGAAGTTTTCCATTCTGCTGGATTTTGCAGGTTAATGCTGATGCATTAATCAGCAGGCTTTGCTTCAGTGCTGCTTCATTCCTGCCCCCCAGAAATGGGCAGAAATTTGCTCACATTCCTGGGAAAAGGGATCAATCTCCAGCACAGGCAGCATTCTTCTTCTAAGGTTGTGTCCTCAGGTGTTCAAGTCCCAGCCCTGGACTTGATGCATCCCTAGGGAAACAAGGCAGATTTTTTTTTTTTTAAGGAAATGTTGGAAAAATCTGATTTTTTAATAATGCTGGTGGTTCTGTGTTGATGGCTGGCCTGGATAGTCTTAAAGCTCTTTCCCAACCTTAATGATTCTGTAATTTTTGGTGGAAATCTTCATGCCACATGCCACTCCACCTCTTCAAAGTGCTCCAAGCAACCTCCACGGGGAGATGATTCCTGGTCCTTCAGAGGGTGGTGGAGAGGGGCATTTGAAGGCTGGTGATTTTTTTAAAAGGACAAGTGATGGCACTTTTCCTCCTCTCACCATGACCCATGCAGAAAGTGCTGAAAGACTGAAGGGCATCCCAGTGTGGGGGCATTTGTGCTGTTTGTTTCTCCAGCCCAGTCCTTTTTATAGCACCGCATATGGCACCACCACAATTCAAATTTTTCCCCATAACTGATCTGACCTGTATCAATTCTGTTTGCCTTAGCAGAGCTAATTCCAGCAGCCTGAGCTTAGCACTGAGAACATGCTCCAGTCAGTGGAGGAGCCACGATTTCCCAGCGGTGAGGAGGCACCACCTGCTTTGCCCAGTTTTTACATGGCACAGGTTTGGGTAGATTTTGTCTTCCCATGGGATGTGGTGAAGGGAGAAGGTGGCTGTCTCTGCCCACAGCAGCCAGGCCAGCAGGTCTGGAATGCTGTGGTTGTGTTTGATGGAAAACAGGCAGGATCAGAGCTGCAGTGTCCCAGCCCTGGGCAGTGGGATGCTGAGGGCTCCTGGGTCATTTCGGAGCTTCCCACAGCAAACTGGGGCAACAGCAATGACAAAGGCACTGCCACTGCTCAGCTAAGCCTGCCCTTGTGTTTAGAGGGGAGAAAAAACCCTTTGGTGGTCTCTAAACCTCTCCTCACTACAGCCAGAGTTTCTCTCTTCAGCTCGGACTCTCAAAGGAAGAAACAGCACTGATGGGCTGCTGACAATTTGAGAAGATTAGAAACTGTCCTACAAGATTAGGAAGCTGCAAAAATGGGCTGTAGCTACTTTCTTTCCCAGTGCTCTCAGCTGCAGCTGAGAATCTAGACCAGACTTTATTTTTGGCAAGGGGGAAAAAATAAATCTCCTTTGATACTGTGAAAAAAAAAAAAAAAGGCAAGTAAATGTTAAGCCTTGTGCCTTGAGCAAGGATCTCTTCTGCTGTACAGCAGCAGCATTTTAGAGCTGAAATCCACTTGCTTTGATCGCTGATGGGAAAAAAAAAAAAGGACATAAAAGGGATTTATTGTGAAATAATGGATTTGATCCCTGGTAATCCTTTCTTTGGGATTAGACTTGGAATATTATTTTTGTGATCTCTGGAATTAGACTATGCTGGCGTAACAAACCAGAGCATGTGAGTTGCTCTGCAGGATGAGGGTGAGCTGTGAATAGAGAATTACTTGCACAGAACAAAGCAGATGATGAATTTACAGTTCTATTTTTGATTACACAAGGTCTACAGGCAAGCCTAAAACCCAGCCTAAAACCAACCCCAACCCAAGGCAGAAAAGACCCCAGGCCTCCTCTTCTTTGTGGCTGAGCTGCTGTGATCCCTGAGGGCTGTTGGTTAGAGCTTCTTTTTTGAGGATTTTCCCACTCATGGGAATTTAGGAGCTCCTGTTGGTGTTGCTGAGGACATGAGATTTAAAATGTCACTGGAAACGTCCTTGGTGCAGGTTCTTGTGTATGGCCACTGTGCTTTCCAGGGAAATCTGGCAAACCTGGCTTTCTCTGCACAAAGGGTGAGAAACACCCACAAACCTCGGGTGCCCCAGCATGGATAATGTGCTGAGAAATCTCCCTGGGCAGATTGATGGGCCTCTTAAAACAAAATAGGTGCAAAATGTGCTGGGAAACCTTGATGTGGCACTTTCAACTCCCAGATCTTTCAAAGGAAGCTGTTCCAAGGAACTTCTCCCAGTCTGCCTGCCAAATTTCAGCTTTCTGCACTCAGGGGTGCACCTTTTAAACTGGGGGGAAATTCTTCAGTGTTGGGCTTTGAAACGGGTGATATTAAAAAAAAAAAAAAAAAAAAAAACAAAAACAAAAGAATAAAAGCTGTGGGCAGAGAGCAAGCTATGGAAAGGGAAAAATATTCACTGTCTGCCCAATTCCCGGATGTGCTGTTGGAATTGCAACCTCCCTTCTGCTTGCAAAAGCCCTTTGGCACTGAACTTTAAGCAGGCTCCCAACCTCACCCTCACCTGGCGACCTGTGATCCCGGAGTGGCACCAAGGCGTGGCTGGAGAAGGAGCAAGGAAATGAGCTCTGGAGATGCCCTTGGAGCAGGGGCTGCTGCTGTGTGCCCTGGGCCAGCTGCTTCTCCAGGGCCTTGGCTGTGAGCAGCCCCTCTTTTGGGAGCTGTGGAGAGCCCAGGACAAGGCATCAGCTTCCCCAGCACTGACAAAATGTCACCTCCTGAAAGTGCTGGGAGTAGCATTGCTGTGCTGGCTCTCTGCATTTGGGAAATTGTTCATGGAGTGCTGGGATGGGATCCCTACCAAAAACAACTTGCAAGGACTGCTGGGCAAGGTGTGCCATGTAATCCCTGAGGAAGCAGCTGATGCCTTGAGAGGCTGCCCTAGAGCAGAGGCTGGACACAGTTACAGAATAAAGCAGGGATTTATTAAAAGCATTTCCTCCATGGATGCACCTTGGGCAGCACAAGAGCCCAGCCAGGGCTGCACCCAAGATGAACCAAAATGGGCACAAAATGGACACCGGGCACGGGCTCTGGCACTTTGATCAGTTCTGCTCCATTTGCATCTTGGAGTTCATTGTCCAATTCCAGCTTTAGCTTATCAAGTCCCATCCTTCTTGTTTTTCTCTCTTCAGTCCACATTGTTTGTGCTCTTGGGCCTGAGATTTGGATCATTTGTCCTTGGTCCCCAGCTAGAGAAGGAATTGTTTTGTCTGCCTGCTCTGTGAGGAGAGCTCACCATCCCTTAATGTGAAGCTCAGACCCACACACTAAAGCAGCACAGAATCTGAACAATATAAAAGCTAAAACCTGAGGCATCACAGTTGGTGACTACAACCCATTTTCCAGAGGTAAAACAGTCTCCTGTTCCCTCTGGGGGATGAAAAATGTGCTAATCCTTTCCATTTTTGGCTCAGGGAGGGCAAGCTACCTTTCCCAGTGTTGAAGGGTTACGGGCAGTGGATGAGAAGCTTGGAATCCATCCTGCTTGGCTGATGCTCAGGAGCTTTCCTGGAGCACTCCGTGTCTGGAGGTGGTGCTGACAGCCCCGAGCACAGCCTGCAGCTGGCACCACTCCCCTGGATCTGGCTGTGCCACCTGGATTCCAGAGATCCAAGCACTGGCACCAGAGCATCTCCCCCTTGGAATGCTCGAGGAAGGACAATTGAGGTCCATGGGATGGGGGAGGGTGGTGGTGCCTGTTTTGCCTGCTGGCACAGAGCTGGGAGCTTTGCTGGGGATGGTGCTGCTGGTGGGGAGTGCCCAGCAGGACCCCCACCCTTGTTACAAACCCTGGTGGTGATGCCTCAGGTTTTACCTTTAATGTTTTTCAGAATCTGTGCTGCTTCNTGTTTCAGATCTGCCTGTCCCCCCTTCATGCCTCACACCGCTTCCTTCCCTTGCAGCCCCCTGCATGGAAAACCACAATTATGGTGACACCAGCTCTAACTCAGTGAAGGATCTGAGCTGCAACCTTCATTTGCTTTCTAGATTTGGACTCCTTGATCCTAAATTCCCTAGCAGCAGAGCAGTGATGCTTGGGAATTTTCTTGGAGCTGGTGGTAGAATAGCCTGCCTGCACCAGGGACTTGTGCCAATCCAAGTTACACCTTGAGCATCAGCAGCTCATGGTTTGGGGTGCCTGGAGCAGAGACCACAGAACAAGACACTATTTACAATAATCTGTAGTAATAGGACAAGGGGGAGAGGCTTCATACTGAAAGAGAGGAGGTTTAGAATTGAAATTAGAAAAAAAATCCTTCCCTGTGGGGGTGCTCAAGTCCTGGCACAGTTTGCCCAGAGAAGCTGTGGCTGCCCCTGGATCCCTGGAAGTGTCCAAGGCCAGGTTGGACAGTTTATTGGAAGGGGTTCCTGTTCACAGCAGGGGTTTAGGACGAGATGATCTTTTACTGATCTTCTTTCCTTCCAGGGAGGTGTGTGCTTGGGCTATTTGTGGACACAGCCTCGCAGAAAACAACTTGCCTCTTGTGCTTTTAGCTCTGGCAAATTTTTAAGAGCTGAAATCTCTTTCAGCTCTTAAGCTGAGAGATTTCTTTGTTTTCCAAAGAAACCTTCACCTCTGGCTTTTATTTCTACCTTTAGTTGTTTGGCTTTTGCAGCTCCTCCCAACAGTGGCTTGAACCAAAACCACAGGCTCCTGCTTGCTGAAAAGGAGGAACAGAAAAATCCAAGGAGAAATAACACTTCAGCATCACTCTTAGCTCTCTATTGTCTTCAGTCTCAAAGTTCTCTTTCCCTCTCACTAGATCCAGGAGAAATAAAACACTAGAGGCAGTTGCTTTGCGTTCTTTCCATTCCTTTTCCACCCCCCCTTCCCCTTCAGTGTGAGTCAGAGTGCTGAGGTTCTTGGAGAGGCTGGGAAGAGGAGAGTGCCTGATTTCCACGGGCACACGGAGTGCCAGCATCTGGTCACAGTTGCAACAAGCAAAAATTATACCTGGTGTTTAAGGTCAGGAAGAATCTCTGGTTTTTGACCATATGAGGCATTCACGGATTCTGTGAGAGAAAGAAAAGGCTCCGTTTTTGTGTTTGTTGTTTTTGTTTTTTGGTTTTGTTTTGTTTGTTTTTTTTTTATTATTAAAAGTGGCTGCTTGATAGAAGAATCTGCTATAGATTATAGATAGACCAACTGCTCTGGAAGGACACTTGTTCTCCAAAATCAGGCCCATTTCCAGCCAGGGATGGATATTTATGGCACGAACCAAGGTTGTCTTGATCCTGTGATCTGAGGGTTGCCAAGCTTTGCCATCTCTCAAAGCATCATTTACTTTTTGTTTTCACACTGCTTATCTGGGTTGAATTGTTGAGTATTATCCCGTTATAAGTCAAGGTAGGTCTGGTTTCTACTCTGGAAACACCCCAAATTAATTGCTTTTAATTTAAAATGACCCAATAGAGAATGAGTGTAGACACTGTCCCATCTGCCTGTCCTGATCCTTTGAATGTCTCAAAGCACAGATACCATGTTTAAAAAGGATACAGCAAAGATAAAAAAATCCTGTCAGGAAGGCTCTGTGGCCATAAATCCATTGATTTAGAGTCCTCTTTAGCATCAGCTGAAGAAAACCCAGGTAAAGGAAACAGGTACAGGCTGCAGAGCAAACCTGGGGTCCAATCTGTAAGATCTATAAATTATAAAAAAACCTCCTGTGGCTGCAAAATGGTATCAGCTTCTGCTGGGTGCAGAGCTCCTCCAAGCCCCAGGCTCCTGGGGAAGCTGCACCTGCCCTTGCTGACCTCAGGGTGTGTTTCAACAACTGATACTGAAAATCCTCCACGACAAGCAGTGGCTGGTGGGAAGCATCTCTTCATTCTCACAAACCATTTCCCCACCTCACCCCACACATATTTTATGACGTGTGGGAACCCAAAAAGCTGAAGTTTAGTTTCCACTGCTCATTGGTTTAGTTTTACAGAGTCATTTTTCTTGCCTAAAAGTGGAGCAGTTTTCTGCTAGAGGTTGTGCTACAGACCTGGTTCCTCTCTGTGCTCACCTTGCAGGCAAGGTCAGAGCTTGCTGATCTAGCAAGCCCTGATTGTTGCTCTTCCCCACCCCTGATCACTTGAAAGGGTTTCTCAAACACACCTGCATGACCTCGATTTTGATCATCAGTCTCACGAGGGGGATTTCACAGAGAGGAGGAGGCAGCTGCGGGGAGGTTCTGCTCCTCTCAGCCCTGTCAGCACAGGAACAGCACCAAGCACGGCCTGCAGAGCATCCTGACAAACCCTCAGCTGGTGAAATGTCAGAATAATGGCACAGTGGAAGTAAAATTACTGATTTCTGAGTGAGTCCTTTCCTTTGGGCTGCAGTGGATGCAACATTGACCTGCCAGGGGCAGCCTTGGTGTTAAAACAGGGGATGTTCCATGAGGTCTCTGGTGCTGCACTTGAGCTGGGGGAACCCCAGGATGGATCCAGGCTGGGGATGAGCAGCTGGAGCAGCCCTGGAGAAGGAGCTGGGGGTGCTGGGGGTGAGAGCTGGGACCCAGAACCCCCCGTGCCCTGGGCTGAACCCCAGCGTGGGCAGCAGGGAAGGGGGGGATTCTGCCCCTGTGCCCTGAGCTCAGGTGAGAGCCCACCTGCAGAGCTGCCCCAGCCCTGGGCCAGCACAGCAGGGACCTGGAGCTGCTGCAGAGAGCCCAGGGGAGCACCAGGATGAGCAGAGGGATGGAGCAGCTCTGCTGGGAGGAAAGGCTGGGAGAGCTGGGGGTGCTCACCTGGAGAGGAGAAGGCTCCAGGGAGAGCTCAGAGCCCCTTGCAGGCCTAAAGGGGCTCCAGGAGAGCTGGAGAGGGACTGGGGACAGGGGATGGAGGGACAGGACACAGGGAATGGCTTCCCACTGCCAGAGGGCAGGGCTGGATGGGATATTGGGAAGGAATTGTTCCCTGGCAGGGTGGGCAGGCCCTGGCACAGGGTGCCCAGAGAAGCTGTGGCTGCCCCTGGATCCCTGGAAGTGCCCAAGGCCAGGTTGGACTTTGGGGCTTGGAGCAGCCTGGGACAGTGGAAGGTGTCCCTGCCATGGCAGGGGTGGCACTGGATGGTCTCTAAGTTCCCTTCCAACCCAAACCAGTCTGGGATTCCATGACTATTTCCCCTTTGCAATTCCTCTAGAAACTTTCTCCAAGGGACAAACACAGGAACACCCAGATTTGGGCTATGAGCTGCCCTCCTGCTGCTCAGTAAAGGTGCCTTGCAGTGAGGACTTCAACTTGTGTCCATGGAGACCCAGATGGAAACCAGCCCGAGCAAAGGATGGCACAAGGGAGTTGCTCGTCTCCAGATGCATCCCTCCCTCCTTCCTGGGGCTGGTCACCCCACCAGGAGCTTAATTCCCAGTGCAAAATTCACAAAGTGAGCTGGCCTGAGGTCTCTAGCTTCTCCTTTTAAACCTTTTTCCCCATCCAAGCCAGGAGATCCAGAGAAATGATCCTCGATGTTGCAGAAGGAAAACAAAATCCTGCGCTTCCTGCCACGTGCCAAAATGTTAACACAGCCCATGAAAATCCCTGGCACAGCCCTTTGAAGTAGGGGCAGCCAGGCCCAATCCTTCCTCTTCCTCCAGCTCTCCTAGCCCCCAGGCAGGGCAGGTGGGACTGAAGAAAGGATTTTATGGCTGGGGAAAGAGTAGGAATGGGTGGGAATCCCACCGAATGGAAGAGGGCTGGCACCAAGGGGCCTGCCAGAGTGGGCAGGAGAATCTCTGATGATGCCACCAGAGATGTCAGGACCTCCTGGGACCTCCAAAGTGTTGAGCAGAGCTCGAGCTGAACAGGTGTTTAGCCAATATTTTGTATAAGGAAATATTACGTGTGATTGTGAGCGAGAAAAAAATTTGCTTTTTCTGGGGTGCTCCAAAGTGTGCCTGCAAAAACACCTCTCCTCGAGCACAGAGCAGTGGCTAAGGCAGGAAAAGGTGCTGGGATTTCAGTTTCTGGGGGCTGAACTCCAGCATCTTCCCAGGCATGCTCCTAGAAGAGCACAGGGTTAAACCCACCAGTGTCCCACTGTCCAGTATTGGATACAAGGGCACACCACTGGCTATAAAATATTGGCCTCATCTCCTTGGATTGATGTTCCCTCTGTTATTTTAATCTGAACAGGTTTATAGCCCTCTGAGGGAGGGAGGCCAAACTGTCCCTGATGTAAAATAGAAGGAATCCTGCACAAATGAGGATATTTATTTGCATTTTAGCTCATTAACCAGGGCAAACCCCTGGCTCAGTGCCCCTGTGTGAGACACAGCCATGTGATTTCCCTGTCAATGCAGATTTTTGGAGCTCCAGGCTCATTCTTCATGACTTAAGCCATGTTCAAAACACAGCTGCAGGTGCCATCATCCCCATTTCCATCTCCATTTCCAGGCATGTCCCTGTCATGCCCCATGGACACCAGGAGTCCCTGGTGCCAGTGTGGATGAAGATCAGTGGGGATGTAGGTAATTCTAGAGGGATTTGGGATCTGGACTCTGCTCAGAGAGGCACAGCCAGAGCCTCAGATTTACCAGCACAAGCTGCAGCAGGGGAGCCCCCACATTACTGAAATCCAGGCTTTTCAGCACATTCCTTGGCTACCTGGGAAAAAAGGGATGTGCAGGATGCTAAAGCTGAGGGAACACGTGAAAGAATCCATTCCTTAACTGGGTGCAAAGTGATTCCCAAAGGGAAAATAACCCAAATGCCACCAGTGAGGTGATTGCAGCACTCCAGAATGACATCCCGACATTCTGATGTCTCTGGAAAGAACCAGCCCATTGCTCAGGAGCATCCAAAAAAAAGCCAAAATGCCGTGAGGAATTACCAGGAAAGGAAGGGAGAGCACCACGATGCTGCAGCACAAATCCACCATGCCTTGGGAACAGTTTTAGTCTCCCCATCTCAGAAGGGAGGTAACAGAGCTGGGAAAGCTTTGGGAAGGATGAAAGAGCTGGAATGGCTTCTGTAGGAGGAGCTTTTTAAGCCAGATCTGTCCGGTTGCCTGTGGCAGGTCCTGCTCTAAGAAATCAGAGTGCAGCAGATGGCACCAGCTTCAGCTGGAGACAGGCTCAGGCTGGGCAGGAGAAGGGTGCTGCTCTCAGGACACACATTTCCCCTGCTGAGCCCCCTGGTTTTGGGGATGTGAGGAGTTTTTGTGAGTTTAAAAGGGTGCTGAACGAGTTAGTGAATGAGGAATTCCTTCCAGGGTGCTGATGGCTTCCAAAATGATCCACTCCATAAAACCCCTGAGCAGCAAAGTAACAGAAGCTGTGAGAGCCCCCAGTGAAAATTTCCCTTCATTGTTTCCTTGTTCTTACACCTTTCCCCGGGATTTTGGACAGAGTTCAAGATGGGATACTGGGCTCAGGGGATTTGCAACACCACAGACACTGCCACACTCTCCTGACACAGGAAATCAGAGAGACCTTCCCTCGTGAGGGAGGATGTGATGAGCAAGTGATTTCTGCTTTACATCCTCACTCAAGCTGAGCACCTGATGATGAAGCCCAGAGTTCAGAGACTGAGGGACGGAAAAATTCAACTGCCCCAAACCATTCTGTTTCAGAACACCTGTGCCACCAGGTTCCTGAGTCAAAGAATTACTTACAGGCTGGCTCAGCATCCAACCACAGAGCAGTTTGGCAGGACAAAAGCCAAGTCAACCAAAATGCTGAATAAGCAGAGAAACCTGTGCCACTTGCAACGTGTTCTTTTGCCAGCAGAGAAGGGTCCTGGGCTTCTGGGTGATTCACTTTGTGGCATTTGGCTCCACCTCAGAGGTGAGGGTTTCGGAATTACTCACAGCCCCGTGCTAACGGATCCTGTGATGCTGCTGAAGTTTTGCACCCTTTGAACCCAAAGAGGTGCTGAGCAGATGACTTCAAAACCAGACCTCCACACTCTTTTTCCCCCCCCTCAGTTTGAGGCAGGTTTCATTCCAGTGAGTCCTTGTTTCAGACACACTGGGTGCCTGATACTGATTGAGACTCAAAACAATCTCAGTTCTTCACTGGGAAGGGACAAGTGGGCTTGAATTATTGATGATACAGAGCTCTTAACCATTACCCAGGCATCACAAATCCATTTCCAAAATCCCAGAGCCTGTCTTTTCTAATCCAACTCACACAAGGAAGGAAGAGGCTTTGGTGCAGACTGCTTGGGGGCCTGGGCATGGTCTGGCAGAGATGGAACAAGGTGGAGTGAGAGGGCTCAAGTATCTAAAAAGTACAACCTTCTTTTGACTCCATAGATGCTTTTTCCTCCCCTCCCTCAATTTCTTCCCCAAGGAAACTAGTATCTGACACACAAGAACAGAAGACAAAAACCCCAAAGCCTTGCTTAAGCCATACATCCAAAACTCTTGTAAATGTAAAGTTTGGAAGCCAGAGAAAATTAATTGTTGTGCCAGAGAGGGCTATTTTCAAAGTCCCCAGGTGTATTCCTTTGCCTTTCTCTCATTAAAAAGCTACAATGGACCCTGCACAGGTGTGTTTTTAAAGGTGTAAAGAGATGCCCAAGGAGCTGGAGGGATCAGGAGGTATTGTTGTGAGGACTGTGGTGCCTCAGCCTGGCTGGGATGCATCTGTAGGGAAAAATACCCACCTTGATCAGTGTAGATGGATTTATGAGGTGACTGCAATTGTGAGGCCTCCCTCAGCCTGTGCTTTCTGCTGAGAGGATGCTTGGCTTATCTTCCCCCACTTCTCAACTACATGGCCACCTTTGTTTTAGCCGTGAAGCCTCCTTGGCCAAACAAATATTTTTATTAATACTCATCAGCAAAAATATAAACGGATACTGAGTTAGAACCACAGGCTCAGCTCTGATTGTTTGACCTTTAGTTTCTATTGACAACAGCAAAGTAAACAATTTCTGTGGAGACTCAGTGCTGATATCTGCCACAAATAAATAACAACATGAGAGGAACACAGTGAGCTTTAAGTTATTAGACAGAGACATGAAGCCATTGAAACTGGGAGCTGCCCTGGAGCAATGAGTGTCCCTTGCAAAATGCTGCTCTTTGCTCACCTTGCAGGCTGGGACAGGTTGGATTAGGATGGATCTACCCAGTGGTGTGGACTTGAGCTGAAGTGGACTCAAGAATGGTGCCTGCCCTCCTGCCCAGCACTCAGGGTGGGTTTTCAGAGCCAGCAGCTCCCGTGAGCAGCGCGAATGGGCAGGGAAGTTCCTGTGCACAGTTCTGATGTTCCAAGGAAAGAAGGATGTGGAACTGTTGGAGCAGGTCCAGAGAAGGCTCCAAGCTGCTGAGGGGACTGGAGCAGCTCCCCTGTGCAGCCAGGCTGGGGGAGCTGGGGCTGTGCTGAAGGGCTGTGAGAAGGTTGTGTGGAGACCTCACAGCTCCTTCCAGGGTTTGAAGGAACACAGGGAAACTGGAGAGGGAATCTGCAACAGGAACTGTCCAGGAGTGACAGGACACAGGGAATGGCTTCCCAGTGCCAGAGGGCAGGGCTGGACGGGATATTGGGAAGGAATTGTTCCCTGGCAGGGTGGGCAGGCCCTGGCACAGGGTGCCCAGAGAAGCTGTGGCTGCCCCTGGATCCCTGGCAGTGCCCAAGGCCAGGTTGGACTTTGGGGCTTGGAGCAGCCTGGGACAGTGGAAGGTGTCCCTGTCCATGGCAGGGGGAGGAACTGGATGGTCTTTAAGTTCCCTTCCCAGCCAAACCATCCCCTTCATCTGTAACTTTATGATTCAAGCAGAGCAGGGAAGTAAAACCCCAGATCCCATTGCTTTACAGCCAGATAGGAAAACGCTGAAACCTCAAACACCGAAGAACCTGCAGTGAAAGCACAAGGCAAAAAGGCCTGGTTTTAGCAGAGCTGCTGCTCCCAGGAATGAGCAGAGGCACGTGGAACGCTGCTCAGGCTGTGCTGGGATGGCTGGCCCAGCAGCCAGCCCCAGGCCTGCTCTAGTCGGAGGGTTACGGTAGCCCCAAGCGCCACGCTGACCTTTCGGGAGCCGCGGACCGGCCGTCCCTCCCAGCCCTCCCCCACAGCCTGGGACAGCTGTAAACATCCCCATCATAAAGACACAATTGTGAGACCCTATTTATTTGCCATGAGGAGCCGGCCTGGCACGGGCTCGGGTTGCCCGAGGGGCTGGGCCGGCAGAGCCCGTCCGTGCCCTCCTGCCACGACCCGCCCGGGGACCATCGCATGACACAAACGCCTCTGGTCTGTCCCCGTGCCCCTCCTGGCGCCATCATCCCTGGGACGGCTCCTGCCAGATGGAAACAACTTCCCAATTCCCTGCTCGCCTCTCACCAGCTCTTCCCATCCCTGCTGCTCCCCTGGGTGCGGGAGCCGAGGGTTGGGAGCGGGGCAGGAAGTTGCTGACGCGTGTGGTTGGATTTGGGTTTGAACACCGTCCAGAAAGGAGCACCAAATATTAGTAAACAGATCAGGAAACATTTCCGTGTTTGGCAATAACTCCGCTTTTCCGTGGCAGCCATCTCCAGTGGTTTTACCACCAGGGAAAAAGACCCCGCTCGGTTGCTTTGCTCAAACTGGAGCAGCTCAGCTCCTGGACTCCCTTCTGATCCTGCCTTTCCAACCCAGGTTTCTGGGCAGGTGCTGCAGCAGGATTCTGGTTTGGGCATGGGTGTGAGTCCTGCAGAGCACAGCCTGCTCCTGGGACATCCCAGGGGATTACAGGGTCCTGCAGCCATGCCCGGCGTCTCCACCACGATCCAGGCTGGAAAGGAAAGGATCAAGATGCTTGGCCTATCCTGCTTTGGAAAAGAAGATTATGAAGCAGTGTGTTGAAGAGGGAATTACTGTGCTCTGATGGGCTCCTCGGGGCAGGGACAAAAGGCCTGTCAAGTCCTGCTGCTTCAAGCTGCAGTCGGTCCTGTTAGGAAAACGACACAGGAATGAATCAAGCACTGCATGAAATGCCAGTTTTACCATTTCTCCTCTTGTAACATGTGAGGGAAAGAGAACAGCCGCTGATTCTGGAGGACTGAACTGCCCCAAACCTGTCTCTGTGCTCTTCGCCGTGACTTCCACTCAACGAGTTCAAATTTAGGGGCTTGGATAAAAAGCACGTGGTCAAGGGCTGGTTTTGGAGAGAAGACCTCGTTTTTGGGCACAGCACCTCCCACTGCAGGTGTAGAAGGATGTTGATGTGAGATGGAGGTGCCACCAACATGAAGAAGAGAAACTGAGAGGATAAGGGTCAAAAGTGAAGGCTTGTAAGGGGAAAATAATTTCAAATGAGACAAACCTGATCCACAGCCAACAACAACCCTAAAAGCAAAGGAGGAAAAAGAAACAGAACTTGTCTTTTTTCATGTTGAACTCCATGAGATGGTGTGAGAAACCATCTGATCTAACACCTCACAGTGACCAAGTCACTGTGACTGCATGAATCATCCCACACAGACACCTGGTGATGCCAAAGGTGACACGGTGACACCCACAGCTTGCCACTTATTTTGCCACTAGTGCTTTTCACTGATGCCATCAGTGCTGCCAGCAATAACTAACAAATGGCATGTCCATTTGGGAACCAGGGGCTCCAGGGAGATGCCACAACAACTTGTGCTCTCACCATTCCAGTCTCCTTCCCACACCTTTGTCCTGCTTTTACTGGTTTACAAAGATAAGGGACCCATCTCACCTTCCACTATCCCAGGCTGCTCCAAGCCCTGTCCTTGGACACTTTCTGGATCCAGGGGCAGACACAACTTCTCTGGGCACCCTGTGCCAAGGTCTCAGCACCCTCACTGCTCATCCTGGGTATCCCTCAGCCCCAGCAGCAGAGATAACAAAGTGAGAAGGAAAAGTGAAGCCTGCAGGACCAGCTCTGCCATAAAGCTGAAGCAGCTGAGGGAGCTGGAAAGGGCTGAGCCTGGAGAAAAGGAGGCTCAGGGGGGACCTTGTGGCTCTGCACAAGTCCCTGCCAGGAGGGGACAGCCAGGGGGGGTCAGGCTCTGCTCCCAGGGAACAGGGACAGGACAAGGGGAAACGGCCTCAAGCTGGGCCAGGGGAGGCTCAGCTTGGACAGCAGCAGGAATTTCTCCATGGAAAGGGTGCTCAGGCCTTGGCAGGGGCTGCCCAGGGAGCTTTGGAGTGCCCATCCCTGCAGGTGTCCCAGGAAGGGCTGGAGGTGGCACTCAGTGCTCTGGGCTGGGGACAAGGTGGGCATGGGGCACAGCTGGGACTCCATGGGCTGGGAGGGATTGTCCAGCCTTGAGGGATTCTGGGATTCTCTAAACACCAAGCAAAAGCATCCTGAGGGAATTCCTCATGCAGCCTCTCGGCACAGCTGGGAAGTTCATGCTGGATTCCAGGGGCTTTGCTGGGAATGGGCTGGAGCTCAGTCGCGTGCTCAGCTCCTGCAGGGCTCATCTCCAGCTCCGAACGTGCCGGGGCGTTTTAACGAGGTTTCCAAATGGTTCCTACCCCTGTGCTCCCAGGCCGGGCTTCCACGGAGCAAACAGAGCTGTGCCGAGGCGTGGATGGAGCTGGAATCCTTTCCTAGCCATGGCCAACAGGGAATAAGAGTTACTTCTTTATAGCAGATGTGTAGCTCAAAGTTCACCATAAGGGCACTCACATCGAGAGCACAGCGTGTATTGTTCTGCGAGAAGGCTCAGCTCAGCCCTTCAAAAGACTCTGGAACAACTAATTTCATTATTCAAAGAATAAAGTGAGGCAGAGGAAGCCAAACTTAACCCTCTGGCTGCTCCCTGGAAGCAGGGATTTCTTTAGCACCCTGTGCTCACAGATGCAGGCAGAAAATCTGCCTCACAGCACCCCAGCTCTGTTTTTCTCACTAGCTTAGGAGTTGGATATCTTATCCCTCTCAAGATGACTGCTTGGACCCAGGCCAGGCTGAGCACCCCCACATGAAGCCCTCTGTGTCTACACTGCATCAGCAAATATAGCTCGGGATAAGGGATTTTCATCTCCACTTATGACCTCCAGGGAAAATCAGAAGCAAAAAAAAATTTTTTTTAAAGTTATCTGTACAAAACAAGATCGTTCTCTTACTGCCCAAATTAAAAAATAATACTTTCAGATAAGGAGACAAGTCCCACAAGAAAAATTCACCTATTTTTAGGCAGATATGAGCAAAGAAAAATACACTCCTCCAAATCCTGTCCTCTCCTTGGCCAAGGATCGCTTGACTGTGTGGCTGGGGGATGAATTGTTCCTGAAATTCTCCCTGCCCAACCAAATTCTTCTCTCCTGCTCGCTCAGCATCAATCCTACCTGTGAGCTAAGTTCTAAGGGAGAAGCCCAGGACACCTAAAGAAAATCCACCCCAGAGCAGTAGGTTGATAAAGGATCAATCAAGGACCAGGACCATGCTGGGTCCCTTTCATTTGCTGTTTCACTTCCCAGTTGCAGCACACGGGGCAGGGGGTGGAATTAAGATGAGCTGTTTTACCTGGAGAAACAGCCAGGAACCATCTCCAGCCACGTTTGGGGCAGAAACCCCAGTTTTCTCCCCAAACCCCAGTTTTCTCCCCAAACCCCAGTTTTCTCCCCAACTCTCTGCAGCAGCAGAGCTGCTCAAAAATCCTTTGGCAAGTCCTTTGGCGAGGGCCAGGGGACCGGCTGGAGCTGTGATATGTGACGGGGATTATTTACACTCGCTCCGGTCCCGCTGTGCTTGCAGCTTGCATTCCCAACCCAAAGGAAAGTGGGATTTGCACTACACAGGTGCGCTGAGGGAGGCAGCAAACCCCAAAGCACCGGGAAGCAGCTGCCGGGACAGAGGCTGACCTAAATTCCAGCGCTGACTGCCCACCACGTTTTTCACAATTTATATTTTTCTCCAAGTTAGTCTGGCCTGAAAAAGGACGGTCAGACATCACTTTTGAGCGAGCATCAGTGCAGTGCCCGGAGTGGGACAGCCAGGGGGATCGGGCTCTGCTCCCTCCCGTGCTGTGGGAGGTGCGAGCGGCTGAGGGCGCTGGGAGAGGAAGGATGTCGGGCCGGCAAGGTGAGGGAGGAGGTGCCGCTGGGCTGGGCTGGAGCCCTGTGCTCGGCAGATAATGTCACACTGAGCTGTGGCTGACCGCAGCGTCCCCGTGACCGCCTCGGGCTCGTTTTCCCACAGCCGGGGCTGGCTGTGAGCCCTCGGCCCCAAACCCCCTTCCCCAGATGTTCCCAGAGGTCGGGGACGAGGGTGACAGCCAGACACACCTGGCTGGGTTTCTCCGTGGTGGCGCTCAGCTGTTTCGGGGTGAAAATGGGGAAAGGATGAGAAGCACGAGGCTTTCCAAGGGTTTCATCACCACAAGCCCCAAGATGACAGCAACCTGCCCTGCACCCCCTTTACTCAGCACGAAATCTTTCTACTGGGGTTGGGCCTTAACTCTCTCCCTTGTTTCCTCCAGGGGAGAAATTTTGCTTGGCTCTTTTTGAAAAGAAAGCCAGTCATTCTCCCTCCTCCTCCTCCTCCTCCTCCTCCTCCTCGGCAAAGGGACCCCGGAGGTGCCACCTGAAAGTGGGAATTAAGCACAAATCCCAAATCCTAAGGAGGATGGCAGGGAGGCACTGCAGTGAGCAGGGCACAGAAGGCTCCGGGATTTCAGGGCTTCAGCTCTGCCACGCAAAGCGGCTTAGGGACGGCACAGCTGAGCCAGAGGCTGGATTAGAGGCAAAACCGGCTCTGGCTCCGGGGAAATCTCTGCACAGGGGCTCAAGGTGCTCGCTGGTCCTACCCGGGGAGCAGCCGGGCTCCTGGTTCCAGCACAGCCTCCTCATGGCATGTCCCAGCCTCTTCATGGCATGTCCCAGCCTCCTCATGGCATGTCACAGCCTCCTAAGGGTCTGTCACAGCCTCCTCATGGAATGTCACAGACTCCTAAGGGGCTGTCACACCCTCCACCAAGAGGAAATGTGGTCACAGGGGTGCTTTCAGCTGGGCAGCACCTCCCACCTGCAGCTGCCTTTTTAAAAATAATTTTAAAAAACCAGAAACACAAAAAAAAACCACCCCAAGTCTCCAAAACTAAATTAATCTCTTAATTTATTTTCATATGCTTGAGCAAAAACACGACCCAGGCCTCTGGAGACAGAAGAGACTTGTCTGCTTGATTTCCTGGAATTTCCCCTGCATGAGTTTTGATGATCTGGCAGATCCATCCATTGCAGCCTTGTTCCCATATTCCCTGATCCCACTGTAAGAGTAGTGGCTGCACAGGGTGCCACGGGCCAGCCTTGCCAAGGGATGTTCCCTGGGTGGAAGTTACTGGGAGCTGAAGGGCTTTGAGAACCCATGGGTTTCCTTGTGGTGAGGAAGACAAGAACATCGTGGTCTGGGAGCTGGAAGGCTCCAGTTCCACTGCAGGGAGTGGCTGGGAGCAGACACAGCCATCCCCCTTGTGTGGGAACGAGGAGAGAATGGCTGGAATGGATGGATCTTCCAGTTAATCGAAAATCAGGGAAAATGCCAGGAAATCAACCAGACAAGTCTCTTCTGTTGCCACCCTTCTGGATACAGTGGCCTCTTTGAAAGATCACCATGCCACCTGCCTTGAGTGGGAATTCCACATCTCCCTGCTCCCAGCGTTCCCAGTGCCCACAGAGCATCCAGAGAACTCATCCAACAACTTCTCCTCTCTACCTTAAAAAAAACCCCAAGCAGTTTTTATCTAAATCATCTTAATCTGGAGGGATGCTGCAGATTTCAGGAGAAATTTCTTCCAGGAAAGGGTGCTCAGGCCTTGGCAGGGGCTGCCCAGGGAGCTTCGGAGTGCCCATCCCTGCAGGTGTCCCAGGAAGGGCTGGAGGTGGCACTCAGTGCTCTGGGCTGGGGACAAGGTGGCCATGGGGCACAGCTGGGACTCAGAGGGCTGGAAGGGATTGTCCAGCCTCACTGAGTCTGGGATATGGGATATGAGGAAGGAGCAATTCTGGGATTCTGGGATATGAGGATTCTGGGATATGAGGAAGGAGCAATTTGAGACTCAGCAGAACTAGAAAAAGCTAAAAATTGAAAATCTCACAACTCAGAGAACATCTCTGAATCTGTGATTCGGGTACTTTGAGGCGTCAGGGTGATCAAAGATGAGAGGCTGCTGAAAGGATGGAGTCAGAGACATCTCCACTGGTCTGTCACTCCTGGTGTCAGAGGCTGATGCTCACACAAAGCCCCTGGAAAAGCATCACAGCTCCTCAGAGAACAACCATTTGAGAGGAACAACACAGTGCTGAGCCAAAGACGCCTCACATTCTGCCTACTTTTAAAATTAACAAGCCTTAAATTCTTAGTGTCACTTAAAATACTCCTCTAGAAATAGCCAAAGGCAGCAGTAAATCACAGTGGTCAGGTGGTGTGACACAGGGTGTCAGATCTGGGTGAAATGCAGGGGTAAAGTAAGAAAAACAGAGGCTGAATTGTACTCCTCTAATGGTTTAAATTCTGTCTGCTATATTTTGTTATTTTTAGCGTTGTGGTAGAGAGGCACTAGACTTGTGACACGTGATTGAAGAGGAAGGGCAAGTTAAAATCCAATTTAAAATAAATAAATTATTTCTTGGTTAACTTCTATGTAATTTCTAAGCCCACCCCATTTCCTCCCCCTGCCATGGGCAGGGAGACCTTCCATCATCCCAGGCTGTTCCAAGCCCCAAAGTCCAACCTGGCCTTGGGCACTGCCAGGGATCCAGGGGCAGCCACAGCTTCTCTGGGCACCCTGTGCCAGGGCCTGCCCACCCTGCCAGGGAACAATTCCTTCCCAACATCCCATCCATCCCTGCCTTTGGAAGTGGGAAGCCATTCCCTGTGTCTGTCACTAGGACAAGGAGTAAATATGGAGTTTCCAAGGAATAAATTCTTCATGGATTTTTGTGCTGCTTCAAGTCAGGCTCCTGTCCTTGGCATACTTTTCATGGGCTGTAAAAGTATCAGGAGACCTGGCAAGAGTGCTGGAGCTCAGTGCCTCTGCCTAGAGCCAGGGAAAGTCTTATTTCAACCACAGTAACCACTCTCAGCACAGATCCTGGAAAATTCAATTTAATTCCATCCCAAAAATTATTCCAGCGCACCGATACATCTTCCTTTATTTGTTTTTTTGCAAGATGATGTTGACGTTAAACTCAAATTCAATCCATCACAGCAAAATTCATAACAAATCTAGAGGAAGTTTAGCAGCCTGACTTTGAAATTGCTGTAAATGAGGCTTCACAGCCTCTGCAAGGCTCATGGCAGACTCTATGCAGCCATCGAAGTTGGAACGAGTGAATCCATCACCTCCACAGATCAGGAGAGGCTGAGTGTGAAGAATCATCTGTCCTGGACAATTGGGCACAGCTCTTGTAACCTGGAAATGAAAAACACAAAGGGAGTGGGAAGAGAAAGTATTTTATTTACCTGAATTTCAAATCAGAAAGAGCTGTAATCCTGAGGAGCACATCACAGAACCACAGAATGGTTTGGGTTGAAAGGGACCTTAAATCCCATCCCATTCCACCCCTGCCATGGGCAGGGACACCTTCCACTATCCCAGGCTGCTCCAAGCCTTGTACAGCCAGGCCTCCCACTCCAAAAGGTAGATCCAAACATTACCCATCGAAGTACCAGAGTAAAATACTTCTTTCTGGGAGTTGAATAATTGGAGTAAAACTTTATTGTGTGTGGAAATTTAGAAACTTTACAGCCTGTTTTGTTCTCAGCCTATCTCAGCAGATATGACCTGTCTGACCCTGGTGTGGAGATCCAAAAAGGTGTGAGGGTGATCTCACATCAGCAAAGTGGGGCTTGCAAAATCCCAGATGGGTTCAACACAGGAAAGGGAACCTCCTGTCTCTGGGAGAGACAATCCCAGGATCCCTGAGGCTGGACAATCCCTCCCAGCCCATGGAGTCCCAGCTGTGCCCCATGCCCACCTTGTCCCCAGCCCAGAGCACTGAGTGCCACCTCCAGCCCTTCCTGGGACACCTGCAGGGATGGGCACTCCAAAGCTCCCTGGGCAGCCCCTGCCAAGGCCTGAGCACCCTTTCCATGGAGAAATTCCTGCTGCTGTCCAAGCTGCTAAAGCATGATACAGAGAGTACGATTTCCTTGGATTTCCACCCAGCAAACCATTGCTGCATCCCCTCACGGGACTGTCAGATTTCAAGGAATCTTGCTAAATCCAGGGCATTTTTCCACTGATTCAAATGTACCCACTGCTGAGCCACTCTCTGCCACTGCCAAGAGTGGATGAGCTGCAAAGCACCCACATTTATGTTGCTGGCTGCATTTTCTGCTACTGGGTGTTAGCATCTCTTCAAAGGAGGAAACTAGCTGAAATAATTGTGACCCCTTTATTCATCTTAACAGAGGAGTCTCTCCAGGTATGGCAGATCCAGACAGACATTCTCCCTCACATCAGTTTTAAGTCAGTACTTCATTTATTTCTGAATTTTTCTTGCAGATTGAGCTGAGTACAAACAATGCAGAAAGACTTGGCAGAAAAAGTCTCTTCTGAGTGTCTTTTCCTCTTGGCTATCCAGTGTTAATTTGATGCTGGCTGTCCAAAACAGCCCCTACCCCTCCTAGTATTTGGTCAAAGGTTGGACTTGATGATCTTGGAGGTGTTTTCCAGCCTCAGTAATTCCATATACAGTGACTCTGCCAAAGACACACGGTGGGTTGGGAAGCTGTTGGCTCTGAATGCTAATGGTGCCTTCACCATAATTAGAGCAAAGGGATCCAGAACTGCAGCTGTGCTGCTAAGTAGTGTCAGTAGAATTTTGGAAGTCCTAATCCCTCATCTGCCATGGATAATTGTAATGTCTGCATTTTAATCCCAGGATTGTGTTTGGCTATGTGAAGGATGTTACAGTCAGATTTAATTAACAAGTAGGATAAACCCCAACTAAAAGAGTCAGGGGAAAGATGCACCCATCTTATCAGTTCCCTTGGCCTCTGTGGCAACAGCTTATTATAATTGAAAGTAAAGAGAGCTTTAGGAGAAAGAGGGAGCTGTGCCCCAGATATTTCATTTAGGCAGTGATTATTTCATAGGGTGGCATTAGAGATCTCTTTATTGAGATAACGGGTCTGACCTACACGGACTTATTTGCAATCTAAGATTTACTGACATTCATCCACCAAATTAAGACTGGTGATAATTCCTACTGTGGCATCAGCAGCTGCTGGAGACAGAGCCCTGGCTGGCAGCAGCAACAGAAGCAGAAGCTGGATGGGGTTTGGGAACCCTTTCCAGAGCTGGATCCAACTCTTCTCCCTCCTCCCAGCCACGGCTCTTGTGAGCACCAGTAGCTCTCAGCAGGTAAGGCAGGAGAAAAGACCAGATGTCACAACTAGGGAACCAAAAAAACCCCTGAACTGATAAAGAGGAACTTAGAGAACACACCACAATTTTGATAGGTTTTATATGAATATTAATACCTGTGCTAAGGTTGCTTTTGCAATCCACCAATACTTTACTCGCACAAAAATAAACTTTGTGCTAACAAGACCAGGTTCCCAAATTGGATGCAGATCAAGGGGTATAAGCAGACTCCACAACAGCCATCCACAGCAACTTCAAAAAAGGAAAAATTTTTAGGGGACTGCTTTAAAAGTAAATATTTTGCATCAACCTCCACGTTCAAATTCACCAACGTAAATTAACTTGAGAGGCTTTGGGTAAACATGGAGATACACTCCAATACTTTAGGAAATCACCAACAATTTCCTTGGGTTTTTAAAAGAAGACTGCAAAATATACACATTTTGCTATTATTACCCTTAGGTAGTTCACTTAAAAATACCTTTCGCATAACATTCTGTTAAATTGAGCTGGGCCAAATCAAATAATAACAATTAGTACGTCTGTACTTCTGCCCTTCTGTGGTAGGGTGGGAATTTTGCTAATAACACCACACACTTTTGGATGCAGGGAGAGGCACTGAGCCATGATTTTTAAATACCAGTGAAAATCCCACTGAATTACGTGGGATTTACCTCCTTCCTGTACACTGCTCCTACCCCTGCTTACCACGAGAGCTGCATAACTCAACTGCTGAGCCAGGCCCACAATGTTAAAAAATGGCTAAAAAACAACCGGGCTTTGCTGGCCAGCCCTGGATGCTGCTCATGGCTACGTAGAGGAATGTGTTGTGGATATTGAGCAACCATCCCCTTTCCTCTTGCTCCCTGAGGATGGAAAATGCAGCCCCAGCAGGTCCTCAGTACCTGGGAGTATCTCCACCTCTGGCACTTGCTGGTGCTTGGTTTAGGCAGGGAGGGCACAATCCTCTGCAGGTGGCTGAGAATGATCTGCTGCACCTCTGCAGGGTCTGAGTCCAGGTGCTCACTTCCAAAGGTCACAGTCGTGTGCACCACCACTGAGGGCCCAGTTTCAGGAGACTCTGGAAGAAAGGAAGGAAGAGGAGAGGTGCTTTTGAAGGATTGCTCATTCATACCTGCCTTCCTCACATGCTGACAATTGTGCCTCTGGCCTAGGAGTCAGTAAGAACAAAAATCTCTGTGGTACCACTATGCTCTTCCAGATAGGAAAAAAGCACAAGGAATAACAACACAAGTCAAGGAGGACAATCTCTGCAACATCCTGGCCTTGGGCACTTCCAGGGATCCTGGGGCAGCCACAGCTTCTCTGGGCACCCTGTGCCAGAGCCTCACCAACCTCACTGTAAAAAAATTGGGGTTTTTATCTCATCTGAATCAACCCTCCCTCAGTTTAAAACCATCACCCTTTGTCCTACCAAAAAAGTTTGTTCTCATCTTTTGAAGATGAAATCATAGCTCAGGTGCTGAAGTTGACCCCAGCAGACTTGGAAAGGGCCAGGCTTTGCTACATTTGGGGCTGGTTGCAGGTTCTCTGCAGCAGGTGACTCCTGTCCTTGCTGGCACATTGGCTTGTCACCTTACAGACGTGGCCTAACAACCAGCAGCCAGAGAATTTGCCAGGATTAGGGGATTTTTTGGCTCAGGGACTTCCCTGTGCCAAGGCAGGATGAGAATCCAACAGATCCTGATGAGCAGGATGGAGCAAGGACACAACGTGGGTTACGCTGGATTTCAGCTGAGCTGGTTGTTCAATTAAGTGATTCCCTCTCACTGCCCTACCCAGCAACTCCCTCCTTTGGAAGCAGAAAGCCTCTCCTGGTTAGACCTTTGTCTAGACTAGTGCATTCTTAGAAGAAGAGTTTAGTTTCAGCAAACAGGTGTTTTCTGACCGAGGAATGCACAAAGAAAGAGGAGGCTGAACACTTTCTGACCATTCTGCCTGTTAGGCACCAAGCTTGATAAACTCCTTATCTCTGCTCTGACACTGAAGAAACCTCCAGCTCCTCAAGCCAGAGATCCCCTCTGGGAAGATGACACATTCCAGCTCTCCAGAGGCAACCAAAATGTCTTTCTCTGGTGAGCTTCCTATCGTGCAGCAGCACCAAGTCTGCAAGCCACAGATTTAAATTCCTGTGGAAGGAACCCCTCTCTGAGTCTCTTTCTCGGGTAGGCCAGCTCAGCCAGCCCTGGCTCTTGAAAACTGTGAAAACGTGGCAAGAAGGGCCGGAAGGTGTTTCCTGGTTTCCACAGCTACCACAGGACATATCTTTGCGGGCATCAGCTTCTCTGGCTGTCTGGAAAAGCACCAGAAATGCTGCTCACACTTTCCTTCCCCTTTTTGGGGCAGAAAACAGGTATTCTGATACCTGTGTAGTCCCTCTACACAGACAGTGAGGGACAGAAGACCAAGAAGACCAAACCCTTCCCTGTGTGAGTGGAACACCCCTGGGACAGGGCCCTGAAGTGACAGAAAACTGAATCTTGACCTAGAACCTGGGAATGAGGGGAAAGGTTTGGGGATTGTGAGCAGAAGGAGGGAGCCATGAGCTTCTGAATGTTTTGGGACTGTCTCAACACTCGTCATCAATTCCCCGCTGGGAGAATCATACAGGCTGTGTAGAAAAAGGGAAGGAGAGACTGCTGACAGTGAGAATCCATACAGGGTTAAGCCTGTTGGGAGCATTATCTTCCAGAAAAAGGATGGGGCTAATAAAAGGTGACCTGGAGAAGAACACAGAGAACAGAGCCCAGGGCCACTTCCCCAGCACAGTGGCTTGCAATCCAAGGATATCTGGTGTCAGCAAGGTGGCTCAGAGCTTTGAGTAGCATATTTAGTGCAGAACTGTGGTATCCTGGTCCAGCTGCTGTCACTGTCACAGGGGGATGAAAAGGCTCGTGGGTGAATTGCTCCAGGCAGTGACAACATGAACAGCCCATGGTGCCAAGTCCTCCCTCAGGGATCTCCTCCTGCCCTGCAAGTTCTCAGATGGTACTAAGGGTGTAAAGTCAGCTCCTGTGGCAGCCACATCCTCCTTACCATCAGTCTCAGGGAAGGAGTGAGACAGAAATCACAATAAAACAAAAGATATGAAATTATAATTACAACAACGAAACAAGACATAAGCTCTTGCAGAAAGCTCACCAAAATATTCTTCCTGGCAAAATGCAAAATCTACTTTTCTGTGGTGAATCTATGCCAAGGTCAAGGGTCAGAGTCCCTACACTGAGAAAATTTTAGAGATGAGATGTGATTCCTGAAGTTCTGTTAGCAGAGAGAACACCACCAGAGCATGAAAGCCATAGGATCCTTTTGGTAAATGGTCAGCATGGTGTCTATCATGTTCTGGGAGCATGACAGGTTGGAAAAGGAACTGTGGAAAAGGAGGAATTGGCAGGTTAAATGGATTTCAAGGTGCCAGGAAGAGCACAGTGCTCTTGGGACTGTATTAATGGGGCACCCTAAGAAGGACCCACCTGCTCTTCAACTGCCAGAGGAGACTTGGCAAAGACAGGGAGAAGTTCCTGCCATCCCCAAGAAAGCAAAAGGCAACCGAATTTGCCCTAACAACAATATTCTAGGAGAGAGAATCATGTCTGAGGGCCATTGTGGAGCACATCCATGGCTCACAGACTCTGCAGAGCCCATAAACCCACTGACCCTCAGGAGAGGGAGATCTACTTTCATAAAGGCATAAAAGTAAGCAGCCACGACCTGCAGTTCAGTTTGCAAGCTCCACAGATGTATCCACAAAATATCCACAGAGAGGATGGAAGACTTTTACTGGTTCAGCTATGCTAACATTAAAACTTGCTGGGCAGCAAATGCAGACAGAGCTTGAAGAATTTCCTGTCTTTGCCAAGGGGGCTTGCTTAGATTCATTTCCCAGTTCATTCATCAGTGTGTTCAGTAAATCCTCACCAGAACATCGTCTGCCTCAGAGTCATAAAACTTCAGGAGAGAGGGAGAGAGGGAGAGAGGAACCTCTGGAGGTCTCTAGTCCAACCTCCTGCTCAAAAGTGGGGCCAGCTTCAAAGGCACATCGTTTTCTCCCATTGCTGGAGTGTTCAGGGATCCAAGGGTTACAACCTCCAGCAAGAAACTGTCCATGGATGTGATAGGCACACATCTCCCACAGGAGTGTTCTCCTCATTTTAGGGGAACAGCATTGAGTATTTTTCTCACGTTGCTGCCCAGAACCTGGAGCCACAATGGATCCCGATAAAATCCGAGATGCGACTGTTTCCTGACCCTCAGGAATTTGTAACCTTCCTGGGGAGATGTGTTTTGCCATCTGAACCTCATTCTGGTCCTGCGTAGCAGGAGGGGAAGGGAAAGGGCTTTTGCCACACGAAACAAACCCTGGAAGAAGGAAATGCTGCTGGGTCAGCGTGGAGGGCAGCAGAGAAGCTGGACACCCCCGGACAGGCTGGAACTGCATCCCTGCTCCCTGGGAGGCATCACATGGTGCCAAAAGAGAAGTCAATGTGCAGGCCTCACAAACCCTACCTACAAGTTTAAAAAAGAGCAGTGATCAACTTTACTACACATAGAAAGCAAGAGAGAGGGAGGTTCACTTTCAAAATGCCACGCTGCTGTTTGGAAGGAGGGCCAGTGAGCTTCCCCAGAAATTCCCGTGGTTCCTATGGTCCCATATCCTCCCTGGAATAAAATCTACTGTCTGATAAGGCACACTGGGGAGGAGGCATGGAAAGAATGGCACTAACTTCTTTATATTCAGAAACCCAGTGTTTCATTAGCCTTACCAACAGTTTCTGATTATTTTTCTAAAAGGTAGGCAGGGCTGGCAGAGGATTACAACCCAACTGGCTGCATAGCAGGGCAAAAACTTAAATAGTTCTTTAACTCTTTCATCTTCCTAAAAATTCTTATTTCAGGAAGGAAAGGAATCTCTATTTCAAAATTAAAGAGGATAGCCAGGAATTATACAATGCTAAAAACCTGTAAGGCAGATCTTCTCTTTAAATTACATAACCCTGCAATCCTGGAGCAAAAGAAAGGAACCACTTCCCCTTTCATGTGTCATCTATCTTTAGTCCTCCTGGAATGCGGAGAGATGCAAAGACTGCGGTATTCCAGAAATAATTTATGCTGGAGAATTCCCACTGTCCCCCCCGACCCGGTATAAATATGGATGGGGTGTTTGAGGCAGCCAATCCCACCAAGTGTTTAATATTCATGCACGCCACCCAGGGAATTCAGCACACGCTTCTCGTGGGCTCTTCCTTACGTAACATCACCTCTGCAGGCAGGGACGGGATTCTGCCCACAGCAGCTGGGATCCTCGGCTGATGGAAGGAGCCTTCCCTCCTGGAGGCTCCTGATTACACCAGGAATTGGTAAAAATTCCTTCATCAAACCCGCCCCGCTGCGTGATTACAGCGACCAGGGCGGTTTGGGTTTCACTGGTACGATGTGAAACGCCCCGAGTTGGAGGTCTCTGCTCTACTGAGTCAAGGCAGGGACTGCCACGTCTCTGACAAGTGACAAGGACAGTCTGGGCTTCTACAGCCTTTGCCTTTTGGCCTTTGAGGGCTGGACCACCTGCTTTAGGGAGATGTTCTATGAGTCCCTCAGCAGAAAGCTCACAGGGTGATAGAATCATCAAATGGATGGAAGATCATTCGGTTCCAAACCTCCTGCAGGGGACAACTATCAGCCATCGTGATTTTCTCTGGATCTCTATTGTTCAAGGCTGTTTATCACAAAGCTACTATTTGAGGTGGCAGTGAGGGTGAGATAAGCTCTCATTAACTGTGGATACATCAGGTGAAGAAGCAACTGGAGAAAGTGATGCCTTTTTGGGAATGATGACTGCCCTGGAAGATCTCAGCTGCCTCGCCCAGCAATTCTGCTTTCTCTGAATGTTTACTTTTTGGTTGTCACCATCCTCTTCTTCAGATGAGTACAAATAATCAAGGTTGAAGAACTAAATAATGGGAAGATCGATGAGAGGAGTGGAGTTAAAAGGGACAGTGAGGTGCTCCTGTGCCTCCCACTGAAATGCTCTGGAGGGCAGTTGGAAGCACGGGAAGAAAAATGCAGATGCAAAATACTTGCATATGTGCTAAAACAAGCATAAAGGAACTTTTTATTCATGTGTTTCAGTTGCAGGACTTCACATGTAAATAAATTTCACACTCCCTTGCCTGTGCTGTCTAAAGTCTGTCTCCTAGGAAGAGACACACACACAATTTGCTCTTCTTGGAAAAATTTGCTCATATAAACAGAACTCTCCCACAATTCAAGGGAAATTTCAGTGAGGAAGGTATGTGTCAACACTGATGTTCTGCTACTTTCTATGTATTTGCTGACAATATGTACAAAGCACAAATAATGTGCTTTGTACTTGGTTCAGCTGCATCTGGAGACAGCAAAGCTGTTTGATAATTCCATCATAGTTCCATATTTGTTGTTCTTGGTGCTGGGGCTTTGAGACCACATGTGCAGAGAGGTGGGGAAAGTATGGCTGAATTCCTCCTTGACACTGGTAAGGATAATATCAGAAGGTCCTATTAACTATCAGGTATTCTTCCTTGAACACAACAATGGCAACAGAATCTCAGATGCAAGAAAATCTCCAGCTGAACACTGTCAGTAACAAGGAGACAATGCCAGAGGAAAAAAGATCACTCTGGGTTTGGCTTTCCTTCGGCTCTTTTTTCACATATTAACTGTAAGTCTCTGCTGGAGAAAGCACATCAGGGTGGTTACATCCTTATTTTGGCTGGTCCAGCCATTCTTCTGTTTTGTTTTCCCTCTTTTCAGATCAACAGGCTAAATTCTTAGGGAAAACAACAAATTTGCGCTTGCACAGAGGGATGGAGAATCTCTCCTACAAAGAAAAGCTGAGTGAGCTGGGAGTGTTCTGCCTGGAGAAGGGAAGGCTCCAAGGAGACCTCAGAGACCCAATCAAGGCCTAAAGGGGCTCCAGGAGAGCTGGAGAGGGACTGGGGACAAGGGATGGAGTGCCAGGACACAGGGAATGGCTTCCCACTGCCAGAGGGCAGGGCTGGATGGGATATTGGGAAGGAATTGTTCCCTGGCAGGGTGGGCAGGCCCTGGCACAGGGTGCCCAGAGAAGCTGTGGCTGCCCCTGGATCCCTGGAAGTGCCCAAGGCCAGGCTGGACAGGTGAAAGGTGTCCCTGCCCATGGCAGGGGGTGAAACTTTGAGGCTTTAAGGTTCCTTGAAAGCCAAACCATCCTGGATTCTGTGACTCTAATTGGTCTGCAAGTGTTTTTTCTTGAGCTAGTCTATGCCACCACGCTCCTGGTAGGTGAAACACATTTAATAAATAAAACACATACTTCCTCAACTGCCATCCTCCAGAAAGAGAGGAGAAGGGTCTGTCTTGGGAGATATTCTCCAAGCCCTACCGAGCACGTGCACCCCATTTCAGGGACTCTCCCTGACCACAAAAGCACTCTGGCTAACTCTGAACTGGGCTGAGCAGCTCCAATTATACAACTCATTCCTGCTTCCAAGCCTTGTGGAAAGAGCAGCAGTTGTGGAGTAACGGGTGACAGGAGACAAACTGGCGAGCGCATGAATCAGTGTTTTAAACAAAGGAACCCCAGCTCTTTCTTGGAATAGCAACATTTTGATGTCTCCAATCCCCTGACACTGGTTTCATAAACGCAGTAACATAAACCATGTGCTGGGGGCTGATTTTCTGAGGGCCGGCCCGCGCTCATTGTGTGCTCTATTGCAGGCCAAACGCGACATTAAACGCCGTCCGCCGCGGCTCGGAGTTAAATACCCGCTCTGTTCAGAATAGCAACACTCAATTAAACAGCATTTCTCATGGTCTACACCCTCCATTGTGGCTGTGTTTAAGGGAAATAATGGGAGCACTGACCTATATTGCGCTTCTTGTTATCGATGGAGATGAAGCGTACGCAGGGATTATCGGCGATGTACCGAGCGGCCCAGGGGACAGCAATCCCTGCCCCAGCCTCATAAAACAGTCCCAGGGCGTAGCGGGATGAGTAGCTCACAGATTCCAGTTGCTGCTTTTGACTTGCATTAATTACTGTGAAAAGGGAAAAAAAAAAAAAAAAAGGAAAAGAAAATCAGACAATCCCTCTCCGCTCAGAACATTAAATATGGGAATGCTGCGGTTAAGCTGATTATTCCTTCCTGAAAATGACCAGACTGCTAAAACTAAGAATTTAATATTAAGCCTAGTGCTTTGTAGTGTTTTTTTTTTTATCTGGGACACCTCTTCATGAAGTTTTAATGGTGCATTATGTAGAGTGTGTCCTTCACACACAACCCTCCCCCAGCTGCTGGGGGTTCATCTCCCAGCTCTCCCTCAGTTGCCTCTGACTCGAAACTTCGATGACTTTGGTGACTTTTTGTTTCAAATCTTTTCTCAAAGGGTGAATAAATAGCAATAAAATGCTTGGGTTGCCTCAAGGACATTGAGTAAATGGTTGTATGGCTCGACAAGCACCGAAATGACTTCACATATCAACAAAATGAACTCAGAGCCTCTTGAACCTCTGGGGACAAGAGCCCCGTGACTTCTGTGCTGCAATTCAAATGAATGAAGAAAACTCTGCCATCCAGCATACAAAAGGTTCATAGTGAAGTTCAGCTCCTTCAGCTAAAGGTATTTTAAAGCAGTTTAGAACATTTCAGAGCAAGTATGAATCCTAATTCCTCCCTATGATTAACTCCTCTATCTTCTAATTACAGTAAGATCTGCTTTTTGCTGCAATTTCATAATCTTCATAAAAAGCTGCACAAAGTAGCATTAGCCCCACCGTGTGCATTCAAATACTATTTAATTTCATGCCACAGAGAAATCCACCAGCTTGGCTAATTGTGGAGTTCAGTTCCATGTCCCTTTTCCTGTGACTGAACGGATGTCCAGGGTTTCTGCACACGCAGAGACAAGAGTTCAGCTGATGTTGTATGAGGAAAGGAACAGCTCACCCCACAATGGCCCAGGCTGACCTGGCCCCACGTCCCTGCTGCAGCAGGGCCATCCCAGACTCCTGGCACAGGATTGTGTCCTGCCAGCTCTCCCAACTGAGGCTCCTGGTGGGTCTCCCCCACCAGCCTGCCCTAATGCCCAGCACACCAGAGGATCACAGGTTGGATTCCACCTCAAATCCCACCAGAAACCAACCTTGAATCATCCCCAAGGGAGGAAAAAACCCCTGAAAAAACTTGGGGAGGTTTTTTTGGTTGTTTGTGGTTTGTTGGTTTTTTTTTTTTCCACATTTTCCCCACAAGCATGCTGGGGAACAGAGAAATGGGGAGAACAGAAAGAACCACTGACCAAGCCATGAAACCTGGGGAGAGGAAAGGAGGAGAAATACAGCATCTGGCAGTAGGTGGTAGTGGAGCTGCCAGATGGAGGAAGCAGGGCTGGCTGAGCACTAAGGGCTTTGAAGATGCTCCCTTTCCCTCTCCAGTTCTCCCTCCAAGGAGGAGCTGAGGGGTCCAGCTGCCTCTCACCCCTGCACTCAGATCTTTCCAAGAAAGATCTACTCCAAGGTCACTCTGCTTTCTTCCTCCCCTGGGACCCAGGGCTCCGTGCCAAAGGCCCAGAGCAGCCTGGCACGCCCCAGGCAGGGACTGGCTTCCATCCCAATTTTCTGTGTTGTTCAAAGGCTGACCCAGGCACTGGCAGGACTGCCCCACCTCCACGAGTCTCCTGCAGGCTGTCACCTCCATCCTCCTACGTCCTTCCCCTCTTCCACAGCTTCTCTCCAGCTATTGCAGCCCTCAGGACAGGGGGATGGATTTGTGGTGTGGCTTGGAGGGGAAGGCAGGGGATTAAGCAGGGCTGTGGGGCAGGCTGGAGGGCTGCCCTGCAGGAAAGGATGCCAGCAGGAGATGACCTCGCACATCCCTCCCTGCTGGAAATGTTCCCTGGCCTAAGTTGCCACTAAAGCCATGAGCTTATTGTGGTGCCAGCATCCGGGAACCATCCCGGGGCTCTTTTCCAAGCGGGAACAGCGGCGGGAGCCATTTCCCTGGGGCTTGTCCAGCTCCTCCTGGCAGAGCACAGGAGCCCAGCCAGGGAACAGAGCTGCTGCTAAACACATGAAACACAGCCCAGGGGACAGATGTGACACAGAAGCACCCCCCTGTCCCCTCTCAGGCAGGAGCTGTGCCCAGCTGGGCTCCCAGATGTCCCTGATCACCACCAGGCCCCTCCTTACAGCCATCACAAATAATCACCACGTACTGCACACTCTTGCTGTGCTTCAAAAGAATATAAAAGTCCTAGAAACAAGCAAGCAAATACAAGGTTGTAACATCCCATCTAAAACACCACCCTTTGTCCAGGTTACTCTGCCTACTCCTTTTCCCTTGGGGAAAGGCAAATAAACAAGACCTCCTCCAGCCTGTGAAGCAAATTCCCCATGATGGAGCTGAGCTTCCCTGCTCCTCAGGGTGGGAATTTGCTTCAGGTTTATTACAGGGAGCCCTTGAGCAGGTACAACACTCACAACACTCAGTGCTGCCAAGGCTGAGGTGGCCAGCTGGCTCTGAAGTACTTTGTTTGAGACTTACCATGTCATTATGGAGCTGTCCCCAGCAGCTATAAAGCTCCAGAAGGTGTCAGGGGTCATTGGGATGGCTGCTGGACAGCAGAGAGGTGGTCAAGGACAAGCTGAGGTTTTGTCAGGTGTAAACAGACACCTACACATGGAGCTTGGCCGGGGAATGATGGAGAAGTGCAGGAAGGAGGGACAGGAGCCCAGCAGAGCAGGCCAGGAGAGGGGAGCAGAGGGAAGACAGGCAGCTCCAGGGATGTGACTTCCCAGATCAAAGGGCTGTAAACAGCCAGGGCAGCTCACTCACAGTGGCCAGGGAAGGAACAGCTTGGGGAAGAAGTGACTTTTCCAAGCCTTGAGCACATGGAATAACAGCCAGGCTGAGGACAGCCTGCTGCAGTGCCCAGTGCCTGCAGGTGTTTTGGGGACAGTGACAGGCTGCTCACCTGGTGGGATGTGAACCCCAGACACACTGAGGAGCTCACACAATCCCAGGGTCACTGAGGCTGGACAATCCCTCCCAGCCCATGGAGTCCCAGCTGTGCCCCATGCCCACCTTGTCCCCAGCCCAGAGCACTGAGTGCCACCTCCAGCCCTTCCTGGGACACCTGCAGGGATGGGCACTCCAAAGCTCCCTGGGCAGCCCCTGCCAAGGCCTGAGCACCCCTTTCTGTGAAAAAAGGTTCCTCCAGACTCAGCCCTGCCCTGTCCCAGGCTAAACCAGAGCTGGGAGGCAACCTGGAGGCTGGAAGCAGGAGGGCCCTGGAGCCCTGGCCAGGCTCACTGCAGTTGCACCAGGTCACTGGGGCCGTGTCAGGGCATCCCCCAGCACTCAGGGCCCCATCCCAAGGCTGCTCCCCTGGGGCAGGATGGGGTTTGCTGTGCCCCAACTGCACTTCTGGTCTCCCTCTGACCACACCACAAACCAGAACTGACTAAAACTCATCATCCCCAACAGTCAGCTTTATACCCCAAAATTTGAAAGTGTGCTAATTCAATTACTGATGTGTGTTTGCTAACTAATTTCCTTCACTACTGCTTAGGTTCTTTAAAAAAAAAAAAAAAAAAAAGCTTGTGGTTCACTGAGTGCTAAGCAGCTGCACATTTACCAAATCGAGGAAGTTTTTATAGCTTGAGAAGACAGGCAAGAAAGTGACGCCAAATTCAAAATCCAGCAACAAAAAAGCTGAGCTATATGCAAAACCGAAGCTAAGAGCTGTAAGATTGAGGTTTTCCCCCTGCTCCATCCATTATGCATTTCAGCAAGACCAACAAGTTGATCTAAGGACATGGAGAGGACCTTCATTTTGAATTTCCATACTTTTATTGGTTTAAATGAAAACCAGACTGTTGTTTTAACACTGGGTATGAAACCACAAAATAACTATTAATTTTTCCCTTTCCAACAAAAACGGTTAAGATGATTTTAATAACATTTTGGAAAAAAAACCCAACAAAACAACCATAGCTTTCAGAACACAGAATTGCCCAGCACGCAGCCATAGTGATATTTTTAAAGCAATGCATGAAGAAATGAAAATCTCGTATTTTCCACTGCAAGACTCAGCTACAGCTGCACTGCGAGTGCCACTGAAGTGAGTGTCCTCTGGAGATTTCATCACATCAAAGCAAGGGGCATGTATACTTTATTTGCTGTTTCTGCAGACACTGACAGCAGAGTGGATTACTTATCTGTAACACTCAATAAATACAGCCAGGGCCTTTTATCTGCTGTTCCAGGGCTTTAATGTCACCTCGCTGCCTCACTCGTGTTGTGGGAAGGAGAGGACCCAGAGATGCCATTAGGGCCAGCAGGACAGAGCAGAGCCAAGGCTGGAGCTGGCAGGCTGGGAGCATGGGCACCTCGCCATGCAGGCATCCAGGAGGGAGCCCAGCCCAGTCCAGCCTCCCACCACAGAGCCAGGGAGGCAAAAATAAACCCAGCTGGCCAGGAACTGACTAGGGTGATCAAGGTTTAATACTGGAATTTTTAATCCTGGACTCTTTTGCCAGAAAGTGCAGGAGAAGGTTGCAATAGCATGAAATCACAGAATGGTTTGGGTTGGAAGGGACCTTAAAAATCATCTCATTCCCCCCCTGCCATGGCAGGGACACCTTCCACTGTCCCAGGCTGCTCCAAGCTCTGTCCAACCTGGCCTTGGGCACTTCCAGGGATCCAGGGGCAGCCACAGCTTCTCTGGGCACCCTGTGCCAGGGCCTGCCCACCCTGCCAGGGAACAATTCCTTCCCAATACCCCATTTAACCCTGCTCTCTGTCAGTCTGAAGACACCCTGCTCTGCAGAGAGGCACTGCAGGAGGGCACACCTGCATCCCTCACCACCAGCTTGTGGCAGCTGTCAGAGACTCCAGCAAGGACTGGGCTCCCAAGTGCACCTTTGGGCAAGCAGAGATGGGCAAGAGCCACAACAGGTCAGTGCAGGACTCAGGATGCTGAGGGCAGGGAGAAACCACGACAGGACTGCAGGGAAAAACAGATGCTGTGATGTGAGATGTATTTAAAACAAGGCTTGTTTTGGAACCTTTCACTATTGCTAATTCAGTAGTGCTAAAAGCTTGTGGAGACTCATCTCCCCGTGGAGTCACCACATGATGTCAGAGCTCAGCTGGGACACCTGGATCCAGCTCTTGCATGACCCTAAGGGTGTGTGGGCAAAGTTGGGCAAAGAAAGCAAGACCTTGGTTAGAAAGACTTGCAGGGATGAGAGGGAAAACCCTCACTTTGTTTCACCAGCCAGTCCTGCCGAGTGGCAGAGGGGATTTTGCATCCTGACAATCAGCAGCTCCAAAAAAAGGTAACAAACAGCCAGAACTATCTTCTGCTTTAGTGCACAGCAACTACTACCTAGTATGTCTAAAATCACTTATTAAGGTATTGCCAAGGTGACTCTAAATCTAGAGCTAAATAGACATGACCAGCCACCAAAGCAGTAAGGAAAAAAACCCCCTTTGGCAGTACTTTGAAGGAATGAAAGTGCTATTAAAACTGCAAAATATGAGGATGCTGGACTTTTTACTTCAGGGGAAGATTGCTCTTTTTCATCTTAACTTCTTTCACTGTAAACTCCTTATTCTAATAATTCCGTTTGGATGGGAATAGTATTAGAGCCTGGCTTGAAATTTGTGACTTTGTCACTGCCCAGCCACCTTGCAGCTTCCAGAACCTGAAACCCTCCACCTCCTTCATTTTTTCTCACACTTTATTTCAGTGACCACCTGCCTCTCTCACACCTACACCCTCAATAAGCCCACCACTGACCCTATGCCCCAAAAGGTTTTGTGGTTTCCTTAGACTGCTCTGCTTAAGATTTTACTTGTAGCAAATCCACACGAATCACTCAGACAGTGCTGGTGACATGGCATCTGTAAGTGCCCAGTGACCACCACTGTTCTAAAAGCTAAAAAGGAAACTGTGGTTAAACGGCTACAAAGATATTTTCAGCTCAGGTATCAAATTAAGAGATCTCAAGAGATTGTCCCAGCAGAATGGGCAGCTCAGATAATATCTGCAGGGACAGTTTCTTGTCACAGCTGCCACAGCTCTGCCCGGGAGGTGACTTACTCAGGTTGGCACACTATCATAACCTTCACACAACAAAACCTCCTTGGATGTGATGCCTCAGGTTTTAGCTTTTATATTTTTCAGATTCTGTGCTGCTGTAGTGTGTGGGTCTGGGCTTCACACTAAGGGATGGTGAGCTCTCCTCACAGAGTAGGCAGACAAAACAATTCCTTCTCTAGCTGGGGACCAAGGACAAATGATCCAAATCTCAGGCCCAAGAGCACAAACAATGTGGACTGAAGAGAGAAAAACAAGAAGGATGGGACTTGATGGGCTAAAGCTGGAATTGGACAATGAACTCCAAGATGCAAATGGAGCAGAACTGATCAAAGTGCCAGAGCCCGTGCCCGGTGTCCATTTTGTGCCCATTTTGGTTCATCTTGGGTGCAGCCTTGGCTGGGCTCTTGTGCTGCCCAAGGTGCATCCATGGAGGAAATGCTTTTAATAAATCCCTGCTTTATTCTGTAACTCTGTCCAGCCTCTGTCCTAGGGCAGCCTTCTCAAGAGATCAATGGCCACCTCTCCTTCCCCAGCAGGCTGGCAGAGACTCTCCCACTGCTCTCCAGAGTCAGGAGCTGCTGCCCTGAGCTCTCCAGCTGCGTGGGGACAAAGGACAGGCCTTGCAGGCCACACTCTGGGCAGTGACCGTGCCACTGGCCCTTTGCCACCGCGCTGACCGCTCCAAGACACAGCCTGTTCCTGCTGCTGCTGTGCGTAGGAGGGAGCAGAGGTTATGAGAAAGGCTTTGGTTTTCAGTCCTTATCAAACAGCTCAGAAGTCTGGTTGTTGTTTTGTTTTTTGGTTTTTTTTTTTTTAATAAAGGCAGCATAACAGTTAGAGACAGCCATGGCTGTGTCTGCACTGAAATGGTCACTAAACACAGTTATTGCTGTGATGTTCTTCCCACTGCTGGAATAATCCTGCTCGGATCCAACATGTCCCTCACTCTGTGTGTGTGCAACAATAAGGACCTAAATACCTACTTCAAACCACAGCAGCCCTGGCTCACTTGGCACAAAGCTTCATTATCTAAAGTCTTTGGCACATGAAGGAAAGGCACATTTAGAAATGTAGATCATGAAGAGGAAAAGAGATGCTGGGGCGAGACAAAGGCAGCACAGCTAAGTTTTTTATGAAGTTTCTGATTTTGAGAACTAAGCTTGGATAACTGTCCATCAGCTGCTCTTGGTAAGATTATTAGGAATTCATAGAATCACAGGAGAGTTGGGGTTGAAGGGACCTCTGGAGGTCATCCAGTCCAACCCCGAGCCAAGACAGGGTCACCTGGAGCAGGTGACACAGGAGCACCTCCAGGTGGGCTTGGGATGAATCCAGAAAGGGAGACTCCACACCCTCCCTGGGCAGCTGTTCCTGTGCTCTGCCACCCTCACAGAATAAAGTTCTGCCTCATGTTGAGGTGGAACTTCCTGTGTTTAAGTTTATAGCCACTGCTCCTTAATATTTCACTCAGTATTAAACTAAAACCTTGCATTTTCCCAAGAAACATTTCCATCCATCTCCTGCACAACTGCACAAGTTCAGGTCAACTTTTGAACCAACAGAGAAATGGAACTGCACCTTTCCTAGAGCAGGGGGCACAGCTGGCCCAGGGGCTGAGAGCCACCCACTCCTGTCTCCTGGAGGAAGGGCAGAAAAGAGGAGGGATGAGGAACCAGGGGAGAAGCTCCATGGCATCTTTGCCAAACACTTAAATGCTCAAATCACACTTTAAAAAAAAAAAAAAAACAAAACAAAAAAACCAGCTCTGATCCAAAGCAATAATATTTTTTGTTACTTTTAATAGACAACTCACTTTTTAAATCTGGCAAACCACTATCCTCCACCCCCAATTCCATAGCTTATTTTTACCCTGCATTATACACAGCCAAGGAGCTCCACAGTGTTCCCTTCAGCCAGCATGCTAACTCTCAGGTGGGTTTAATGCACATGCTGACATTGCATCCACATTTCCTTGCATTTCTATTAATGAAGAAAATAACTTTTCAGCCTGGTTATTTGGAGGACTGAGCTGTGAGGGCAGAGGCTGACTCTCAACCCAAAATCTGGTCATGCAATGCTCACACATCACAGCACGGAAATGCAGCTCCCTGTGGGTTATTGCATCCATGGTTTTGATCCAAAATTAATGACAGTTGAAAATATCAACCTCTGCTAAGCTTCCACCCTGGGAAGAACAGGATATGACATTTCTAAGCAAGCAAAAATAAAGGAGAAGACAATAACTGAGTGTTTCTCACCATCCAAACCCTTCCTGTGGTTACAGCACAACCTGCCTGGGGAAAGGAAGCCAGTCCTGTCATGGTTCAAAATGCCCACATTTCAGCTGGGAAATTTCTTCCAGTTTGGCTGTGGAGCCACCAGTACAGAGTAACTCCTTCCAGCAAGGAATTAAGATCCCCAGAATTTTCCAGGAGATTTTGGGCATGCCCAGAAATTAGATTCACTTAGAAAGAGCCCTGAGAAATTAGTCAATAAAGTCCAAATAAAAAAGAAAATCCATGTGTACACTCCAGTTCCTGCTTTGTAACCATTTAGAGGGAGATGCAGATGATACATATGGCAGGCCATCATATCACTCAGATTAGCAGAACTGCAAATCCAGTTTCCACACTAAACCACATTTTTAGTGTGTTATTCTCACAGAGCCCACTAGTTACTGTGGCTGGCCCTGATGTTGACAGAAACTGAAGATATCTTCGAGAAAATCTGATTTATTCGGGGATCTGTACACAGATTTAAGACCTTACCTTTGAGGTAAGAGACTTGGAAAAGTTTGGCTATAAAAGATAAAGCTCATTGTCACATTTCCCCCGGATTAATTTGCAAATTAATTTGCAGAAGTTACTCTGTAACTTGATGTAGGAAGGAAGCTCTCCTAAGTCCTCTGTAATGACATGGCACAGCAGGAAGATGAAACTGGATTAATTTGCAAATTAAGCTTCCTTCCTACATCAAGTTACAAAGTACTACACACAGTTCTGGTACTCTCTGGTGCCAAAACGTAAAAGCTCATTACTTACATAATCGCCATCATAAAACATTTAGCAAATAACTTATTCACCTACTGTACACAGCACTGAGCTGAATAATAAAGCCAGGAGGATTTACTTTCTTTAAATATTACACCAGTTGCTGAAATAGCATTAAAAGCTTTTCAAGGCAACGAAGCAAGAGGTTGGATTATTGCTGTGTGCTGAGACTCAGGCAGGAGAAACACATAAATAAATTGAATTAGATCTGCCTGATGTTTGTGGTTTCTGGGCTGCAGCTCCTCGTGGAAGACCCCAAAGCCTGTAGGGCTGGGACACAGCAGCTGGGATTCTCCCACATGATTCCAGTAAAGACAGACTCCTGGAAACACTTCCCTGATTCCCAGCTCACCTCAAGCCCTGTAAAGCAATTCCAGGCAGTGCAGTGCAGCTTCACAATATCAGACACCAAAGCTATTTCCATTTAAATAAGAACTGAAGGAAAATGCTTTCAGGCATTAATTATTGAGGAAGGATTCAGCTGGCCTTTGGAAATTTCCACTTAAGACAAGATATTAATGTATTTTCTTCTCTTTTTAAAGTGCATCTGGTTCATTATCAGGAGGATGCAGAAGAAAGGAATACAGGGTAGAGCTGGGCACATAAAAAGTCAAAGAAATTGCAGTCAACTTTGATAAGAACCCCCATGGGGCGACTTTTAGGGGATGTTTTTTCCCCCACTCAGGGAGACTAGCAAGATTCAGTATTACCTCTACTTTCTGAAATTTTCTGAGTCACTCTGAACAGCCTTCCTGGGCTTCCCAGTGCCTGTGCTGGAAGAGAGCTTTACACTCCTGACACAATGCAGCTGGCTGTCTCTTCCAGGCTGAGCAATCCCAGGCCACTGAGTCACCCTGTGCCTCTGGCCATCCACCCCTGGGCACCTCTGGAGCTTCTGGAATGCAGAGCTGCAGGCACACCAGGCTGTCTCCAGCAGCACCAGGGCATGCACAAACAGCAGGAACCTGAACAGGAGCTACCAGCTTTCCTTCCACACACCAGGGTCACCCTCCTGAGGCACAGGTTTCCTTGTGTTAAAATGGAATTATGATGCTCTTCCTCCTGATGGGGTGGGAATTATCAGCCACACTCCTCCTTGAACAGCAGAACTGAAGTGGAAGGCACAGCCAAGAATTTGCTCCTCCCTGACAGTCCAGCTCCAGTGGTTCCCATGTGGTTTTTAATGGTAAGGAAAGACTGTGTTAAATACTGAAGGATCTGTCTGCTGCCTTACTTAGTTAAGAAAAACTAAGTTAAGAAAAACTTAGTAAAGAAAACTAAACTTAGTTAAGAAAAACTAAAACTCACGATTGCTGGGGAACTAAATGACCTTACACATCTGTAGGGAATTTCTGGCCATCTATTCTACTGCTAATTCCCAGCTTTAAGCTTTGTTTTCTCAATTCATCATAAACAGCCTCCCTTTTTTGATATTATTAATGACTGTGAGTTTCTACCTGTCATACAATTTAGCTTAAATGCTTCCAGGCTGCTTCTCTTCATTCCAGGGGTTTGGCCTGAAGTTGCTTCTGTATTTTACCATCCTCAGGGTCCTCTACCAGCTCTGCTCATTTCCACCCTCTCCTGACCAGAACCTCAGTGCATGCTGATGGGTATTTTGCAATACCTTGAAGTAAGTTGGAAACCTGACTTCTCTAAGAGATGCAAGCCATGATGGTACAAACAAAAATAGAATTTAGCATGGTTTTCTTTCATTAAATCTGCAAAGAATGATTCCCTTATGGAGATGATTTCTTACAGGAAATACCTTATCAGCCACCCAATCTATCCTGCTTCCACCACAGGAAAGCATGGACCAGAATGAAAGCAAAGGAAGAAAAACGCAGCACAGAACAAATCCCAAAGACAAAAGGGGTTTGAAGGCAGTCTTAGTATAAAAGGCTGAGAGAATTGAGATTGTTCAGCCTGGAGAGGAGAAGCTCTGGGGTGACCCAACTGTATCCTGAAGGAGCTAATGGGAAAGATGGAGAGGGACTATTTACAGAGGCCTGGAGACACAGGACACAGGGAATGGCTTCCCAGTGCCAGAGGGCAGGGATGGATGGGATATTGGGCAGGAATTGTTCCCTGGCAGGGTGGGCAGGCCCTGGCACAGGGTGCCCAGAGAAGCTGTGGCTGCCCCTGGATCCCTGGAAGTGCCCAAGGCCAGGTTGGACTTTGGGGCTTGGAGCAGCCTGGGACAGTGGAAGGTGTCCCTGCCATGGCAGGGGGTGAATGAGATGAGCTTTAAGGTCCCTTCCAACTCCTGATGTTCTATGATTGTAGGACAATCCTGAATCCCCTCAGGAGAGCAGAGCTGCAGCAAGAAGGTGTTTTTCCCCATCTGATAAAGTTCTGTGCTTTCCCTGGGATGGGTGAGCTGAAAACCCACGAAATACAAAATCCTACTGCTCATTCCACCTGCTGTGGAACGTGTAAAAGGCAAAAGGATCAGGATGACAAAGCTACCAGTGAGAAAGGGAGGACAGGCACTGGCAGAGAATGCTAGTGGCGCTAGAAAATTGATGACAAATCACACACAAATATTTGCCAAAAAAAAAAAAAAAAGACTAAATTATATTTGGAGGAAGTCTGTGATTTTCTACTATTGGGAGAAATCTCATCAGGAGCTGAAACACTGAATCCATTTAAGTGCAATTTAAACTCCCAGTGAGGCTTTTGAGCTGATGCTTCCAAAGGCATACAAATTATTTCAGAGGCTAAGCTCTTATCCTGCTAAGTGACAGCCAAGAGAACTCTGCTTGGTTTGTCAATACCTGAAACACAAGCAGGAGGGAGGTGCAGTAGGTTGAAAGAGAAGAAAGCAGGGGATAAAGCAGAGAGGTGCTCAGAGAGGTGACACAAGGCCAAGGCACAAGTTTCCCTCCTCATCACCAGAGAAAACAAATATTTGTTTAATACAATCCACCACAACTGCGCCTGTGCAAACACAAAACTCCACTGCCTGGCACTAGAAGCTTTTTGATTATCATTTTTTGTCTAATCATGTCCAGTAGCTCCCTGTCTCAGCCTTTAATTCACCCCAAACACTTTATAAAAGCAGCCAGTAAATGTTCCTGCCTGCCTTACCAGTGCTTCAGGGGGTTATGGGGAAGGAAATAAAGCCATAAGGTTTATTCTTTCAAGAGGAAAATACAACTTTTCTGAAGAGAAAAGTTCTCTGTTTCTTTCTGAAGAGAAAAGTTGTTATAAAACCTAGTACCTAATGAGAAAGTTTATTTTTGGAAGGTTTCTGCACTGTAATAATTAGTTCAGGAGAATCTGGGACACAGTTTCAGGAATCCTCATCCTGAGATAAAGCTACATAACACTGGAGCATCACAGGGCTGGGGATCTTTATAACCACGTCACAAACATCTACAGATACAAATTTGGATGGAATTTAAAGTTTAACATTCATCATATTGTGTACACGATAATAAAAAAAAATCCAATCCATTTACTTTCATCTGAGAATTATCTAAGCAGTCTTAAAAAGCAAATCCTCTTGCTGGGGAAGAAGACGCTATTGGACAATGGAAAATGCCAGGACTTCACAAATGCCAGGCTGGACAGACATTTCCTGCAGGAAGAAATTCTCATCCATCAGATCCTTTACAATTTACATGAGTCTCATCTTCTCTAAAAACGGCCCTGACAAACCTTTCCATTTTTAAAGCCACACCAAGTTCTGCT
The DNA here is from genome assembly GCA_013396995.1 of Dicaeum eximium. Classification (NCBI taxonomy): domain Eukaryota; kingdom Metazoa; phylum Chordata; class Aves; order Passeriformes; family Dicaeidae; genus Dicaeum; species Dicaeum eximium. The sequence goes on from VWZP01001109.1 coordinate 822,084, forward strand.
GGGTTTAATATGAACCACCAGAACTGTGAAAAACACAATAAACATCCTCACAGAAATAAAGAGACCCAGGATATAAAATGCCACTTAGGATTACACATGGCACACTGACACTGTCCACAGACAGAGCACACGTGAGATTTGGGGCTTTTGTTTTATTCTGGGTGTTTTTAAATCAAATAAGTTGTGGGCATATTTCTTTCTGGGTTTTATTTTGCCTTTTTTTGTTGTTGTTGTTGTTGTTCCCTGAAGCTGAATTAGTTCTAGACTTTCTGGGCCTTCCCTGCCAGAAGTTCTAATAAAGCAAAGACTGAAAAAGCTGAAACAAACAGCTTTATCCTTTTACTATTTTTAGAAGCCCATTTGAATTCTTATGTGCATATTTCAGTAACTAAAAGGGCAAGGGAGAGGGGAAAACATAGTTTCTGATGTGTTCCAGCACTGCAAATGGAAGAATCTGAAGTGGATACAAAGGGATAGGCAGGAGAGGAGAGGGAAAAACTGGGACTGGATAAAGGAGCAGGGAAAGAAGCAAAAGGGACGATGAGAACCAAGGCAGTATCTCCAGAGGAAAAAACATTAAATACAAGGCAATAAGACAGGAGGAAAAGACAACAATAGAGGTAATAGACCTTCAAGAAAAAAAAAGTTTGGGGAAAACCAGTTTTCAAGAAGCAAGTGAAAGATGAATCAAGAGAAACCCGAACGAAAGGAGGAAAACAGAACTGAGGTTTTCAGAGGGAGGCAGTCCAGAAGGAAAGCTCACAACTGAGATTAACAGACACTTCTGTGCATTTCCCTGCCAGATGTTCTGTCTCCCTAAACTTAGAGGAAACAATGGGATGAATCCTTTTACTGAACTGGCAGGGAATTTTATTTTCGATTACGCGGTTTAAGAATTAAAGTTGCCTTGGCCGGTGCTAAATGTCTGAAAGTCTCTTTAAAGATTTCCACTGCAACTGCTGAAAAGAATCATCCAGAGAGCTGCTGTTCTCCTCCCAAATATGCTGTGTGTTTTATTTACTCTTCTGAACAGCAGAAGAGTAAATAAAACAGATCTCTCTACCACAAGCACCTTAAAAAGTTCTGTAATTGAATTATATATTATTATTGAAATTATTATTATTGAAATATGTAATATATATTATATTGAATTATATAATTAAATTATATTCTGTAACTGAATGCTCAGCACCACCACCAGCCCCAAGCAAGCTCAGAGCTCATTCCACCTTTTCAGAAAAGGCTGAGACAGTACACAACCTAACTTGAAAAATTCTTCAGGCCTATCAGGAGATGAGAGATGCTAAAACACACTAAAAATACAACAAATGGCAGAAATTTTCACAGCCAGCTCGGACAGGGCTTGGAACATCTGGTTGAAAGTGCCCCTGCCCCATGGCAGGCAGTTGGAGTGGGATGATTTTTAAGGTCCCTTCCAACCCAAACCATTCCCTGATTCCCTGATCCTATGAAATGGGTATTTTTAGTGGGCTCCTGCAAAGATGGGTAAGAAGTTTAAAAGTTCACAAACAATTTGATGGCAATGCCAACTTGCTAATGGCACAAAGTCTGCCTGAGTGGGCAGCCCTGCACGATCTGTACCTTCCATGCAGGAAGCTGGAGTAGCAAGGAGGAGGAGAGCTCAAATTTCTGATGCATCCTGAAATGACAAATTCTGACCTTAAAAAGGAGCTGGAGGAAAAAGATGTCTGGGAGATGGGATAATTAAGGAGGCTCAGCACTTCTCTAGACAGAGAATTCCTGTCTCTAAGAGGATCAGCCAGCCCCAGAAAAACACTTCAAGAGGCAACAACTGGAAAGAAAAGTTTTCAAAAGCAGGTGGTTAACTAACAGGTGTTCCATCTTTGATGGCTTCTGCAAACCCTGAATGGATCTCTCTGCTGAAGTGCCAGAGGGTAACCTACATGTGTTTTATTCTCATCTGAATAAACCAGGCTCAGCACAGAATGTGAAGGAAGGGATGGCCCGTGAGAGGTCAGTGAAAAGACACGACTGAATGCTCTTTCAAGCTTTAAACGATTTGTGAGACCCGTGCAAAGTCTCTCCTGTCCTATCAGCAGCCTAGAGGGGCTCCAGGAGAGCTGGAAAAAGACTTTTCCCATGGGTATGGAGTGACAGGACAACGGGGAACGGCCTTAAGTGAAGAAGGGAAGGTTAAAAGTAGGTATTAGGTTTAGGTATTAGGAAGTAGCTCTTTACTCTGCAGGCATGGGGGGAGCACCCTCTGTCCCTCCCACTCCTGCAGCAGCCTGGATGTGAGCCAAGATGCAAACACAACTTCCCCAATTCCAGCCCTGAGTCTGAGGCAGGCCAGTGACACTCCCTCACCCCCTGCCAGCAATTCTGGCTCTTCCTGTGGCAGTCTGGACCAGGAAACACAGTGATCCATCACTGATGTACACAGAGGCAAATCACAGCCCTGGGCTGGGACTGAGGCCAGGACAGGAGCCAGGCACAGAGAGCTGGAGGTGGGACAGCCTGTGCAGGAGGCACTGGGAGCACTGGGAGTGATGCCTTGAGAAGGCTGAGCTAGAACAGAGGCTGGACAGAGTAAAGAATAAAACAGGGATTTATTAAAAGCATTTCCTCCATGGATGCACCTTGGGCAGCACAAGAGCCCAGCCAGGGCTGCACCCAAGATGAACCAAAATGGGCACAAAATGGACACCGGGCACGGGCTCTGGCACTTTGATCAGTTCTGCTCCATTTGCATCTTGGAGTTCATTGTCCAATTCCAGCTTTAGCTTATCAAGTCCCATCCTTCTTGTTTTTCTCTCTTCAGTCCACGTTGTTTGTGCTCTTGGGCCTGAGATTTGGATCATTTGTCCTTGGTCCCCAGCTAGAGAAGGAATTGTTTTGTCTGCCTGCTCTGTGAGGAGAGCTCACCATCCCTTAGTGTGAAGCTCAGAACTACACACTGAAGCAGCACAGAATCTGAAAACACAAAAGCTAAAACCTGAGGCATCAGGAGCACTGGGAGCACCAGGAGCACTGCCATCTGCTGCAAGAGAGCCGAATGTCAGCGCTGGGACACAGCAGAAGTGGTCACCTCCCTGTTCCCTGTGAGAAGCCACAGCACAACGGGATGTGGGGCAGGGCTGGGTCTAAGACCCGATGATCTCAGCTGGTGTTTCCATTCTTAGTGATTCTGGTGGTTCTGTTACATCAGCAGCACATGAACCTGCTGGAGAGAGCCCAGGGGAGCACCAGGATGAGCAGAGGGATGGAGCAGCTCTGCTGGGAGGAAAGGCTGGGAGAGCTGGGGGTGCTCACCTGGAGAGGAGAAGCTCTGGGGTGACCAAATTNTGGCACTGGATGGGATTTAAGGTCCCCTCCCACCCAAACCATTCCATGATCATCAAACTTCAGTTCCTCCAGCTCCCAGGTTAGGCTTTGAAGCTAAGCATGTCTGCCTCCTGACTTTTTCAGTTCTTTCAACTTCTGTCACTATACATAGAAAATATAATATTTAATTTTCCAGATGTGGCCAAAGCAGCTCAGAATTTAAGGTGACTCTTTAACTCTGGATCAAAAAAAACACAAACAAAACAAACTAAAACCAAATCCCCCAGATGCTGCAGAATAAAACTGATACCATTGTAACCACATGAAAAATACTATCATGATAGCTGTAAAAACAGCATTTCTAGTTTTGAATAGTTGCATGATATAATCAAAGGTCTTTGACAAAAACTGCCAGAGAAAAAGCTCTTGCAGTCCCACTCTCAATAACTGGGATTGGAAACTACTTATTTTTGACAAATCCCTTCATTCTGTGCAACTTGGGCTTGTCACAAAGGCAACAGAAACCCATTAAGTGAGTGGTCCAGGCTTCCAGGGTATTAGGTCTCTTCCCTGGATCAAGTTGTGTATGTCTAAATATAATCCAGAGTAAGCAGCTAAATGTTATCACATTCATAGTAAGTAACAGCAGAGATTTTCAACTTAAATAGCCAACCCAAAATAGGAAACTCCTTCTGGAGGAACAAAACCACCAGGAAAACCTTGTTGAGTTTCAGAGCTGAAATGCTACTGGCACAGGTTCTGGTCCTACAGAAATCTCTGAACAACCAGTTCAGAAGGGAAAATCAATTACAGCTCAGTCCCTTCTGCAGGACACTGCAGGGATTTTCTTACCTGACTAACCAGAAGCCAGAAAAAACCCAGACCAACCAAAAAAAAAAAAAAAAAAGAACAACACATCAAAACAGGGAAAACCTGTCCTCTTATCTGGAAAAAAATCCTTTCCAAAAAATCATGTCCTGGTCTGCTCTGTTAGTTCATACATAATGCACTTCCCTCATTAAAAGATGTTATTCTGACTTTGGCCTTTGGCTGAAAACAGAGCACAGCAGGACAAGTGTATCCTAAACATGTGGAGAAGTTGCAGTTTTGCTTGGCATTAACACACTGTCCCTTCCCACACTCGTTCTGACTTACAGGAAGGTTATTAACAGGCAGGAATTCTCTCTTCTGCTGCTTGAAATCCATCTAGCACTAAAGCCCCAGCCCTAAGTGAGGCTTTTTACTTTTCATCACACAGACAATAAGATACATCAGTATTCAAATTACATCAAATTACAGAATGACCATAATGGCTATTTCATGGTTAAAAATACCCGAAGCAATGCAGTTAACACCAGCCACTTCAAGAGACATTGTTTATAGGACTGCAAACTCTTCTTTTTATAAATAAAGATTTCATCTATACAATCAAAGAAAGATTTCTTTGCAGCCATACTTTTCTTTTAAAAATAGCTTTTTCAAGTTCAGGAAACACTTAAAGAATGAAGCTTTCCTAGTCCAAGCCCCAGCCTGCAGCAGATCTCACAGCTGAGTAATAAACCCTTTTAAAATATGGTTTATTAGGGAAATGCTGTCAGAGCCTTAATTAAAGTAGGCGCCACAACAGTGGAGCTGCTTACACAACAAATGGGCTCTGCAGAGCACACCAGGCACCCTCTGACCTGGGCATGGAGGGATTCCCTCCCATGCCACCCTTTCCAGTGGGAAATGGCAGTGGGATCCCTGGAACATCCTGCTGGAACAGCATCCCATGTCCCAGCAGAGCTGTGGAACCTCCAAGGTGCACACACCTCCTGCAACAGCACGGGATTGCTGCTTGCTGCAAAGTTACAGAGGGATCCTTAAACCAGACTTTAAGCTCTGAGGTTTAATTCAGCTTTGGCTCAAATCTGTGGCGTGGAGCGTGAAGAATTAAGATCCCACGTCAGCAACATTTTGTAATTTTCATTTAAAAATCCTGGCCTCAGTTTTGCCCACAGCTTCAGAGCCCAAGTTTTACCCGAAGCAAATCAGAGAATCACCTGCTCATTAGTTTAAAAAAAAAAAAAAAAAAATTGAGGCTTTTAGAAAAGTGATGCTTTATGACAAGAATTTGTTATATGCTGGTAAAATAGGTCAAGACTGAGAGAGTCTGGTAAATGTAAAGACCACCTCAGCATCCTTCTATCTGAGAAATTCAGAATCTGTGAGTAAAACGCATTGAGGGCGCCCATTCCAAGCAGGAATGTTCCCAGAACTCAGAGCCTCCCATCCTTCTGCAGCCTTCTCTCCATGTGTCCAGGTTTAATCCCACAGTTCCTTATCCCGAGGCAAACAGGATTCTTTCCCAGTCAATTATGTTAATTGCAAAAGAACTTGCCTGTCCCTGGGGAAACTGTGGGAAGATCCTGCAGGGCCACGCCAGGGATTCCAGCCACATCCTCAGTGCCACTGCAAACTGCTGGGGAGGAGGGAGCAAAGGGGGTTCTGCCTCCTTTTTAAGGTTTAAGGGATTCTGGCTGTGCCAGGAGCCTGCTGCAAGGAAGGGGCTGAAGGTTCTTCAAATAGATTGTGTTTTCTTTGTGTTTTTATTTCCAGGGTACAACACAGGCACAGTCTCCACCTAATTTCTGAAATTTCCCCCTTAATTTCTGCAGATGTCCCCATTACCAACTTCTTTTTGGACTTGGTCCTCCCCCCAAAAAAACCATCAGGAACGTGCAGGACAGCAGGTATAGCAGGACAGGAAAAGCAGACATAGAAACTTCACATGACTTGGATCCAGGTTTATGCAGTGAAAGCAATGCAGTGCAAGGAGCCCTGGTCAGGACACATGGAGAGTTTTGGAAAGCAAAGCCTGCAGATGAAAAGCTCAGGGACTGTGCTCTGTCCAACCCACGCAGAGAAGGCCAAGGAACAACTTAATCCCACAGGGATTGCATAAATCTGGGAAGCAAACACTGGATAGAGGACTTTTCACTTGCAAGCCTAGCAAGACCTAGTGGCCAGCTAAATCTAGGCTTCTCTCAAGGCAGGATTTAAAGGGAGAGATAGATCTATCAAAGGCAAGGAATGGAAGACCTCTTGCCCTTCCCAAAGGCTGAAAAATCACAAGCCAGAGCAATCCCCACTAAAATGTACCAAGCATCCTTTGGCTCATCCATCACTGGAAGTGTTTATGCCAAGATTGGATGTTTCTTTCTAGATTGGCCCCAATTAAAACAGTCTGATGGCCTCCAGGGGACTGTTTTATCTGGTCAGAGTGGTCCCTCTGCGCTTTCTAATCTGTAATCTAATTTCCAATCATGGAACAGCACTGCTATGTGCTCTCCTTGGTTCCATCCTTGGAAGTGTCATGCAGTGCAGGATGTGGTAAATAAAAGCACACAGCACTTATTTTTAAAGCTGGCTGGGCTGAGATAGGGAGGAAGGACTATTTGTGGGTGGTTTAAATGAATGTACTATATTTAATTCATGGCATTCATCAGATGACACAGCAAGAGGCACAGAACAAGGACCAAACAATTAAGATTTACTGAGAAAATGCAGTAATTCTACTTGTCTGGAACGGCTAAGGATGGCCAGCTCTTCAGCCAGCCACGAGATTTCAGTTTTCCATTCATCAGTTTCCCCCCAAAGCCTGGCAGTGAAATACATATTTATTCACATTAGGTTTGGTGACATCATATTTAAGAACATACCAGATCTCCCTGTCCCTCTGATGAATTCTGGTGTGTAAAATGGGAACAGAAGTGAAAAAATAACCCTGTCTGAGCATGGGCTCTCAGCATTGAACTGGTCCCAGCTTGCTTCCCATCACTTTGAATTCTTTGTGGATTTGCGGGAGTGGAGGTGGCCAAGTGGCTCTTCTGCCTGCCCCACACTGTCAGGCCACTAAAAAAGTTTGGTTAGATTTTTAAGATAAATATGAATAATAAATCTACCTGGCCCAAGAATGCTTTTTATTTTCATGAGTGCCCTATTCTCTCTCCAATTTTCCACACAATCAACAGACAAAAGAAGGTCTTGTGTGCTTCCTTGAAAAGAATTCTGTAATTAGAAAGAAATTTGACTGATACAAAGTTAGCTCAGTGGAAAACTGCAGGAATGGTGAAATGATCAAAGTCACTTGTAAAAACAGACAAAACTAAACATTTGCTCATGTTTATCCAATGGGGCTCTAGAAAAGAAACATTAATGAACATTTTAATAGGACATTTCACAGCCTAGATAAAAACAGTATTAAAAAAAAACCTAATTCCAAATCTCAGGCAACTTAGGAGTATAAATGAAAACACTGAGCAGTCTCCTGCTTTTTATATGATAAGCAAATCTTTGTTTATTAAATATCAAGTGCCCAATTTTCATTCCACAGGAGCTGTATGTATAATTACTCTCAGCTTTTCTGGAAGACAGCACTGCAGGGACAGACAGTCATTCTTTTAAACCACTGATGTCTGTGCTTCGTGAGCTTCTGAGTGGGAGCTCCTTTAAAAGGAACATGAAAGAATTGAACACACATAAAGAGCATATTCACAGCCAGACAAACAATAAATAGCTCAACGAGGCCAGATTGTGATAGCACAGCAAAGACTTGTCTAGCGTGTGTGCGCGTTATTTAAAAGTTCAAAAAGTCACATACATTTTTAATAAACCAAAACCACACATTATGAGTTCATTACTGCTGAGCCTTCAGAGCAATAGCTTAGTGGACTGGAATAATAATCCAAGCTGGAGTTTATGGCGTTCCATGTCTTTTTCTGCACGACAGATTCCAGCCTCACGCAGCTCTGTACAACCACACAATTCCCACCCTCTGCTCGCTCAGCCTGGGATTCCCATGAACTGCAAACTTCCTCCCCCGTAACCAAGAGAAACTAAAATACCAAAAAAAAAAAAAAAATTTATGCAAATCACTCCCCAAAACACGTATATGCGTCTCAGAAAGAGAAAAATGAAAATATAAACCCTACTGCCGTTCAAATTTCGCAGAAATGTTTTCTCTCACTTCAGCCAGAAAAACAGAAACAGCCTGACTGCTTTGTGGTGAAGTTGTGATGCATTTAACAAACCTCCACGGTCCCTGCAGGAGATTTAAGGCTGTGTTCATGTTGAATAAGAAAGCCCACAGTTTTGGGAAAAAAAAAACCTCCTGAAAACAGAGAAGTGCAAATGTAGCTGTTTAACCACCCCAACTCCCATTTAAAATAAATCCAGTTTGTTAAGTGAGGGAAGGAAGGAGGAATGGCAGCATCACCCCAACCATGCTTCCTCCAGAGAGGGAGCGTGGAGAGCATGGAAATGCAAAAGCCAGGCAGCCCATGGAGAGAATTTGGGTTATTTGCACCTCCAAAAGCTGGGACTCAGCCCAGCCAGGAATCCTGCTGCCCTAAACTTCCTGGAAACCTGACTGGGAAGGGAAATTTTTTTTTTTTTTTTTTTTTGTGAGATTGGAGGATTTTGGGAAAGGCCCTGGAGGGGGATCCCACCATCAGGCTGTGGTATAGAGAGCAGGTCACTGGGCCAGGGCTCATTTTGTCCTTCTGTCCCACAGAGTTCACCTTTCTGGGATATTTTTGAGGAAAACCCCCACAGCCTCATCTTCCTGGTAGTTACAGAGGTTACAAAGACAGCTCACTTATATATACACTGATGTAGTTATCAGCTTCCAAATTAAAGATTTTAAACTCCCTAAAGGAAAACAAAGTAACTGATGAATTTTATAAAACCATTCTGAGAAATACCCAGTGATGCACACCTCCTACAGATCCAGGCTAGCAGAGCTGGGGGTGCTCACCTGGAGAGGAGAAGGCTCCAGGGAGAGCTCAGAGCCCTTTCCAGGGCCTGAAAGGGCTCCAGGAGAGCTGGAGAGGGAGTAAACCCCTGATGTTAAATTCTCTATGAAAACTTGCACTTGGCTTAAATTAGTGAAAAGAGTCACTCTGGCCCTGACTCATAATTTGTACATTTACATGAGGGATATCAGCACCAAAACAGCCTCAACTATTTCATGTTTTCCTATCAATCAAAAGCATAAATTTGAATCATTTAGGTTGGAAAAGGCCTCTAAAACAGAGTCCAGCCTTTGACTGAGATCCCCATCTTGTCAGCTCACAGAATTCCTTTTAATTCCAAGGGGAGGAATTTAAGGCACAGCTTTCATACTGACGGTGGACAAGACTCCCAAACCCCAAAACCTGACCAGTAGGAAGGTGATTCAACCTGGAGAATCACAGCTTTGCTGAATAGTTCTTTGCATGCAACTGATGGTATTACCAACACATGAAAATTAAGTTTAGGGCCTGCACTCCCAGATAAAATTGCTGCTGCTCTCAAGGTAGTATCAAGTTGTGCACCCATGAGGCAGCTCAAAGTTCTCATTACTTGCCCAAACAGAGCTGTATTTAAAGGCTGCATGAATAAATCTGATCTTTCTGCTGTTCAGCTGCCTCCAAAGTGAAACCTCCATCCTGATGGGAGCTGGATTGTTCACCCAGCCCCACTGGATCCACTCCAAAATTTCATGCATTCTCTTCAGAATTACCTAAAGTTGAAGCCTGCTGTAATCACATCTGGCTTAGCCTTCAGCTGTGCCTTACCAACTTGAATAAAAGGATGAAAACAAAGCCTCAGTGAAAGCCAAAGCCACAGGTGGAGCTCACTCTCAAAATACTGAGCTGGATCCTACCTGCTCATCATTGCTGTGCTATCCAGCAGAAGTCATTAGCACTGTTTATTGTAATGGTGTGGGTTTTAGGGCAAGACTCCATTTCAAATGGTGTGCTAGGGATAAGCAACAGACAATTTACTACCTGGCTGAACAGAAAAACTCAAAACAACATAACCAAATAAAGTCATCTCAGCTGAAAAATCAAAAAAAAAAAAGAAGAAAAGAAGTGTAGTTCCTACATCAAAACACGAAATTTAAAAAAATATCATTCCTAGCATGCTCCATATATTGGGATTGGCAGAATAAAATTTAACAAAGAGCAGACAGAGTTTGCCCTTGCTATTTCCCCTAAACTATGAAAAATAACACAATCCTAATTAAAATCAGAGGAAACTTTGCAGAAGGTATTTTGGGGTTCTCGGGCAGTAAGAGTCCTGAATAAACCAGGGGAAAAAAACAAAACAAAACAAAACAAAACAAAACAAAACAGAAAATGTTTTTTGCGCAGCTTCCAGAATGCTTAATCTCCAGTGCTGGTTGTGCACAGGAACACACAAGATTCTCTTCATCCTTCTAAAAACATTTTGAGGAAGTCACAAATCACAGAGTGAACCTCTCCAAACCCCGCACAAGATTTTTAATCCTAAAACAATCGATGACTCACGACTTGTAGCCTCAGTGAGTGAAACTGCTGACATCAAAACCAGTGCCAGGGGTGAGCTGGCATGATAATTATGCACACTCACTTTCAGCTAGCCAAATGCCTCCCAAAAATAGAACCAGAGATGTGAGGCCTAATTAGAAGTGTCTGAATTACCAGGATTCCTAATTTTTTTTAAAAAAATAACATTATTGATGACAACTCGGCAGAAGGCTTCTGTTACACTACAAGTAACACAGTAAAATATTCAGAGTATTTAAAATAAGGACTGGCCCCACCAAAAAAATTCCAACCTGGCAGTTTTGTGTTTTGCTTTACAACTCATTAATCAGCTTTTAGGAGATGGTTTAGGTGCCCTGTAATGACTGCACATCTCACAAAAGGATCATCTGTAAAGACAAGATACACACTGTGCACTGCACTGAGAGGTTTTTGAGCACAATCCAGTGTGGTAATGAACAATTTATTAGCATGCATTAGTAAGAGCATGCTAAAATTTAGGGCTGGCCATTTTATACATAAGCACACCTGTGCAGCACTGCTTTGCTTCCTACACTACTAGAAAACAACTGAGAAAATGCAGAATTGTGTGTGGAATCTGTGCCCATCTAGAGATGCATCTGGGAGGTCAACTCAACACACATCCAAATTAACTCCTGCAGCAAGAACCTCATCCTGTGCCTATGCTTTGCAGCCTTCTGCATTAAAAACACTGAATTTACACAAAGCTGAATTTATTCTCCCTAATTTTCTTAGATTCCTGGGGCTCCTGTTTCCAGAGGTCCACATCCCTTCTTTTATTACCTTTCTGACATGGGCATGAAAAGCTTCCTTAGAAATCCCTGCTCTCCCCAGCCTAAAACACCACCACCTTTGAAAAAAAATCCTCACAAAGTGCTAAAAAACTCAGTCAAGGCACAGTATTTGCACTGCCCTGAAATGAACATTTTTACATAGCAAAATGAAGCATTTTTGGTACCGACTGTTCCCACAGAAAGAGAACACTCAATCCAGTTTCCCCAAACGGAAAAAAAAAAAAAAAAAGGCAAGGAAAAACATTTTTAGATCGTACAGAAATACAAAGAACTGATATAACCCACAAGGAAGTGTGGCTTGTGTGCACCACTATTAATCTATCTTGACTGAACAATATATATTTTTTTTTTTATTTCACTCTTCCGCCTCCACTTTTTGTTTGCTGTTGAGGACAGATAAGTGCTCCTGGCAGTATCTTGGCACAGGCATTTCACTGAACAGTAGCTATTGTAATAGCAAAAAAAAAAAAAAAAATCTTAGTCCCTCAGGTTCTGAGAATTTCACTTTGGGCCCATTAGGCTGAAAGGTCTCTAATTCCAGGTTCCTGCTGGAAAAACAACTGTTTATGGAACAACAATAAACCTTTCCTCTGTGGAGAGTGCTAACCCACTCAATGAGGGGGTTTAATATTCTGATTAAATCCTGTAAGCTTCTGCCAATGCTGTGCTGTGAAGGCAAACATCAGCCAAGACAAAGAATCCCACTCCTGGATGGTCTTTAAGGTCCCTTCCAACCCAAAGCACCTCGTGGTCCTGTGATTTTGCCAACATCAAGCCACTGGCAGCATCAAAACAACCCTGGGAAGGGAATGCTGTAACAACTACCCAGTGATGAACAACTCCCTGCACTGGGAACCCTGCACTGATCAAGGGCAGAGGCTGAGATTAAGAAATGGATGAGGAGTTCTTGCTTTATCAATGTGGAAAATAAAAAAAAAACCAAAAACTGACACATTAGGAGTTTTCAAATGGAGAAATACAGAAGGGACTTGCTCATCCTAGTAAATATTCCAAATTACACTGTGCACATTTGTTTTTAAAGGGATTCTTCACATCAGTTCACAGCTGTGTCATCTTTTGTACCAGCTTTGTCAGGCCTACTAAATTAGCTTTTTTTATTTACTCTGAAGTGCCTTTTTAGGGAAGACTTAGAACTGTGCCAAGAAATAAAAGTGCTAAATCTTCCCAGACGTGAAGGTATCTTAAATAACTGTGTTGCTGTGCCTTTGATCATCTCAGGGTACAAGCTTGGCAATGCTGCTGAGAGAAGTCATCCCCTCTATTAGTTCAGCAGATCCTGCACACAGAAAAACAGACACACTCTGAGGCTCACCAACCTCCCCTGCCTTCATCATTTCTGAAGTAGAAGCTGTAACTGGCAAACCAAGGACTAGTTGAGAGCAACTGCTCCCACTGTAACTTGATTAACATAATCAAGTAACAGTTTGGGGGGGAAAATAAAAGGAAAAAAAAAGATGGTTAACAGTAATTATCTTTCTCTTCTGCAAAGCTAATACATGCATCATCTTCCTCTTTGTTAAAACCCTTTTGCTACACAGGCATCCACTACTTTTTCTTTCCCACTGACTGAAATCCTGCTTGAGGAGGCAGAGCTGTGACACAGGTGACATTCAGGTTTTGGAGGACACAGCCTCTGGACTTTAATTTAGTTACTTGTTTTCCTAGGGGGTGGTCATGGGGGAAAAAAAAAAAAATCAATCTTTTTTTCTTGTCCCCACCTTCAGTTGGATTTATTTATCCCCTTACTATTCTCAGCAGCTCTGCAAAACTCATTTCCTTCATTCTTTTGGCTTTCTAGGATAAAGAGGCAATTGCACCCTTCAAACCTCATTATGGTGGAAGAACACAACTGAGGCAAAATGTAGTTACGATAAAAGAGTCAGTGGAAATTTGGCAATTAACTGTGAGCAGGATGAGCTGCACAAATTGCCAGATCCAGGGTCCCCTTTCTTTGCTGGTGATCAAACTGTGACAGCACAGTTTTAAAAGTAAATTAAGATTTTTTAAATACATTTTTCCAGGATGCTTTTACCCCCACTTCATCAGGGTTATGAGAAGGCATTGCTGCATATTCATGTAAGTCCTTCTGGGTTTTTTTCAGATGCTCAAATTTTCCATCAATTTTAATAACCAGCCTTTTTTCTGCTGACTGCTTCTCACTTCTTCCTTCTATTCCTGAATTCAGGGATTCCATATTTTATTTCCTCTTCTTCTTTATGTGGGGATCCTTTTTTTTTTTTCATTTGCATGGATAGTTCCTGAATTTTATTGGAGGGTTTTTAATTTACTAAATTTCTCAGAAGATAATTATCCAGATGCAGGAATTCATAGTTACTCAGTCAGTGTTGTCTCCGACCAATTTCATCTCAAACAACTGAAGGCACTCAATTTAAAATTAACTTTTGATTAAAACAAATACCCAAACTCCAGCTAAACATGTGCCAAACCTTGCAGTGTACTCCTCTGGTTGAAGGATGTGCTCTAAGTGACAAAGAGATTAGGAAAAGGCTCAAAATACCTTCCCACAGGAACACAACCTTGCTTCTTTATTGCAGTCCAAACTAGCCCTTGCCTTTTGATTCAGAGAGCTTCAATCAGCTTAGCCCATCAGTATTGTGAGCAATAATTCTAATTAAACCCCACTAATAATGTTGAGAGGGGGAAAATCCCTCTCTGAGTATAGATTTTCCTATTGCTAAACACACACCATTATAAAGCTGCAAGCAGCCACTGTAACAACAGAAGGTGAGGTGCCAGAAGTTTCAAAAAGAAAATTGATAAAGCCCTCAAGACCCCATTAAAATCTCCTCTGGGAATAATTTGCAATCTGCTCCACTTCATGCAGACGCTGGATTAAAGCATCTGAGCACAAACCTTAATCTGGGGGTTTATTTGGGTTTATTTCACGATGGGTTTCCCTCCCTGCTGCTTCCAGGGGTTCAGCCTCCAGGGAAGGGAGAAGGATTGAAGTGACCACAGCACCACACAAATTTCACATTAAGCCTGTGAGCACCAGCCCAAATTTCAGAGGTGACACCCACAGGGCCCTTCCTTTTCCCCTTCTCTCTCACCCCCAGCCCTTTCCCCACACTCACAACTCCATTCTAACCTGCTGTAATTGCCACTAGGCAACACCCCCAATCAGTTTTTAGCAATATTCCCAAAAATTCAAATGCCATCTCCTCCATGCTGGCACATCAGACCATCCTTGTCACAAAGCCTTTTCCATGGATCATATCCTGGCATTACCCTGCCCCCCTCACACGTGTCCCAAGGAGCTGCCAGCTGCACTTCAGAGCAGTCCAACAAGGGAAAGAGGCACCTCAAAAAGAGCCATTTGTTATTACTCATCCCCTTGCGAGATGCTGTGCTTCAGCCTCGTGAAAGCTGAGCCTTGGCTTCCACTTCCCTCTTCCCCAAGGTGATGGAGACACAACCTGCAGGCATGTGACAGCCAGTGTGATCCCTGCAACCACAGAGCCACAAGAGCAGAGCTCAGGAAATACCTGCCTGCTACACCCCGGCTGAAAAAACCCGAAATGAACCAAAAAACTCCAACCCAACAACAAAAGAGAGAGAGAAGCGAGTACAGGGGAGAAGTATAAAGTCAAAAGTGGAACTAGAAACAGAGCGTGTCAACTCTTCTGTAGCTGTCTATTGTTCTGGAGTGTGACTCAGCACAACAAAGGCTTTTGTCTTCATGGAGAAACAGAGCCCATATTGCAGAGGAAGTGGCAAAAATCCACTGTCTGGAATGCGACCGCAGCTCCAGCGGCTTCCGTGGGGGATTTCCCCAGCTTCAGAGAGACTGAAAATCACCACCCTGCTCCACAGGAGCTGAAGAGACCAGGCTGAGACTCTGCTTCTCCTGTACTCAATGGAGAAAAAAAAAAAGAAAAAATAATTTTGCAGAAAAACTAGATGATTGTGAGATGGTCGTGGCTGAGAAAAATTCACTTCTGCACTTGCATTGAATAAGTCTGAAAATACCTGGATTTATAAACTGGAATACTCTGGGAAGGACACAGGTACATGACCAACCCTGTGTCTCCACCACTGTGACCCAACACTCTGAAACTGTCACCAGATTAAAATGAAAAAACTAATAAAACAAAACAAAATAAAATAAAAGTAACCGGGTTTAAGACCAACATCTACATTTGAAATACCTGTACTTCCCTTTTCACACCAGTTCTGTCACATGCATAAATGTTAAAGGAGGCTGAAAGGGGAACATGGACTAACAGCTTTTAAACCATCAATTTTAAAAAAACAGATGTTTTAGCAGTACCAAGAGATGCAGCACTTGGATGTGATCAGACCCAGAGGCTGCAGCTTATCAGCATTTTGGGGTTAAACACCATGTGGTAGAAAAAACAAGACAGCAATAATAACTTTATCCAAGGACAGATTTTTCTGCCCATGCACACACTGCAATATCTGTGTTTGGACCAGTTTCTGTCACTCTTCCTCTCCAAGCATTCCCATGCCATCACCAGTGGATTTTCTGATGAAAACACAGCATTCCTCTACACCCAGAAATCACCTGCTACCATGCAAACCAGCACGCTCAAGAGGTGTATGGTCTTTTCTACCCCATAAAAGTTCATTTTCGGTTTAGTGAAGCCACGTTTACCCTCAGTTTGCTAGAATAAATCTCCACCTCCATCCATGCACTTTTCCTGTTTTTATTAAAATCCTGAGCGCAGTTTTCCTTGCAGAGGGGGTGAGTGGGAGTGTGGAGCACAAGTAAACCCTGTCTCTGTACGTCACGGTTGTGAAACACACTCTAAATAAAACCATATGCTCTTAGAAGGAAAAGTTTCATCTCTCTCCCCTTTTGCTGCCTGCTCAGGTCGGCCTCAGTGCAGGACTGGGGGAATGCAAATACATTTATAGAAAGGTTTGATGAGAAGCTGATAAAAACCACACTCGTTTCTTTATTCATTCTGCAGGGTGAATGTACAAGACACTTAATTTTAAGAATAATTCTATGATTTGGCTTCTTCTCTTGTATTCTCCCTTGAAACAGCTGTGAATTGGTGTCAACTGGTACTTGTGATGTTTTAGTGTCTGATACTTTAATGATTTTCAGATCACTTCCTGATGATGGGCAGGAAACAAACAAACAAAAAATCACTAATCCACTGTTCTAGCGAAAAAACCTTAATAAAAGATTTATTCTAGAGCTGGTTAGAAAGCTCTGTAGTTTGTCTTCACATTTAAAACTTTATGATGCCTTGTGTGGCTCTCAGCTTTGAAACCCAACAAGCCATTCTGCTAATTCTTCGTAACATTTTGCAAAATATGCCTGTCACACGCGTGACATGCCACGGAAATAACTGAGCCCATGTTCTTCTTTTTCATTCCTTATTTTCTGTCAAAATACGTGCCTTGGTGACACAGGGAGGCTGACCCAGCAATGTGGGGAGCAAAGATAAACCACCTCATTTCTCCCTCTTATCAGGACTTCTTTGGGTGATCAAAAACACACCAAAGGGGAAGTGCCATCATTTTTTTCTCTGTATAATATTTAATTTCCCATTCTGGGTTATGCAATGATCTCTCCCATGAGCAACTTCCCTCCCTTGGCCTGCAGTAAGTATTTTGGACACATATAAAGCCCACACTGTGTGTTACTTTTTTTTCTCCTGCCCTTTGGCATCTCACCTATTGTTCAGGTTGCTCTCAAGAAAAAGGGCAAACCCAAAAAGCAACACATTCCAATGCTGCAGTTGGGTCATGATGGAAAAAGGAATATTGGGAAAGCAAGCCAGCAAGTCTGAAAGGTCAGGTTAATCAGGAGCCCTCAGCAAACCTTCCTCAGGGTTCATCTATGTGATCAGCACTGACTCCCAGGCTGAAACACTGATAAAGGGAAGATAAACTTCCCCCAAGCCCGAGCTGAGGCTGCATTGTCGTGCAAACCACAGCCCCACTTCAGAGTTCTGACAGCTAAATGCTGTTAAATGACTAAATTTCCATTAGTAATAGGGATTTTTGCTTGTTTTTCAAGCAGCTTCCTTGCCTGGTACTCAGATCTACCTACGACATAATCACTAACAGAGATCTCTAAAATAATAAAATCAAATTATAGCTGTGTACATTTGTAATGCTTTGCCCACAATCAGTTTCATGTGGCTTCAACTGGATCACATGTTCTGGGTGTCTTGCCTGGTTTATTTCTTTTGTTTTATCACACATTCTTTCATTTTGAGTCCTGTCTCTCCTGTCACGACTTTCCAAAGGATTTGGACACGCAGCCAAGCATGCAGAGCACATGTTCTGGAAGCACAGATAAATTAAACAAGCTGTACCTGATTGCAACTGGCCCCTCCTCTGCCATAATTTTGCCAACTTTCATAAATTAGACAAACAACCAAGTGCACAACTTAAAAAGCCTGGTTCTCCAGTCTCCTTTTTTTAGCTTGTAAGAAGGGAAGCCACGGCTCACAAATCCTAATGCTCAAAATGTGACACAGTGGAGGGGGAAAATAAAAATATGATTCCTTGAAAGTTATTGACAGATCAGCTGCAACCTACCAGAGGCTGAAAAAAGATACCAGATGGAATAAAAAAATTCTCTCTATTAGTACATCATACCAAATGCTGTATTCTAAAGCCAAACTCTGCCCTCCTCCTGCTCCAAGGAACTGTTTCTTGGGAAATTGCTTATGCCTTTATTGATGGTGACTATTGACTCTCATAGCTAAAAATGACAAAGAGAAAAAAAACCA
Source organism: Dicaeum eximium (assembly GCA_013396995.1). NCBI lineage: Eukaryota > Metazoa > Chordata > Aves > Passeriformes > Dicaeidae > Dicaeum > Dicaeum eximium. The sequence goes on from VWZP01001109.1 coordinate 840,294, forward strand.
AAAAAAACCCAAAAAAACCAAACCAAAGCAGAAACTGATGTCATAAAACACTGTCCAGACTTATCTTCCTTGCAAATCCCATTAAGATAAAAAAACCACACAGGTACTCACTTAAAATTGAACCTTAAACCCCCACAAACTGTTATTAATACCGAGTACCTTGACATTTGACTTTACAGTAAAATACAAGAGATAACACACACAAAAAGAAAAAAAAAAGTGGGGAGATAGGATTTATGGCTGAAGGCAACATGACAGAAAAGAAACAGGAAAGAACAAATACTAATTTAAAATACACCAAACAAGAATGTCTCTCATTGCCTATAAACACACACAGATCAGCAGCACAGCTCCACTGCCAAAAGATTTATGCAGGCTTAAAAAATACAAAGCCAAACCCCTTAAAACCAGTATTGATGTAAACCCCAGTTCAGGCCAGCAAACCACCTGAAAATCCCACAGGTTTTTGAGACATGAAAGCCAAACCTTATCCCAAACAAGCCTCAAACTGCTCCCAAGGAACTGTCAGATCCCTTCCCCTTGGGATTACTGAGGCATTCTACCACCTCCTGAGGGTTAAAAAAAAAACAAAAAAAAACCAAAAAAAACCCAACTGATGTGTTACATTTATTTTCCTGCTGGTGTTTCAGTGCCTGAAGCAGCAAACACGGCGTGGTGACTGTCACCAACAGGGCAAGGGAGAGCTGGGAAAACCACTGGGAATTCTGAACCAAGGGGCCAAAACTTGGAGGAGTGACATTCCAAAAGCCTGCCACAATGACGACCTCTCCCAGTATTTTAAGCAGCAGACAAACAGACTAGGATGCCTTTCTGGAAGCATCCTGCCAGCACCAGGGAGATGTAACTTATTAGCTCACCTCTCTCCAGGCATGCAGATGCTGATGGGATCCTGCAGCACGAGGCAAACAGACTCACACTGACATCTAAAGGTGTTATTTACTACATGATGCCCTACAAGATGTCTGCAAACCCTGTAAAAAGCTAACAAGACAGAAGAAATGTCAGTATTTCATTCTTACAATGAGCATCCAAGGCCAGGCTGGACAGGGCTTGGAGCAGCCTGGGACAGTGGAAGGTGTCCCTGCCATGGCAGGGGTGGGAATGGATGGGCTTTAAGGTCCCTCCCAAACCATTCTGTGATCATCTGCACATAAACCCCAATTTTGAGACAAGTCTCCTTGTTCCAGTAAGAATCATGTGGCATTTTCTCCCAGCTAGAAAACTCAGCTTTTGCTAAATTCTGTCTTTGGGAAAATGACACATCTTTTCCATGGAGTCGGGCACAAATCCTAGCTGTAGTTCAGCCACTTGAAAACAAGTGGTCATTTCAAAGTTAATATTTTTTCCTGCTTTTAAGTTGGTTTTGAGCATAATTTCCATTAGAAAATACGAATGCTGGTTTTGCAACCAGCATGCCTTAAATCAGAATACATGAAAAGGTTTCTCATCAGTGATCCTAAACAAACCTCCTACCGTGCCAGGAATGGACACAGAAACAGACAGCAAATCTATTTCTTTTGTGCTTTACAAACCCAAACACCACCTTGTTCTGCAGACACTTAAACCACTTGCTGCCTGCACACAGTTCACTGAATAAAATTTATTTTCCTGAATTTCCATAGGCATCCACCCCGTTCTCCCTAAAGTATAAATCCAATGGGAAGAGAGCAGTAAATCCTTCTCTATGGAGAGGTGTACACCCATCCTCTGTGCCTTTGCAGAGTGGCACCACTCAGCCACATCTTGGCAGAGCTGCATTTTTAAAGGATGACTTTGGGAATAGAATTGGAGGCTGCTGGTGGATCAGGACTGATTCTGGAAAGCCTGATCTGCATGTCCCTTGTTCTGTCAAAGAAATGAAATGAAGAGATAGCTTTAATCCATTTCAGTAAGGCAGCAGATTCTTTATACTTTAAATAATTTGTGGCAGCAGAGTGCATTGCTACAACAGGAGGTGCTTCATCAGCTGAGTCAATAAAGGTTGGCAATCACACCTTCACTCCTCACCCAGCCTATCCCATTTCCTAAATTACACCAGCCCTTGAACAGGGTTTGTTTCTCTTTTTCAAGTAGTTACAGTGCTTTGAGTATCTCTGACAAGGGGGGTAGAGAAGGGAGTTAAAACCCTAAGGAAGAGCAAGGCAATCAGTAGTAAACTCAGGCTTCCAAGGCAGCACAGGTAAATCCAAAACCATCTATAACAGCTCACCTGATGGCTCAGGAAAAGGAACAGAACTTAATTTCTACAAAAGGTGTCTGAGAGTGAGCTCCTCCTAAGGCTTCTTTAACCCAAGAGCACATCAACATTCTTGGAAATTATGAAGCCAAGTGTGGAAAGCTGACAGCAGGCTTCATGCAAAGTTTAGGTTTGACTCAATGGAGCCAAAACCTCATTACGTTTAAAATTAGTGTTCTTTCTCCCTGCTCTAATCCAGATGACGACCGCAAAAATAACTGAAAAGTTCACAGACGTGTCCGTGGGAGGTAAAGATAATCTTTGTAAAGACTGGTCTCAATTACAGTGATGGGAGTGGCCAGCAACTAATAAAAAATCCTCCAAAAATCCACAAAACCCCATACAGTCCAGAGGCACTGCCTAAGCTATGAGAATACATTCAAAAAACATTGTCCAGTGGAGGCTTTTGTCTGCCTACTTGACTGCAGCACTAAAAAAAAAAATAAATCCCAAAGCAGGCAATTAAATGTAAGGACTCCTTGCAAACCTGCACCAGGCTTTTCAAGGGTTTTCAGCTCTGCAAAAGGCACAGTTTGAGTGGCAGATTTCACATCAAAAAGAAGGCTGTAAAGTCCAAATCAGCCTGTGGTCACCTTTGCACATTTCTCTCTCTCAAGTGTGCCCAGAAGGTTTGGTAATGGGAAAGGAGGGACAGCTTTCCCAAACACTCTTCCAAAAAAAAACAAAAAACAAAAAACAAAACAAACCCCAAGTGAAAAACTTCAAACAAAAAAAAAGGATTTTATTCAAAGGGAGAGGTGACACGTAACACTATCACATATCTCAAAATCAACCATCAAAACCATTTCAGATTCAGATCTGAAAATTTGAGGCTGGTAAAAATGCCCTAACTGGACTTCCTGAAGAATAAGATCTTACAGCACATGCCAGCTCCCTACAACACAGAAACCACCACCTCACTAAACACATGTCCCACAAGACACAAAGAAGTTTCAGGATTGCTCAGTTTGGTCTCAATTTTCAGCAAGCAACTTTTCCCCCCCTCCCCTCCTTTTAGGCTCATGGAAAAACCAGCTTTGGAAAGATTTCTCCATCTGAACATAACCCCTGGAGAGAACCAAAGAGTGGGAAAAACTGAGAGGTATCTGTGTTTATTGTTGGGATAAACAAACTTCAGAGCATTTATTTGTTCTGTTCCAAGTATGTCCTGTGTTCAAATACCATCACCTTTATTATCTAGGAAAAAGAAAAAAAAACAACACTTTGTGCACACGGGCTTACATTCAGCTGATCCAATGTCTGTGGTCCCATTCTGTATTTTGGGTACTGGGATGACACAAAAGAGGTAAAGAAGCATCAGATAAAGGTCTGTGACAAGTGCCCTGGTGCTGAAGGACTCTGCCAAAGCAGCACAGGCTGCAGTGGCAGGAAGAGAAGCACGTCCAGCTTCAAGGAGTTAAAACAGCCCCATCAAGCAGACAAAAAAGTGTCAGCACACAAAGCAGCGCTGCCTTACATGTCAGAAAGAACTTTTTTCCCCCCCAAGCCAGCCCAGCTAAATCAGCACAATCTGCTGGCAGTTCAACGAGCAGGTGCTCTGAAATCCCTCCTGGGACTGCACAGGAAACCTAAGCTTAGGACTCAAACCACAGAATCACGAGCATTCAGAGGGCTCAGCCACTGAGCTGCTCCCCTACCCTTGCTGGAAGAGCAGAATGTGCCAGCAAGTCTGTGGGCCACATGCTGAACTGAGGATCACACCACTGAGCCTGCTAAAAATAACTCCCCCACCCTTTTTTGGGGGAGAAGGGGCGGGGGGACCGTGTGTCTGTGGTCCCACAGACAGCTGTGCTGCTGCAGCTGGAGGTGGGGCAGGACCAGGAGCAGGGACTGCTGCAGGAAATGCTTCTGCCACGTCTCCAGGCACTGAAAGGTGATGATGTGACAGAGCAGGACTCACCCTCTCTGCAAGGTTACTTTTTAAGAGCTGGCACGCTGGTCTGGCCAAAGGATGGGCTCTCCTGGAGTGGGAACCAAGCCTGAAGACAAGAAGCTGCATGTTTTGCTCTTCCAGCAAATTGCATCTGGTTTTTTTCCTTCTGTTTTACCCTGACATCTGTCAAATCAGAGCTTCAGCTGTGCACCCAAGGCAGGCAGCCTCAGCTGACAACACCAAAATGCAAAGTGGCCCTTTATCTAATACAGATTGGATTTCACTCTCCTTTCCAGGCCTCTTGTGCTCACACACATGGGGTTTAATCCCCACACTTCTCAGATGGAGAGGGTCACTGGGATCAGTGTGTTTGATAGGTTTCCAACGCGCTCAATAAGTGCAGAATAAGCACTGTAGATATTAAAAAAACACCTAAAACCAGACTAAATCAAACACTCACTAAAGAATACACACGGCCTACTTTGATTCTTTTTTTTTCTCCTGATGTGCAATTCCAGCTCAGGCAGCCTTTATTTTTAGAAGCACTCCCTCAGAGAGGCTACACCCAAGCTGCAGCAGGCAGTGAGCACGGAGGAGCTCTGCCTGCTTTGAAGGCTGACAGAGAGGTTGTGGTGGAGGCTGCTCCTCCTTAGACACTCCCCTGCTCCCCAGATGTGCAGTCCCACCTTCTCCTTCCTGCCTCCCTCACGCCTGTCAGACCATCCCACCTAAATCCAGCAAATCCAAATCCTCGGCCGAGAGAACAACAACCTCCCAAAAGGAGGAGATGAGCAGAGGGATGGAGCAGCTCTGCTGGGAGGAGAAGCTGGGATTGTTCACCTGGAGAGGGGAAGCTCTGAGGTGACCCAATTGTGGCCTGGCAGTGCCTGAAGGAGCCAACAAAAAAGATGGAGGCTTGTTACAAGGGCCTGGAGTGCCAGGACAAGGGGGAACAGCTTCAAACGGGAAGAAAGGACGGTTAGATGCGAAACTGGGAAGGAATTGTTCCCTGGCAGGGTGGGCAGGCCCTGGCACAGGGTGCCCAGAGAAGCTGTGGCTGCCCCTGGATCCCTGGCAGTGCCCAAGGCCAGGTTGGACTTTGGGGCTTGGAGCAGCCTGGGACAGTGGAAGGTGTCCCTGCCATGGCGGGGGTGGCACTGGGTGGGTTTAAGGTCCTTCCAACCCAAACCAGCCCCTTCCCCCTGGCACAGCCTCAGGCAGCACTGGGGGGGCTCTCCAGCCAAAGAAGTGCCAGATTTTAAAAGGATCACAACCAAGAACTCCTGGTGCTTCCAGAAAGCCCAAATATTTCCACATTGCAGCCTCAGCTCCCTGATAAGCAACTAACAAATCAGTGTACATGTTTACACTGGACATTTCAGATCTGTTAGGTAATGAGAGCTCCAAGCTGGATAAGCCCTGCTTAGATTGCTTGGAACTGGAACCACAGAATTCCGAATTTATCGTCATGCTATCCAAAAATAAACACATTCACTCAGCAAGGACTTGTGACTCGTGAAAAATTATCAGAGTTGTGCTTTTCTAATTCACATTATAAAGCCTTCCCACGCAAATACAGCCCTATTTCACTTGTATCTTCTCATCAGCTTGTATTATTTAAAACATGTGGGACATTCACACAGATGGAAAAAAAAAATAGGTCAGGCTCGAAACAAAAGCCAAGCCATCCTGTTTTATTAGCAGCTTAAACATGCCGAACTGTAATTTGAAATTCCAAGGAAAGCAACATAATGAAAACATTCTGAATACACAAATACAAAAAAAAACCTACTGCAATTCACTGCAACCTTAAATTGCCACGCTGCCAAATGGCTTAAACTAAAAACCAGAACTGATAAGAAGGCTTCTCCAACTGATCTGAAAATGCACGTAAAGAACTACATTGCTCAGTGATCACATGGAATCTGGGATGTAAATCTAGGATTTTTCTAACATCAGCAGCCTGTCTAACAGTCCAGCACCTTTGAAATACTGTTGGAAAATGAACATTTGCAAAATCTTGTCCTTTCATTTGCCAAGATCCCACTTTTAAATAAATTTACTCCTTTCCTTGAACTGACATTACAAACCTCAGAAACGTTTATTCATTTCCTTTTTACCTTCTGCACAACCCCAATATTTACTACCAGAACATGTAAAGCCCAAATCAGTGCAGTAAATGTAATTTAGTTATTCAAGCTGAATGTCCCAAACATCATTTGATTGCTGCCACCTATTGTTGTTCCAAACATGTTGCAAGGAGTTAACCCTTTATCCAGCAGCTACTGGAAGTCATGCTGGAAGGACTTCTCGATCTGCTGCTGCTAAATATGCAACTGCTGCATCTATTTGGGTGTGATAATTGTAGAAAGAATGAATAAAGGTTGAAAATTAAGGCGAATTATATATATATTTATATATATATATTTATATTTTATATATATATATATACACAATTTATTATACTATTTATTTTAAACATATTTTTTTTAAATGGGGCATGTTTACACACTAACTTCTCCATTAATCTAAGACTTGGATTTTCTGTCACAACAGAAGTAAATCTGGAACATTCACTTCTCACACAGCCCATATAAAATGGTAATTTTAGGTTGCCAAAGGCCACTTAATTCTGTCTCCTCCTAACACACACAGTTTCACAATGACATCATGTTCAAGCTCATCTGAGAGGTTAAAGGACACAAAAACTATCCAGTCTAGTTTAGTCTGCTGAGTTTAAGCATTAAAACAGCAACTTTGCCACTGAATGTGAAATTTGAGAGGTTATTTCAAAAATATTAATTTTCCAAATATCGTGTAAATAAGTGAAAATTGTTTTCAAAAAAAAACGTGGGGGGCAAAATACCTCCTTATTTCAACAGGAAAATGGTGAATTCCTGGAGAGGTAAATTCCCACCCCTGGCAAGTCATGTGAACTCTCCAACTCGGGCTCTTTTACACACAAATGTCAAAGGCTAATTCCAACCCTCACTAATGGATCAAAGCAGCCCCTACTCCACCCAGCTGATCCTTTGCTCCTTCTCCTCTCCTGCAGCCCTTATCCACACATTAATGCCAGCAATACCTCACCACAACCCATTTAAAACCTCACCTGGCTTTGAACTGGGAGCCTAATTATACTGAAGTTGTTCAAGAGGGCCCTGGCACAAGTCCCCAGCCAAGCACTTCAACCCCTGGAAAACTGCCCCAAAAAAAACATCCCAGGGAGCACCCTCAGATGGGGCAAGTGAAGGGAGACCACGGGGGATACGGGATATTTAAATTTTAGTATTAAATTTAATGAAATGCCTCTGATGAAGAAGCTGCCAAAGCAGGGATGTTACACCAGAGCAGCAGAGCCGTGCAGGAGCAGGCAAAACTCGCCCCTTTAACACACCCCTCTTGCCAAACCACAACAGCCACTGGCATTAACACTGCCCAGGCACATCTCTAGTCAGCTCCAGAGTCCTTCTTCTATACAATAAGGGCCTTCCAGAGCAGCAGGGAAGGCAGCTGTATTCCCAAATCCTGTCCCCTTCCCTTTAAGCCGTGGCAGAGTGGCCACATGTGTCCCTTGCTGGCCACATAGGAGGAAGCCCTCCCCTTCCTGCAGCTCTGCACATCTCCTGTTCCATCCCAGGGCAGCAACAGGAGCCCTGTCACCCGCAGGGACAGCCAGAGGGAAGTTTCCAGCAGGCAGAAGGAACCTCCCCTTCCAGGAGCAGCTGGAGTCGCTACTGGGGATGCACAAACATGGCTCCTGTTAGAATTGCCCGATTTTTGCCCCTGGATTTGGGAGACCAGAGTGTACAAATGGCTAAAAAGTGTCAGTGTAGAAGGGAGAGAACGCCTGCTCCTTTCAGCAGATGTCATGAAATTGCACCTCAAATCCCAAGCGAGGTGAACCCAGGCAAAGCTCCCTTCTCTGCCAGCAGAACTCGGCTCTGTGACATGCAACCACAACAAGGCTGAGATTTAGACACACAGTGATGCACCTGAGCCTCTGCCAGTCAAAACAACTGAACCTACACCCTGCTCAGGCTCTGAAACACCCTCCTCATCTGTTCTTCCCCTTAGCTCTTAGCCTGAAGAGCCAGGAGTAAAGATGCCCAGGAGTAAAGTGGCTCCAATGCCACGGAGCTCTAGGGCAGGGGGAGTCTGTCCTGCAGCTTGAGATGCAGAATTAACAGCTGCATGGACATCTGGGAGCTGGTCTCACACAGGGAACAGGCAGGGAGGGGAAGAGAAACAGGAAGAAGGGGAGGAGAAGACAAAACTTGCTGGATTCCCTCAGATAAAAGTCAATCTTGCACTTACACAGAATATGGAAGAGGATGTTGTGGGAAGCATCTGACAGCTCCAGTTCTCCCAAGAGCAAGTGAAATGAACTGTTCCCCTTAATTACACCTTCTGAAGGGGAGATGCCTGCTTTCTGGACAAGAAAGGATTTAATTACCCCAAGAAAAACAATTTGCAAAGACATCACTGCCAGCTGGGGAAGGCCTTGAGATGCAGACTAGCAGAACCTCGGGAAGGCTCTAAAAAACCACTCCCTCTACTTCTCTTCTATTTTTTATTTCTATTTTTCTGTCTTATCTCTTATTCTGTTTTTGTTTCTTTCACTATTAACCAGAGCACCTCAGTAAAGACAGGATGGGCCAGACCCACCATTATTTTCCAGGGTAAATGGGAGGCCTCATAAAACAGCAGCTAGCAGAGAAGTCCTGGTCTTACAGAATATTTACCTACTTAGGCACAAAGCTTAAAATTAGAGGCTGTAATGAAAGTACTTCTCTTTACAGAAATGCTCAAGAAAACTTGTCCAATTCAGTAACTATCTGCAAGCTGCACAAAGACAAGCCCTGCTTTAGAAATCAGCAAAATAAAAAAATTAAAGATCAAAACTGACTGCTCTATTTAGATATTTAATGCTGTCAAAGCGTTACTGGCCACACACTATATGTATGGCCTTGAAATTACCCACCTCTTATCATTTTCCAGCATGTCCTGATGGAATAATTAAGCAGCTCAGACTGCTGAGTGTTATTTTTTCGCTTCAAGAATGCTATTTTATGCTACAAGACGCTATTTTAAATGAGCCACCTGCGATTCTGAGGCCTGAACTTACTGTTCCTGATGTCACCTTGCAGCTGGAGGATCTGTGGGACAGGCATGGTGAGAATCACCACATCAAACTGCTCCGGGGGCCCAGCTTTCCTGGAGACTTCCCACCTCCCATCCCGCAGAGAGATGTGAGTTACGTGCTGCTCATAGGACACGTCTGCACCTGAGGGGGAAAAACAGCAGCTAAACACATGTAGCAGGGCAGGAATATAGCTAATTATTTACAAGATTAGGGTTTTAAAACACAGCTGATTAAAAAAAAAAAAAAAAAAAAAAGAACAATTACATGAAAGGACCAAAGCTTGACTACGCTCACGGCTCAAACTTTTCTAAACAGGGTTGAATTAGTCACTGAACTGTACACGTGGTTCTGCCACATGACACCTAAGGCAGTAGTTAGAAAGTTTAAACTCCTTTTCTAAAAGACAGTCTACCCAGCAGGCTCACATCCTTCTCCAAAACACAGGGTGTAGCTCACCCCTCTGCCCCAGTTACACAGCAGATGTTCTGTTTGTACAGAGACTTTTATACCTGCAGGACCTGGAAGTTCACAGAGCTCACAGCCACGTTTATCCACCCAAGCGACTTCCAGACATACACGAACCAACAAGGAAGGTAAACATGCTCGTCAGGGATTTAAATTCAAAGGCACCGCCAAAAACACAGCCATTAAAACCTTTCCCTTCACACGAAGGCATCCAAAAGCATTACCTGACTGTTCCAAATAGTACTTGACAACCGAGGAGATACCCTGGGGTGCCACGTAATTTTGGGAGCCTTCTCTCACCACCATTCCTTCCACGGGAGCGCTCAGGGGCTCCAGGATGCCCTGAGTGACAAGCTCCTCGTAAAAGCTGGAAAGGAAGAAACACACAGGGGTGAGAACTCGCTCCGTTTCCCACAATCAAAGTTAAGACCAGCCTGACTTTCGAATTTTAGCGGGCTGCATCTCACGGCAGTTTATGCATAAATGCAGCAATAAAAGAGCAAACTACCTTGCCACCGCATTGAGCCTGGCCTTTTACCTGACAGCAAGGCCACCTGTGATGGAACTGTCAGTGGCTTGACCCGGAGGCAGAGGGATACACGGCAGTCCCCTAAAGCTCTCAACACCAGCACAAACTCCACAGCCACGGCGGAGTGCAGCAATATCCCAGCCACCGAACACAGGTGCCTGAAACTGCCTTTTCGCTGCCTTCCACGCAAATTCCGCATTTTCACACCGCCGCTACACCTCCGTCCCCTTCCCCACGGTACAGCTGAGCCACCCCTGCGTCCTTCATCCCACCCCACGCGTTTCCCAGCTGTCATCCCTCCTCTCTCCCCCCGATTCCTCTGGCAGAGCAGCGAGCGAGCGGCTGCGGGGCTTTGGGTGTTAAAGCACGGCACCTGCTTTAACCTGCCCCACCAGCGGGGTCCCTGCATGTCCCCACGAAC
>VWZP01001112.1:7541-17842 GCA_013396995.1 Dicaeum eximium
AGGAGCATTGTTTTGATTGAAACTAAATTTCCCCTGCTGTGACTTTTGCACTGAGATCGATAAACCATCACGACCCCCACTTGTGCTAGCGGATCGTGGCAAATGGGGAGTTCACCAACTGTGCAAGATTTTACATTTTTGCAACAATTTTAGAGTTTCAAATCAAAGGGGACAAAGGGGACCCTGGATCAATTTGTGACTACAACTGAGAAATCTGGGATCCATGAACCAGTAAATGGATATTCATCCATATGCAGGGTTAGATTTCCAAGTTTCTGGGAATATTTCTAATTACAGTCTCTCTTAAGTAACAGCAATGAAAGTATTATTCAATAGAGATCACTAATAGCTACTAGAATTTGCATTAGTTTACTCTTTCAATTAATTGTTGAGTAATTTCAATTAAAAGTCAAAAGTGGAATTGCTAGGAGAAAACAATGCAGGTTTTTCTTAAAAGCACTATATCTTTGAGTTAAGAGGAAAGAATGTCACACACTGATAGAGGAGAATGTCAGTGATCATCACACTGGGGATCACCATTTTATTATGATCGCTTCTTGTGTGGGGTGATGAATCAGGATTCTTTGACTCCATTATCAGAAGGCTTATATGATTTATTAAAATGACTCCATTTTTCAGAAGGCTTTTGGGCTATAGGTGCCCACATTCAGAGCTACATGCTCTTTCCTCCATCGTCAGTGCAAGACTGCTGGAATGCTTAGAATTCCAAGATAAGAATTATCTCCTCTGTGGGAGACAGAAAAGCTCAGGCAGCTACGTCCTTGAAAACACACACAAGGATTTGAAATCTACAGAGAAAAAGAGAGCTTTCCCATGTAAGAAAAACTCAGCTAGTTTCCGTCTAAGAAACTTATAAAATGTTTTCATGACAGGAGAAGAATCCCTGGTGAGTAATGCAACCTTTACTTCATTGAACATTAATAATACTTGACAAAAATCCTATGAGTCTGATTCAAGTTTTGGGTCATGTGTATTTGTGGTGATGTGTAAGTCTGCAACATGTATTAAATCATCTATAATTCTGCTAAGTTACACCCGGGTAAAAAATCTCTGAAACACACAGAAGGAGCAAATGTGCTTACAAACGGCAGAAACATAAAGAAATGGAGTAAAAATCTGATCTTGTGAGAGATTTTGATATGCAATATTATTTTCTAAGTAATTGTAAGAAAACTCTGATGAAAATCTGCCATGCCATCCATCTCAATAGAAAACTTAATCCCTGAAACAAATCAAATAACAATTTTCTGTGAATAAGAAACAACTGAAATTGCTCACAGATATTTTGCATTCCTTCAAAATAATTTAATGTGAGAAGAGATTTTAGCTTCTTCTGGACAATAAACTCACCAAATTAACTGACAGCTTGACCAGTGCTATTTTAAAATGCACGTAAAAGAAGATCTGTGACAAATTTATTTACTTCATCATCTCACATGCTGTATGAAACAATTTCAGGAAACACTACTTATTCCTAGATACTATGTTACTTTCAAAGTCAATTTTCGTCTATATTATATCTAATATGCAAAGGGCAAGGAATATTTTCCTGGACTGGACAGATCAAATCATCAGTTCATGAGTGGAACACCAATAATATGCAAAGCCTAACAGTGTATGTGGTACATACATGGAGTTACAAAAATTGTAATTTCCTCCAAGAGCATCAACAAAAATGACATTCTTCAAAAATTTCAGCTGGTTTTGCACTGGTGCAAATTTTCCTTTCTCTTTAAAGGTGTTTACCCTAATAAAAACCTAAAATTGTATCCTGCTGCTCTGCCTTATGCTTATTATAATATAAAACAAGTGTTATTCCCTCCAAGTTTAGTTTTACCCCAGTAAAAGTGTTGAAAGGAATGCTGAAATTTTGCTAAAAACATTTTTTTCTCCATCAGTGTGGCAAGACATTTGTGGAAAAATGCTAAATTCACATCAGTGAATAAAACATTAATATAACAATAATGTATTTCTATGTATTTCTAATAAATCTGATAAAATATATCTATTCAAAGTCTTATCTTTGGAATAATTCTGCAAGGAAAAGTGAGTTAATTCCAGTTTCAACTAAAAGTTTCTCATGGGAATTGAAATTGATACAATAAATTGAGGCAGCATATTGTTGTTGCTCTCCAGTTTTTGACTTACACAACTAGAACTGTTTCTTTGAGCTCATCTCTCAGTGCTTGTGCTTAATAATCTTTCAGTGAAGAGAAAGTTAAGGCTTCCTTTTCAGTTTTGTGTGTCTTTTTAATATGCATTAGCTTAACTAACTGAGAAAAGTCTTGAAATACATTTTAGAGGGGCAAACAAAGCAAAATCAGTTATTACTGAAATTATTTCCTCTCCCCACTCAGTAAAAAGTAGAGTCTCAGGCTCAGTGAAAGACGAAAGAAAAATGCACATTAATCAGTTATGAAAAAGAGAAAGTTTCTTTGAATGAGGAAAAGCTGATTGGAAATAAGATAGGCTTTGTTCATATCTGCAAGTTACATGGAGAGTACTTTTCAGTGGAACAGAAAGGGGGATTTGGGAGTGTTTGGCTGCTTAATGCTATAGTGCTTCAGAGCCCATGTGAAAATTTGCTGCCAGCTATTAATCATCATTGTGTCTCTGCAAAGAAGCTGTTACAATGATGAGTATATATCATTATATTCCCACTCTAAGTAACAAATCAGACTGCTGGGAAAGTTGGGTAAGAGCGACTAGCAAACTTTTAATGCTGTGGAATCTATTTAAATAAATTTACATCACATTAGCTATTTTTGCTGGTATGGGAATCATACTTTAACATGAAACAATATGCTATGTTCATGGGTCCTGGTCTTTTATTCTCCTGTCTCTGAGCCTACTTTCCAGGTCAGCTTTTGCCAATGCTGACAGCATACTTTTCTCATAGCCTCTCCTTCTCATAGCCTTTGGTTGCTTTCAAGTTCAATTTAGCACAATGAAGTTGTTATGCGTGACAGTTTGGAGAGCAGAATAGGTGGTGTCTGAGCCTGCTGTGTTGCAAAGTAGGCTCATTTTCTGCAAGCCAGCTCAGTTACTGAAGCCTTGGTGGTGGGACACTGCAGTGGACATCCAGATGTTCTCATCACGATGAAAACAATTAGCTTCAAACTGTAGGAAGCCGCAGGGTCACCCTTTCTTTCACTGAGACTGCACCATTTTATGTGCTGCAGTGAATTTCAAATTCATGTTTGCTTATCCAGTTTTACTTTTCTTTTATGGTCTTTATTTGTAGATGTGTTAAGCAACTGGGAAAGTTTGAGTCTCATATGGATCAGGAGTTGTATTAGAAATTGAAACCATGGTTTTATATTTATTTTACAAAGTACCAGACTTGAAACTTGTCAGGCTTAATTCTGTCAGGCTGAACTGCCTAAAACAGAGCCCTGAGGTTCCTCAAACAGAACCTGAAAGTTTCTCTTCTGCTAACCATCAGCAACAAGCCAACAATAAACAATCCCAAAATGTTCAAGATGCCAGCACATATGTCTGTTACAAGAATACTAAAGAGAACTGAAAACCATTCACAAATGCAAAATTATGCAACTATTAAAAATAAGTTAATTTTTGAGGTGCTGCATGCTGCCTGTTCTTGCCAGGCACAGCTGGTTGTGTTCATTACTAAGAACCTTGTAGGCCACTGAATTCAATAATACAACTCAGCTGCTACTCCTACAGTATGGTAGCTCTTTCCCATGGGGGCAGGAATAGAGTCCATCTCAGAAGGTCTTTTGATTCAGAAGGCTTTATTGTGAAATGACTCCATAATATCAGAAGGCTGAAGCTTATCACTTATTACTTATTTTAGAAGGCTCCTAGCTTAGTTTAGTTCAGTTTATTCTTAGCTTAGTTTATTCTTAGCTTAGTCTAGCTATACAAGTGGAACCTAAGACAAGCTCTCTATTTCCATTGGTTAAGAGAGAGAAACAGTATCTTCCATGTTCAGTGGCTTTTTTCCATATAAACCTTATCAGAAGACTAAATAGAGAAAATGAAATATGGCACCGGGAGCAAGGTATTCCCCACCATGTGTTCATCCACAAAATGGATGTTGCGCCTTTTAACCCCTTTGGCCTCTCCCAAAGTTCTGTCTGTTGACTCCTTCTTCGCTGTCCAGTGATGGAGATCACTTCCTGACATCTTGATTGGAGGTCAGATGTTGCCATAGCGAGCTGCCCAAATGCCCCTGCTTCCCCAGCCATCCCATGAGAACAATGCAAAAAGGGGGAAACATATCTATAAAACTTCTCTTAGCATATAAATAATATTTACCTTTTAATTGTGAGAGTCAACTATTTCAATACTCATTTATCACAACCGTGATTGATTACAGTAACTCTTTCACTCTTAACATACAAGGCAAAGATCACACAATCTAAGTGGAATTAAATAACCTCAATTTTGTTTATAAGCATTACAAAGGAATCATCTACTACTAGATACTGTATCTCTAAGGAATTGGTGGTTTATCTTTCAGCTACATTTTTTGAGAAGTTAAAGTTGTATGTCTGTCTGACCCCTAACATTTATATGAGTTAGGCCTCTGGTTACCAAGGCTGTCCTATGATGGCTGTGACACAGACAAAAAGCCTGTCAGCCAGAGCCAGATCTTTCTGGCCATCCCTCTAGTCATTCGTGATGTCCTGCTAGACACTTTACCAGGTGTCTGATCTGGTAATTTTAAAAGCTGCTAACTGAACCAGAGACAATGGAGAGATTGGGATTGTATTTTGCACTGGAGATCCAGATTAAATGATTGAGACCTGGGTAAGATCTGGTTGATAAAGTCTAAAGCCAACTGGAGGTAGATGGAACTCTCAGCAGAGAGTAAGTCAGTGGTGTCTGTTGAGTAATGAGTAGATGAGTAATGTGATGGCTAGCTCTCACAATTAAGAAATGGATATTATGTGTGTGTTAAGAGAAGTTTTGTAGATGTATAGTGATGTTATTATAATATGTCCTCCCATAGTCCTCTTTTCCCTCCCCCTTGTAATAGCCTTGGTAGTCAGGGTATTTGGGGAGGCCCGGTTTATTACTAGGAGACATGGCATAATGACACCTGATGTCCAGTCAAGATGTTAGGAAGTAATCTCCACCAATGGACAGCAGAGAAGGAGTTGACTGACAAAATTTTGGGAGAGGGGATTAAGGATATAAAAGGCAGAGCATCCATTTTGGAGATGAGCACCTGGCTGCTGGTCATGCAGACTCCCAGTGCTATAATTTTTCCTTATTCAGTACTTTGTTGTATTTTGGTTAAGGTTTAATAAACCTTTGACATTTTGAAAGTGAGCGTCGTTTCTCACAGTGTCTCACCTGCAAACAACCATTGCCCTCCAGGGCTCCTTCACATCATCACCAGAACAACTGTTGTTACCAACATTAAAATATATATGTTTTCCTGGTCTGAATACAGGGCTTCATCACTGCCAACAAGGCCGAACGAATACTTTTACCAGGCTGGTTCAGATAGCTGAAATGTAACTAAAGACTGTTGTCAGCTGCTGCCTATTCATTGGTTTCTGTCAAACTAGTTTGGAAGTCTTGGGCTGGTTCCCAATGAATAGGTGTCCATATCAGAGAATGACAGCAACATTTGATGCTAATTGGTACCCGTGTCAACTGTCTCAGCTGCTTTCAGCCTCTTAATGTGATCCCTCCCCATCAGATGAAGCATGCTGGTGGTAAGTTTGCTCTGCTGCAGCCTCTCCTGCAGGAGCACTGTGACAAGTTCAAGTGAACAGGAAAAAAACATAAGGAAATAGTTTTGTGTGGTAAACACTGTATTTTTGAGCAGAGCTGTTTAGCAACCAATAGCTTTTGACATATATGTAATGCAATGGCAAAAGTGTATGGTGGTCTTGAACGTCTGGCTGTACACACTTCAAGCCCTTGATCAAGCATCAGGACAAATATCAAAATAAATATATCCTGAGCAAGTTCAAGCAAAACAAACTTTTTTCTGATCTCATTGTTAAAACAGCAATAAAACAAGTTTTAAAGTTTCCTGTAGCACATAACATCAGAAATTGCTTATTTTATACTTTCTCTGCTATGCACTCCTTTCCCAAAAACTGAAGTGTTCAATTTATACAACTGTGCTTATAGGTGAAGTGTATTTTTTTAATAAGCAATCATCAGCAATTTCTGCAGGGCTAGTGCAGGAAGACACTTAATAAAGACACACGTCTGCTGTTTTCTGTATAAACACACTTTAATATCATGACTCAGATAACACCACAATTAAGTCGTCTTCTGAAGTTTGGCAGGCTTCAATAGACTCATTAGTGGATTTTTCTTTAGGATCAATGAAGTTCAAAGAGCCCAGAACAATAAAGGTAATTACAGTCTCTTTCGCTGAGCCAAGCTCTATTCACTGCAGACTCTGTATCTTAGTAATTATATTTCAAAAGAGGTAAATATCTGCATTCTTTTCCTTTGTACATATTTTGTGGTTTGGGGTTTTTTTATCTACAGATTATTGTATTTAAATTGGCATGGTAAATGGCGGGGTTCTTCAGGTAATCTTTCATTGGACACAAATGACCTGGCATTAAAATGAAGATAAAATAATCTCAGTTAAAGAACAAAGCTCTGAAAAGACATGGCTAAATGGGTAGACCAAACAAGCAAACCTGCGTTGTTAAGAGCAGAACTGGGCAAGCCACAGTCCCAATGGCTCATCTAATGAATAAACCCGTGGCTGTATCAGCAGTCCTGAACAAGCGCCTGCGGGAGCTCAACAGTATCAGTTGATTGGCTCTTCGCAGCGCCTGTAAAGTAGCCTTGAATGTGTCTGTGGAGGGAAGGCATTCTAACAAGGAAGCCATGGCTGAAGCTGATTGTCAGCAATGACCTTGAGCATCAGCCAGTCCCACCATCCCAGTGACTTCAGCTGCTATGCGGACATGCGGGAACGGATGGATATATGCACAGATCTTCAGCACCTCCTGTCACTTCCAGGCTCCAGGCTCCCTGAGTTGAAATGACAATTTCATCATGAGGAGAGACTCTGCTTATAAGAGATGCAGAATTCTCCCTTACTAGCGATGTTGCTAACGATATGTGCAGCATCCTAATCAGATCCTCACCAGCATTTTCACAGCAGAAAACAAAGCAAAAATGAAACCAGTTGCTGCTGATCAAATGTCAGCATCTATGGATGAAAGAGGCACAAGAAGCTTGCACAAGAAGCAAGGGGTTTTTTTCTTGAGTGTTGCACTTTGGAGACCACTCTTTTACTGATGTAAACAGCACGTGATTGGTTAAAACACTGTGAGAAAGGAACAACTGGCATCTGGCATACAATATTTTCTAAAGAAAAACAACAGAATTTTCCCAAAAATCAGCCTTGTGGATTACATGCTAGTAGCATGTTGTTCTTAAGAAACACACAGGACACAAAAGATACCTGCAAATTTCTCAGTGGCAAAGCACATCAGTATAGGCCAGCAACGTCAACATCACAAACTATAAGTAAAGAGACATCCTCTGTGGAGTGTATTGCTAGGGCCATTCCCACCTTGCCTTCTCTTCCTCAAGGGATGTCAGAACAAACATCCACACTGAGGAAAGCAGAGACCTCCCATGGCTCCCTATTCCCATCTCATAGTTGTGCTGATGATGGCAAATTATTTTTTGGGTGGGTTAATATATAAACAGCAATACTTTTCTGTTTGTGCAATTAGTTTGTTGATAAACTATTATCAGGAATAAATGTTCATGGCATAGAACTACGACTTTTCCTCTTTCTCAAGCATCTGACCCATCACACCAAGCCCACTGGCCAGCCTCACAGCACGGTTGTAAGTTGCCCATTTAAGATGAATTGAAAACCAAGTCTGGTTTTGGCTAACAATGCTATCCCACAGATGTCCCATGTCTCTTTTACGTATGGCACGCAGGAACATGGGATAGTCTTTGAATAGAGATTAACACAATTTAAGATAAACCACGTCATGAAAAATTTCTGACTCAGACCACATCTTCCTTAAAGTAGAAACTAATGGGGGAATTTTTGTTGTCCGCTATGGGAAATAATCCAATCTCTTTTCAGCTCTGGACATGGAGGGGAAAGGGAAAAAAAGAGAAACAATATTACCAAAAAAAAATCAGACTTGTTTGAAAAAAAGACTTGTTCAGCATTGGTATATTTTTTCCTTAGCTTCCCATGGAATTGTTTATTTTTTAATTGAAGCATCAAAGCAAAAAAAAAAAAAAAATCTCTATGGTTAGTTTATTCATTTTTTTCCCCACTGGAAACAACTTTTGCATTAAAAATTGAAAAAACGAACTCACTCAATAAGCATTTCTGGTATTCATTCTCAGTGATGGACTCTGGAAAAATGAAATAACACTTTCATTTTAAAAATACTTATAATGTTTGAAAAATAATACTTTAATATTGCAGTAAATCATAATGACAGTCTACAAGAAATATGGAGAGGAATGGTTTACTAGAGCGTGTAGGACATGCATAGGACAAAGGGTAATGCCTTCAAAAAATTAACAGTAAGTTTAGATTGGATACTATGAGAAATATTTTTCCTGTGGAGGTGGTGAGACACTGGAACAAGTTGTCAAGAGAACTTGTGGATTCCTGAATGGTGTTTAGAGCCACGTGGTCTAGTTGAAGGTGTCCCCATGTGGACCACAACAGGGAGATTGCAACCAGATGATTTTTCAGGTCTCTTCCAACCCAAACCATTCTATGATTCTCTGGACATGTAATATTTGTGATTTGACAGAACGGTTTCCTTTATGGGGAGATAAATACATTAAAGTCTGATTTTCCTTTCCTGATCATAAGCAACACAAACTGGCTCCTGTTTGACTAAATCTTCGACAAGACTATTGTTATGAAAAAGGTAATTTATTAAACAAGGATGTTGTGCACACCTCAGTTGAAGATTAAACTTCAAGGAAAAGAATTCACAGATATTTCGGAATAAGCCACTTGTGGGAAAGTGTCAGGCTGTGTTCAGGACAAACATTTAGTCATAAGAAATCAAAGTATGATGAGCCATTGCTTTCCTACAGAGCATGAAGTAACAGATCAGCCTGGTGCTTTTCCCTGTTACATAAACACTGAAAAGTATGATGGCAGTGAACAGGATTAGAAAAATTCCCCATATCAGGTATATAAGCAACCCCAATAACTTGGAAACAAGGAAGGTTTGAACTGGGAAATGACACAAGCCATCACAGCACACTTTCCTTGAGATTGTCTAATGAATTCTGTATGGAATTGCCAGTTTATTTGTATTAGCTTCTATCTTCGGCTTCCTTGCTACTTTCCAAAGGGCCCTGTGTACTGCTCACCATGACAGCAGGGGAGGCTTTGCCAGTGTGACTTTTGAATCACTTGTGCTGCTGTTCATCATGCTGCTATTCACCCAGAGGGCTCTGGAGCTGCAGTGCTTTTTAACTGTTGCTGGTTTGAAGGATGTGCTGGATCTATAGTCCTGATCACATTCCTTCTGTATGTACCAGTTTTCTCCCTTACAGAAGGAAATGGAGAACCCTATGGAATTCTCAAAGTTTTTCTCCCTTTTATGTAAATTTCTTTATGAACACAATGCCATGGCTTTGTGTTGGCGACGGAGAGGAGACAGGGAGACTGAAGGTCCATCAGAATCTGATTTTATTGGGAACTTACAAGGACTTATATACTATTTTAGGAGACTAACAATGTGTACTACAAAGATTTAGGTAAAATCAAATACACAAACTTATGCATATCACAATATTCCTTGGCTGTCAGTGGTTAATGAAATTTGCTCTTCCCGGATAGCTGTCTGATAGGATCTTCTTGCAATCTTAACTCAATCTCAGAGTTCAGTTTGCTTTTGCCAAGGCATCTTGTTTATCAGTTCCTTTATGCTAATAAGGTCCAAGGTACTATCAGACTTGTGTATTCCCATATGACAATGGTTCAACTTGTGCCATTCAGCGAATTGCCAAATTCATGCCGAAGTGGAGAGTGAAACATACCACCGGAATCCCTCACTCTTCAAAAGGTCAAGCTATTGTAGAAAGGGCAAATAGTACCCTGAAAGAATATCCAGCAAAGCAGAGGCAAGATGATGAGACTGATGTAGCCAGTCGGTTGTCAAAAGTTCTATTTACACTAAACTATTTATGTTTAGCAGAGGGAAGAGAAGAACCTGCGGTTGTGATACATCACCTCGCAGTGAAAGAGGGGAAACCGCAGGCCATTCCAGAACTTTATGTCCATCACAAAAACATGCGGACGGGAGAATGGGAAGGTC
>VWZP01001113.1:1782-15995 GCA_013396995.1 Dicaeum eximium
CTTTTTCACTGCCTTTGGGCTTCTTCTCCTGCCTTTTCCTGTGCTTTTCCCCTTTTTCTCTGCTTTGGGCTCTCTCCTGTGCTTTTCCCCTTTTTCACTGCCTTTGGGCTTCTTCTCCTGCCTTTTCCTGTGCTTTTCCCCTTTTTCCCTGCTTTGGGCTCCTTCTCCTGTGCTTTTCCTGTGCTTTTCTCCTTTTTCCATGCTTTGGGCTCCTTCTCCTTTGCTCTTCCCCTTTTTCACTGCTTTGGGCTCCTTCTCCTGTGCTTTTCCCCTTTTTCACTGCCTTTGGGCTCCTTCTCCTGTGCTTTTCCCCTTTTTCCCTGCTTTGGGCTCCTTCTCCTGCCTTTTCCTGTGCTGGCACTGCTGGGGCTTTTGGGGTGTCAGGACAAGGGTGTGNCCTTCTCCTGTGCTCTTCCCCTTTTTCACTGCTTTGGGCTCCTTCTCCTGTGCTTTTCCCCTTTTTCCCTGCTTTGGGCTCCTTCTCCTGCCTTTTCCTGTGCTGGCACTGCTGGGGCTTTTGGGGTGTCAGGACAAGGGTGTGGAGGGGCTGGGAAGGGCTGGAGAATTCCTGAGGAGGCTGGGAAGGGAATAGGGAATTTCTGAGGAGGTTGGGAATTCCTGGGAAGGGGCCCAGCCTGGAGAAAAGCAGGATCAGGGGGACATCCCCAATCTCCACAAGTCCCCACAAGACAGGAGGGGACAGCCAGGGGGGTCCCAGGGGACACCGGGACAGGAGGGAATGGCCCCAGGGTGCTGCAGGTGGGACAGTAGCAGGAATTTCCTCCTGGAAAGGGCGGCCAGGCCGTGGGAGGAGGTGTCCAGGGGAGGGCAGGGCGTGCTGGGGGACGCTCACAGCCGGGGCTCTGCTCCTGGAGGCTGTTCCAGGTCAGCCCTGCTGGAGCCCTGTCCCTGTCCCTGCAGGGTGAGGACGGTGGAGCAGCTGGAGCAGCGGTACCTGCTGGTGCCTGAGGCACTCAAGGATGCCTACCTGGTGCACCTGGTGCAGAGCTTCCAGGACCAGCACCAGGACTGGGCCATCATCATCTTCACCAAAACCTGCAAGTGAGAGAGAAGGGTGTCCCTGCCTTGTCCCCTGCCTCATCCCCTCCCTCGTCCCTCCCTCGTCCCTCCCTCATCCCTGCCCCTGATTTCCCACCCCTGGAGTTGTCCCAGGCCATGCTGGAGTACCCTGGGGTAGTGGGAGGTGTCACAAAGGAGGGGAAAAATGAGGATTTTGGGAATTAAGCACAGAAATGGGAGGTGTCCCTGCCTGTCCCTGATGTCCCACCCCTGGAGTTGTCCCAGGCCACGCTGGAGCACCCTGGGATCGTGGCACAGTCCCTGCCTGTCCCAGCTTTGTCCTGATCCATTCCCTTGGTGCATCCTGAGGATTTTCCTGGGGTTTTTTCCTCCCTTCAAGGGACTGCCAGGTGCTGAACATGATGCTGAGGAAATTCAGCTTCCCGTGTGTGGCTCTGCATTCCATGATGAAGCAGGTGAGGGCTGCAGGGGCCTGCCAGGGGCTGCTCCCAGGTGCATCCCACAGCCCTCACCTGCAGCTCTCCCCTCCCAGAAACAGAGATTTGCAGCTCTGGCCAAGTTCAAGTCCAGCATCTTCAAGATCCTCATCGCCACCGATGTGGCTGCCAGGTAAAACAGCAGCTCTCACACCTGGATTTGTTCACCAGAACCAGTTTAGGCTGAGCTTAGGAAGAGCAGACCCTCAAATCTCCCAAATTTGGGTGGGCAGGCTCTTCCCAACCTGTCTGAGCTGAGCTTTGGAGCCTGTGGGTGCTGAGGCTCTGCCCAGGGAGGAGCTGGAGGTTCCTGAGGGGTTCCTGGGTCTGGCAGGGAGCAGCTCCGAGGGGACAGGGAATTGTTGGGCTGTGAGGAGTTGAGGAATTGTTGGACTCTGTGAGGAAGGAATTTGTCCTCCAGCCAGGCAATAAAGACTTCATCCATGAGAATCTGGGGCTTTTGGAGGGAGCAGGAATTAACCTGAGATCCCTGGGATAGTAGAAGTGTCCCTGCTCAAGGCAAGGCCTGGAACTAAATGGGTTTAAGGTCCCTCCCACCCCAAACCATTCTGGCACTTTATAATCTGTTTAAGCTGGTTTTCCACAGCTGGGTGAGGTTTTTTCCCCTGCATTCCAGAGGCCTGGACATCCCTGCAGTGCAGGTTGTCATCAACCACAACACACCAGGGCTGCCCAGGATTTACATCCACCGCGTGGGACGGACGGCGCGCGCTGGTGAGACAGCCCGGGGGGACAGCCAGGAGGGAGGGGACAGGGGGGACAGCCAGCTGGGAGGGGACAGCCAGCAGGGAGGGGTCCCAGGAGCCCCCCAGACTCATTGGGATCGCTGGGATCCTGCCCTGGGATTGGTGGGGATGGATCATGGTGGGTTTTAGCGGGGTTATTAAAGGGATTTTTAACGTGGTCATTAAGGGGGTTTGCAGAGCCAGGAGAGCTCTCTGAGCAGCCCAGCATGGCTCACAGAGCTCTCTGAGCAGCCCAGCGTGGCTCAGGGGCAGGAGGGGCTGGCAGGGGTTGGCAGGGGCTGGGGTTGGTCCCTCTGTGCCCACCCTGGTGCTCTCCCCGTGCAGGGCGGAGCGGCATGGCCATCACCCTGGTGACACAGTACGACATCCACCTGGTGCACGCCATCGAGGAGGAGATCAGTGAGTGGGGCTGGCACAGGAGCAGGAGCAGCTGAGCCCCGATCCCAGCCCCTGGCTGTGCTCCTGCTGCTTTTAGTGGAGCAGGAATTGTGGGGAGCTGCTCTTGATCAAAGCAGCTGCTGCTTCAAAAAGCCCAGGTTCCCATTCCCTGTTCCCATTCCCAGATTTAAATCCCCCACTCCCTGTTCCCCTCCCCAGGTTTCCATTCCCAGTTCCCCTCCCCAGGTTCCCATTCCCTAGTTTGTTTTTATTTTTTTGTTGGAAAACAGCCCAAACAATGCAGCCCGTTGTGCTGCAGGCAGAGGGGAGGATTGAGGCTGAAGCAGGCAGTGACCCCAGCCTGTAACAATCTAACATTGAACAAGGGAACAAAAACAACTGCTCTGATAACCCAGGGGCTGCTCTGGGATCTGGGGCTGTTTTCCCCGGGATCTGTGACCCTCTGTGTGTGTGACCCTGTCCAGAGCTGAAGCTGCAGGAGTTCTCTGTGGAGGAGCAGCTGGTGCTGGACATCCTGACCCAAGTGAACGTCACCAGGAGGGAGTGTGAGATCGTGAGTGTCCCTGGGGCTGCTGGCAGGGTCCTGCTGCATGGGGGGGCTCCTCTGCCTCCCTCCCCGGGCTTGGCTCTGCTTTTCACTGGTTTTCAGGGGGTTTTTGGGGTTTTTTTGCTGCCGAGGGTTGAGGTTTGTGGGTTCCCTTTCCTCACTGCTCTGCTGCTTTTTCCCTTTGCCAGGAGCTGGAGGGGATGGATTTTGATGAGAAGAAAGAAATCAATAAGAGGAAACAGATGATCCTGGAAGGGAAGGTGAGAGATGCTGCTTTGTGAACTGCTCAGAGCTGATAAAATGTGGGAAAGGAAAAGGGAAGGACAGTCCCTCCCTCCCTCACTGCTGAGCTCACTCCCCTTCTGGGTGGGGAAAGGTTTAGTTAAAATAATCCTAAAATAAACATCAAATATTCTGATATTAAAACATTAACTATTATTATATTAGATGTTATGCTGTCAAAAATAATAAATATTATGACATCAAATATGTTAAATAAAAATATTAAATATTAGGATGTTAAAAATGCTCTGGAGAAAATGGAGAAGGGGTTGAAGTTTGGAGCCTCCTCAGTGCTGGGTAGCTGGGAAAGGCCTGGGCGTGTCCTGGGCGTGTCCCTGGTGTCCTGGGTGTGTCCCACATTCCAGGGATTCATCCCCAATTTCCTGGCGTTTTTCCCTGCAGGACCCAGACCTGGAGGCCAGAAGGAAAGCAGAGCTGGCCAAGATCAGGAAGAAAAACAAGGAATGTCGGGAGAAGGTGCAGCAGAGCCTGGAGAGGAGGAAGCAGTTGCAGCTGAAGAGGAAATTGCAGAAGAGGATGGAGAGGAGGAAGAGGAAGATGGAGAAGAAGGAGGAGGAGCAGGAGCAGTGACATCCCCGGGCCTGGAGTGCCCTGGGATTACTGCTGCTTTGGGAAGTCTGGGATTGAGCCCTTCAGTGTGGGCAGGGCTGAGCTGAGATCAGAGCTGGGAGAAGGGAAGAGCCCAGGGGTGGTTTGGGCTGGAAGGGCCTCAGAGCTCAGCCAAGGCTGCTCCAGCCTGGCCTGGGACATTCCAGGGATTCAGGAATTCCAGCCCAGCCCCTCCCCACTCTCCCAGGGAAGAGTTTTCCCCCCCATTCCTGGCAGGCTGGGTCCCTCTCCTGGAGAATTCAGAATTCCTTTCAAGAGGATCTTTCCTTCTTGGAGCAGAGGCCTGGATTCCTGCTGGGATAATTAATTCCTGTCCCTGTCCCTTGCAGGGGCTGTGGCTGCCACTCACACTTGTTTGGATCAACAGATTCTCCCCTGAGCCAGAGTCTAAAAATACTGGGACAAGCTGAGCTCAGCCTCTGGCTGTGCCAGAGCCCGGAGTTTTCCGAGGGGAGAATTCCTGGAATGCTCAGGGAGGTTCTGTCTGAGCCTGGCACTTTGGGAATAATCCTGCTTTGGGAATAATCCTGGCACGTTTAAAGGATTTTTCTGGAGGTCAGGCTCCAGCCCTGGGTGTTCTCCACAGTCCTGGTGTTTTCCTGGATTTCCAAGATAATTCCTGGCAGAAGAGCCCCAGGAGCAGCATTCCCTTGTTCCATCCAGAGTGGGGTTTGGGACAGGCTTAGGCTGAGCAGTCCTAAAATCCAGTTCTATTTCCCTCTGGAGACAAAAATTCCCAGATTTTGGCCAGCTCTGTCCCAGCTTTGATCCTCAGTGCCTTTTCTCTGACTGAAACTGTTATTTCTGTCCTTCACAAAAATAGTGTGCTCTGTGGCCCGTCCCCAAATAAATATTTATTTCCACAAATGCCTGGACATCGGATTTTTTTGGGGGAATTCAGGAATTGTGGGGCCTTGAGGTTGGGGAGCAGCACTGGTTTGTCCCCAGGGATGGTTTGTCCCCAAGCCTGGTTTGTGCTCAGGAATGGCCTTTCCCCAAGCCTGGCTTGTCCCCAAGCCTGATTGGTCCCCAGGATTAGTTTGTCCCCAGCAATGGCCTTTCCCCAAGCCTGGTCTGTCCCCAAGCCCGGTCTGTCCCCAGGCCCGGTCTGTCCCCAGGTCTGTCCCCAAGCCTGGTCTGTCCCCAGGTCTGTCCCCAGGCCCGCTCTGTCCCCAGGTCTGTCCCCAAGCCCGCTCTGTCCCCAGCAATGGCCTTTCCCCAACCCTGGTCTGTCCCCAGGCCCGCTCTGTCCCCAGGTCTGTCCCCAGGTCTGTCCCCAGGTCTGNGGGGATGGAGGGGGTGACACGGGGATGGGGGTGGTGCCACGGGACAGGGGGATGGAGGGGGTGACACGGGGATGGGGGTGGTGCCACGGGACAGGGGGATGGAGGGGGTGACACGGGGATGGGGGTGGTGCCACGGGACAGGGGGATGGAGGGGGTGACACGGGGATGGGGGTGGTGCCACGGGACAGGGGGATGGAGGGGGTGACACGGGGATGGGGGTGGTGCCACGGGACAGGGGGATGGAGGGGGTGACACGGGGATGGGGGTGGTGCCACGGGACAGGGGGATGGAGGGGGTGACACGGGGATGGGGGTGGTGCCACGGGACAGGGGGATGGAGGGGGTGACACGGGGATGGGGGTGGTGCCACGGGACAGGGGGATGGAGGGGGTGACACGGGGATGGGGGTGGTGCCACGGGACAGGGCGGTGCCGTGGGGACAGGGTGACACGGGGACAGGGGTGATGCCATGGGGGTGGTGGTGGTGCCATGGGGACAGAGATGGTGCCATGGGGACCTTGATGATGCCATGGGGACAGAGATGGTGCCATGAGGATCCTGATGATGCCACGGGGACAGAGATGGTGCCACGGGGACAGAGATGGTGCCACGGAGGATCCTGATGATGCCACGGGGACAGAGATGGTGCCACGGGCAGCCTCCTGCCCATCCCGCGTGGCTGCTCCCACAGTGCCAGTGGCACCCAAGGACACTCGGTTGGTCCCTCTGGCCACCCCCAGCTCGCCCTGGCAGGGCTGAGCGATGCCCAGGGGCTCTGGGCAGGTTCCTGCTGGGATTTCCCTGGAGGAGCTGCCCCACCTCCCCTGCCTCATTCCCAGCATTTCCCAGCTGCTGGATTTTGGGAGGGAAGCTGAGCGAGGTGCAGATGAGGAGTGCACAAACAATCCCCACAACAACTATAAATTAGAAATACAATTACAGATTACTCTGGGAGAGGCCGCTGGGATCCCTGCTGGGGGTTTTTTGGGGGGCTGTTTTCCACCCCCCACACTGGATTCCCTGGGAATTCCATGGGAATGGTCTGGCAGGGGGGTGTGTGTGTGTTTGGGGGTGTCACACGCACGGCCTGTGCTGCTCTGTGCTGCCGAGTGTAAACAGAGCATTTCTGCACTAAAAATAACCTCTCCTCTGAGGAAGGGAGCAGCTGATCCCTGCAGCCCAGATGCAGGAGCTCAGCAGGGTTAGGTCACCTCTTTTTTTCATTAATGGCATTATTTAATTACAAATTGCCCCAAGTCTCATCCTTGGCAGCTCACAAACAAAAAGGCCTCGTTGCTTTGCCTCCATCAAGGAGTTGTTCTGATAAAAATTCAGGTATCAAAGGCAGGCTGGTAAATAACTTTGATGTAAGGCTGTCTAAAACACAACAGCATCACCAGGGGCTTTTTGGGGCAGGGAATGACTTTTAGCTCTTGTTTAAAACCACTCTGAGATTACCCAGCGTGGCCTTTTCTCCTCTTGGCTCTGCAGGCACCTCGGAGATGGTGGTAATTAAAGTCCAGGCTTCAGGGAGGGTAATTCTGTCTTTGAGGAGGAGGAGGAGGAATCAAAGCTGGGCTGGCAGGGCTGGATTTGCATCTGGTGGCATTTCCCATTCTCATTTCCACCAAAACTCCGTTTCCTTAGGCTGGGCTGGGCTGGGCAGCAGGGCCGTGTTTTGGGGCTGGATCCCCCCTTTTCTGCTCAGCTCAATCTTCTGTGCACAGGGGAAATCTCCAAGATGTTTTCCTTGCTCATCCCACTCTCCTCTGTGATTCATTTCCCCCTTTATTAATGTTCTGTCTGGGTTTGCTGTGAATAATTAAGATCCTCATTTGCCAAAAGCACGAGGCCTCTCCAGGCCCCTCAGCCAGGAGGGTGCTGGGATGGAGCTGCTGACAGCAATTACTGCTGGGAGACACAGAAATGCAGCTTTGCCGCCTTTGCAACACAAGATTTTCCCCTTTGGAAGCACAAAAATAAGAAATAAATCAGGGTGAGGGCTGCAGAAGGCCCAGCGGGGATGTGCCGGTGCCGCTGCTCTGAGACAGGACCAAAATCCTTTGGAAATGGCTGGAATTGGTGCTGCTGGAACAGCTCCAGTGAAGTTTTCTCCTGGCTGAGGCCAGATTTGTGGGAAAAGCTGGTGATAAATGGGATTTCATTAGTGTGGAAGGAGGGAAGGCTGCAGAGGAAGGGCCTCCCAGAGCCATCCATCACAGGGCCTGGCAGGCCTTGAGAAGGGCCCTTTTCATTCCCCAAATGCTGAGCACAGGACTGAGCTGATCAAAAAGCCACTTCCAGATTGTTCTGGAGGAAAAGAGTGGCTCCAGCACCCCTGGGTGGGGAGGGGACACAGGGAATGGCCTCGGTGCCACAGGGCTGGCACCGGCTCAGGGACAGCCCCAAACCCTGCCAGGGCCAGGGAAAATCCCAAAAACATTCCTGAGCTCAGCAAAAACCTGCTCAGGGATTAACGAGGGGCCTGGCCTTGCTCCTGCTGCTTTTGGGTCCCACCAGGGCACTGAACACCGAGACAGGTGAGACAGAACACCACGAACCTGCCCAGGTGTCCCAGGCTGGGCTCTGGGTCCTGGGAGAAGCAGAATCCTCCTGCAGGGTCCGTGCAGATCTCCCAGTCCACAGTTTGGGCTCGGATTAGGTGCAGATTCCTTCTTTTGTGACTCACTGCATGGTTTATAGATCTTCCTGCCTGACTCTGAGACCTTCCTGCATGACTTCAGACCTTGCCTCATTTGTAAACCTTCTGACACAGAGGTTTTTGGACCTCTGTACATGACTTTTAGATGACCTCGCATGATTTTTGGACCTTCTCACATGACTTTAGACCTCCTTGAATGATTTTTAGACCTTCTCACACCATTTTTAGACCCCCTTGCACAACTTTCAGACCTCCCCACACTCAGCCCAGCCCCTCAGGGTGTCAGTTCTCTGCTGCAGGCTGAGGTGGAGCCCTCAGGGCTTGCTCTGGGGATATCAAACACAGGAGGAACTGGCAGAAAATCAGATTTTGTGCAGCTGAGCAGGTCCTGGGGCCTCCAGCACGGAATTCCCTGGAGCTGGGGGAGCCCTGGGTGTGTTTCCCTCACTGGGATGTGCAGCAGCTTGATCAGGAGCTACCTGCCTTGGGCAAGGTGACTCAGCCAGGTGTGGCAGAGCCCAGGGAGCGAGGCCAGGCTGGAGTTTTGCTGCCAGAATTTGAGGATCCATTCCCAGCTCCACCTCAGCGATGCTGGAGAACAGGAGGAACTTTTCCCCAGCTTCTTTTCCCCCCCAAATCCCCCCCTCCTGCTTCCACCCCAGTGACAGAGATGCAAACCAAACACACCTTGCTGGGAGCTGATCTCTATTTCAAAATAAGGTGCTCCTGGGGGAGAAAACATCCAACAAAGGCATGGGGTGGGAAACAAACCCTGAAAAATGTTTGCCCCCCACTTCCCTCCTTCCTTCCCTTCTCAAATACCCTGGAACAAAAAGTTACTACAGCAGCTCCAGCCCCAGACAGTTGTGAGAACACTTCATGCAACAGAAATGAAAATAAAGTAAAAACTACCCGAGGGGAAAAGGCCCAAGCCCGGAGGATCTGAGGGCTGGGAATTCCCGTGTTTCCCTGGGAAAGGGAAGGGCTCTGCCTGGCCCCATCCAGCACGGGGTCCCCAGCAGAGTCCCCAGGTGCCAGACCCGGATCCTGCCCCACCTCCGTGGCATTCCTGGGATTCCTGCTGCCTTCGCCTCATTTACAGCGGCAAAGAGACAAGAAACAACCCCGAAGCACATCCAAATCCATCGATACTGCCCTAAGGGTGCAACTACAGCTGCAGGCACGCCCAGGGCTCTGGGAATGACACAGGTCAGGGACACAATGCCAGCTTTTCCCTCAGGCCTTGCTGAGTTCCAAAGGCTGGACAACATCTAGGATAACTCCCAGATTTCTGAGATAACTCCCAAATTTCTGGGATTACTCCCAAACTCCCCACAGGCCCCTCAGGGCACCAGTCCCAGCGTGTCCCTTCCCTGCTCCTCCTGCTCTCCTTGAATCCAGCTGGGACCTGTCCTTGTCACAAGGAACAGGACACGGAGCAGGACATCCCTGGGGGCTGCTTCCCAATATAAAAGGGACCAAAAAAAAAAAAAAANTGAAAAATTACATTAAAAAAAAAAAAGGCAAAAAACCCAAGAGCAACTGGGATTTGCTCCATTTAATTTCAATTAACCGCAGCCCTCCGAGGCCAGCAGAGATGCCAAGCCAGCAGCTTGGTGGCCGTGCCCTGAGGGATGTCCCATTTCCCAAATTCACCGCCCCCAGCCGGGCCTCTGCTCTGCTCAGCTCCAAGGTTTCCACCAGCCATGAAATCCCACTGAGTTCAGCCCATCCAGGCTGCAGAACCTGCAGTTTTTCCTCTGCAGGAGCAGCGGGAAGGACACGGGGTCAGGGCAGCTCCCATCTCTGCTCCCTTGGGGTGCTCCTGGCAGTGCTGGGTCCTGCTGGAAACACACAGGACTGGGGAAGAGGAAGAGGAGGAACTTGTCCTGGCTGTGCCAAACCCTTCTTCCCTCCCTAGCTAGGGGGAAACAGCTGATTTGCAAAAGGCAAGTGGTTTCCTAAAAAAAACTACAGGGAAAAAAAAACCCCGACCAAGGCTGCTTGGCCCCTTCCCCTTAGAAAATGTAAAAACCTCGGGGACACAGTGTGGCAGCAGGGAGGTGGCAGGGCAGCACGGGCACAGCTGGCACCTCTGGGCCATGCCATGGCCATGGCAGGGGCCAGAGAGGGCTGGCTGGGACTTCAAGTGCTCCCTGGAGAGGATTTGGGGGCTTCAGGCGCTCCCTGGAGAGGATCTGGGGGCTCAGGTGCTCCCTGGAGAGGATTTGGGGGCTCAGGTGCTCCCTGGAGAGGATTTGGGGACTTCAGGTGCTCCCTGGAGAGGATTTGAGGACTTCAGGTGCTCCCTGGAGAGGATCTGGGGGCTCAGGTGCTCCCTGGAGAGGATTTGGGGGCTCAGGTACTCCCTGGAGAGGATTTGAGGACTTCAGGTGCTCCCTGGAGAGGATTTGGGGGCTCAGGTGCTCCTTGGAGAGGACTAAGGAGCTCAGGTGCTCCCTGGAGAGGACTCAGGAGCTCAGGTGCTCTGTGCCCTGCTCTGGGGGCTCGCTGGGCAGCCAGTGGCTGGTGAGGTGTCCACTCAGTGCAGGCAGCTGCTGGTGGGGTGGCAAATGCTGCCCGCAGAGCTGCTGGTGCCCAGCCCCTGCTCCGAGGGGCTCTGCTGCTGCTCAGTTGCTCTCCACCAGCTTGGCCAGTCCCTGCCTGAGCTCGCTGAGCTCGAAGACCTTCACATCCATGATCTCGGCCACCTTGGCCACCTCGCTGTGCATCTTCTCCCTCTCGGCCAGGCTCTCTGCCAGGGTCTGCTCTGCCAGCTGCAGCCGCTGCTCCAGCTCTGCGTTCCGGGCCTCCAGCTCCTGCAGGGACAGCCAGGCTGCTCAGGGCTGTCACCTCCCCACACTGCCACCCCAGTGTCCCCAGGGCCCCTTCCCTGAGGAGTGTCCCTGTCCTGAGTCACCGTGGGTGAGCTCTGTCCCCAACCCCCAGTCCTGCTTGCACTATGAGGGTGTGGAAGTGCAGCTCTCCCCACAGGGATCCTCTCCAGCCTGGTGGGATTGGATCTGAAGCTGCTCTGGATCCTCCCCAGCCTTGTGGGACTGGATCTGGATCCTCCCCAGCCTGGTGGGATTGGATCTGGATCCTCCCCAGCCTTGTAGGACTGGATCTGGATCCTCCCCAGCCTGGTGGGATTGGATCTGGATCCTCCCCAGCCTGGTGGGATTGGATCTGGAGCTGCTCCTGCCATGGGAACCCGTGTGGGGCCCCAGAGCTCTGAGATAAGCACTTATCTCCCCAGGCAGCCACCTCCTGCTCCAGCTGTGTCCCTGCCAGCCACAGCTCTGCTCCCTGGCCACCCCAGCGGGAATTCAGAAGTTCTCAGGGTGGAGGGTGACAGGACACCCCAGGTTCTGCCACAGTCCCACCTCAGGGGCTGCTGGAAGCGCTCAGGGAAACAACAGAAAGGCTGGGACTGCTGCTGGCTGTGCCCCGTGCCACAGCCCTGAGGGACACAGGGAGGGTGGCAGAAGGCAGGGACAAGGCAAGGAGCAGCTCCCAGCCTCCAGAGGGGTGGGGATGGCTCTGGGGGCTGAGGTGTCCCACAGGTGCCACCTTTACCTGCAGCTTCTGCAGCGTCTCCTCGCGCTCGCCCTCGGCCTCCCAGCGGCCGCACTTCTGGCTCTTCAGCATCTGGATCTCCTGGGGCACAGGGAGGGGTGAGCCCTCGGCATTCCAGCTGCTCTCTTACACATCCTGTGCTGCCCTTGGTGCCTCAACATTTCACTTTTTCTATTTTTCAAATCCTGCGCTGCTGCTGGTGCCTCAACATTTCACCTTTTGTATTTTCCAAATGCTGCACCAGGGAATTGTTTTTCTCTAAAACTCCGTGTAAGGTGTGGTTGTGCCTTTGCATTTTGGCCGGACCAAACAATCCCTCTGGGCCTGTGATCCAAGGGCACCTCACAGCCCCAGAAAGTATCAACAAAAGTGAATTTGGGGGGAGCAAACTGGGGGAGTGAGGCCCTGAAGCAGGAATTGGAGGATTAATTCCAGCTGCAGGTAATGAAGCCACCAAAGCAAATAAAAAAATAGACCAAACTTTGGTAAATAGACCAAACGTAATTGTCTGAAAAGCTCCACGGTCAATTTTGGGTGTAGCCCCTTGGGGAGGTTCTGTCTGCCCTTAATGCACCTGCAGGCCCTCGTTAAATATATCCATTAAATATATCCATTAAATACATCCATTAAGTACAGCCACTTTTATCCTTTTAGCTTTGTCTGGTCTCTGTTTCGAGTCACACCCAGCCCTCTGCTCTCCTCTCTCTCCAAAGAGCCACAGGCAGCTGCACATTTTCACACCTCCCTGCCCAGGCTGTGTCTGTCTGGGTGAAGGGCTCTGCCCCAGAGATCCCTGAGAGAGCATCAGGAGCCCCAAAACCCCTCCCTGCCTCCCTTCTCAGCGCCAGCCAGCCCAGGGATGTGTAAATCACAGAATCCTCTCACACCTCCCCTCCTCCACAGCCTCCGTAATTAAAACCCCGCTTTAAATCGCTCATTCATTTAAATGCGGCGAAAAAGAGAAGCAATTTCCACGACTGCCACTGCAGATGGCTGAGAGGGGAAGGGTGAGAGGGATCTGCAGCGATCCTGAGCCTCTCCCTGCAGGCTGGGGACACTGCCAGCTCCTCCCTGTCCCCCAGCCTTGCTCCCTGGGCAGGGAAGAACCTCGGAGCAGCTCTGATGTGCACCAGGCCTGGTGGTCTCACAGCCTCACCTCATCTTTAGCCTTGATCAGCAGCTCCAGCTCCTCCAGGGTCTGGCTCAGCTCCTCCTTGTTGTTCTCACTGGAGGAATCGTGGGTCCCCTGCGCCTCCAGCTCTGCCACCTGCAAGGGGAGATGCAGGAATTTCCTGGCTCCTTGTCACCCACTGCCATTCTCTGCCATGCTTTGGCTTCCCTGGGAACCCACCTGGCTTCACAGCAGCTCCCACCTGGGGCTGGAAGGAAAAAACATTCCTTCTGCTCTGCCTGGATCACGCCCAGAAACACTTTGTGGCTAAAAAAACCAGTTTAGAGACTCTGTCTGTGATTTCTCCAGGAGTTTTGCACTTCCAGCACAGCTGAACCGGCTGACACCAAGCACCTGAGCCTCCAGCCCAAAGATCCAGCTCCATTTACACCTCTGGGCAGAGATTTCCAAAATCTCTGGAGCTGCTGCAGCTGAGCTGGAAGGGTTTGCCCAAGCGTACTCCCCAGCCCTGAAAAATTCAGCTGGATGGCTTGGATTATTCATGAGGAGGATTCATTTTTAAAAGCCCGTCAGAAAAGCTTCAGCAGCTTTTGCTGGCGCTGCTCTGAGCTCTGCAAACACCTGCAGTGACAAGGAGCTCGCCCAGACAGGGAGCAGATCCTGCTCTTCTCAGGGGCAGGACAGGTCCTGACCCTGGAGCCATCAGGATCACAGGGTGGTGGCCAGAATCCACCGAAATGCTCTGGTTTGGGGACAATCATTGAGGTGTTTCACTGAGGTACAGCTCCTTCTGCGATCTTGCCAAGGCCCAGGGAATCCTGAGGGTTAGATGTCGGCAATAAAACCAGGGAATCCTGAGGGATGGGTGCTGGGAATACTGAGGGAGGGATGTTGGGAATAACACCAGGGAATCCTGAGGGATGGATGTTGGGAATACTGAGGGATGAGTGCTGGGAATCCTGAGGGATGGGTGCTGGGAATAAAACCAGGGAATCCTAAGGGATGGGTGCTGGCAATCCTGAGGGAGGGATGTTGGGAATAACACCAGGGAATCCTGAGGGTTTGATGTTGGGAATAAAACCAGGGAATCCTGAGGGAGGGATGTTGGGAATAACACCAGGGAATCCTGAGGGATAGGTGTTGGGAATAAAACCAGGGAATCCTGGGGGATGGACGTTTACTGCACACCAGGACAGCCATGGAGTGCAAACAGCTGTTAATTGCTCTGAATGCCCGCTGGCTCTTTAATGAGCCTCTCCAAGTGAAAGTGGCTCCCCAGGCCTTTCCCAGCCAAACCCCAGCTCTCCTAAAACGCCTCTCCCGAGCTCCCCAGGGGTCTGCCCTGCAGCAAAGCCACCCGTGTGACTGTCACAGACCCCACAGCCAGGTGTGACTGTCACAGATCCCACAGCC
>VWZP01001113.1:19617-31438 GCA_013396995.1 Dicaeum eximium
TAAAAAGGAGGAAACTGGGATAAAAAGGAGGAAATTGGGATAAAAAGGAGGCATGTGTCCTCCAAAAACTGGAGAGACCCCAGGGGAATGCCCCATGGCCTCTCCCTTTATTCGAATAAAGTAAAAGGACTCCTCTGTCTCCTTTTTGGACATAAACCTCTGCTGTTTGTGGGTTAATTTTCCTGACAGATGGCAGGGGGCTCGGGGCTCCTGCCCAGCTCACCCGCTGCCGCAGCGACTCCGTCTCCTCCTGGTAGGCCACCAGCTGCTTCTTCCACTGGTCCACGCTGGCGTTGGCCTCGTGCAGCGCGGCCACCAGCTTGGTGTTGTTGTCCTGGAGGCTGAAGAACTCGGCCTCCCACTGCACCTCGCTCACGGAGCTGGGGGACACGGCGGGACAGGGTTAGGGCAGGCCTGGAGGCTTCTCCCCCCATTCCGAGTGCTTTTCTCTTCAACTTCCCCAATTTAAACCGTTCTGGTTCTGACTCTCGCCCTCTGTCCTTTGTCCCTGGGTAATGTTTGGCTTTCGGGCCTGAAGCTGCACAAACCACGCTGAGATTGATGGGGTGGGGGAGACCCGGGTGCTCTAAAGGGGCTCTGAGATGTGGGATGTGACTCCGTCTCAAAAATCCACATTAGAGCAGAGTGTGCTGGGAATAAAGCCCAGGCTCGGGAGAAGATAGCACTTGGCTTTTGATTTAAAAATACTCCAAGTGTTCAGCTGGGAGCTTGACAGGAGCCACAGGGCAGAATCCAGCCCCGAAGTCTTTTGAAGAGACAAAGAGAGGAAGCAGCAGGGACTTTGCTGGAATCACCAGGGGAATTAACACAAACGCAGCCCCGGGCCAGCTGGAGAGGTGTGAACATCTCCCGCTATCACAGAGTGCATCTGGAGATAAGCGGCACCAAGCCGTGCCCCTGCAGGCACAGAGCATCCTCCTTCCCACGCTGCCGAAAGCAGATTTCCAACCTGGAATAACTTCCTGCTGGGAAAAGGGGGAATTAATCCCCTGCAGGGCTTGAGCAGCGCACACGGGGCGTTAATCGAGAGAATTAAAGGAGCAGAATGGGTCAGAATTATTTAATGACAAAGCCGTGCTCCAGATCCTGCCGGGGCAGGGAGTTTGGGAGTCAGAGCAGCCTCACCCCTCCGAGAGCATCTTCTTCAGCCTCTCCTTCTCCGTGCTGATCTCCACATCAGCGCTCTGGCTCCGGAACAGTTTATCCTCCCCGGGTCCATTGGAGCTGATGATGGGGCTGGGAAGTACCTGGGGTGGGGGGAAGGAGGGGTGGTCACCCCCAGCAGGGACCCCTGGGCTGGCCCTGTGGCCACCAGCCCGGCCTGGCTTCACCGGGCCAGTTCTGTTTGGGTCCCGGCTCAGGGAGAGCTGGGTTTGTCCCGGCGACAGAGGGGACAAAGCCCCTCAGCCACGGCACAGGGGTGGCCCTGGAGTTTCCTTCGGGACAGGGAGGTTGGTGCTTTGCTCTTGCAGCAGTGCCACGTCCTCCCTGTCCCTGTCACCGTCCTGGGCTGGGGCAGCGATCCCAGCAGGGCAGGGGACACAGAGCAGGGGGGGACAGATCCCAGAGCAGGGGACAGATCCCAGAGCAGCAGGGGACAGATCCCAGAGCAGCAGAGGACAGATCCCAGAGCAGGAGGGGACAGATCCCAGAGCAGGGGACACCAGACCCCAGAGCAGTGGCCTCACAGCTCCCAGCCATCTGTCCCTCCTGCCTGGACCCCGGGAATTCTCAGCTCCCCCTGGGAAATGCCACTGGTGTCACAGCCTGTCACACGAGTCCCGTGGCCCGGCCCAGACCTCAGCTGCTCAGAGTGGCCTTTTCAGGGGTTTGCTGAATTCCTCGGGGGATTTTCTTGCTGTTTCTCAGAGCAGTGGGGAGGTTTAAGCTCCAAACACAGGCCAGGCCACCAGGGTTCAGCTCAGCTGCAGTTCAGGTGACATCCTCAGGGATGTCATTCCTCTGGGGACTGTGGCACCCATTTTCCAAAGGTGTGGGAGAAGCAGCACCTCTGCCCCTACAGTTTATCCTCCTCCACAGCTTCACGTCCCTGCAGACTCCAGAAAGTGAGTCAGGAAGGGACAGGAGTTTCCTCTTTTGGTGTGAAAGGAAGAGCCAGAGATGCTCTGCTGTCTCTTCTGTTCTCCTCAGGGACACACCCTGGGACTGGGGCTGCTAAATGGGGTGGGATTGGCCCTAAAAGGTACCAGAGGACAGGGAAGAGCTGCTATTCTGGGAATTCCCCAGCCCAGAAAACGTGCAGCGTGAGGAAAGTAGCGCAGCTGCCGGAATCGAGGGAGGCCTGATTTAATTTCAGGAGACAGCTCCGCTCCAAACAGACTCACAATCAATTATTCAGAGCTGGAGCTCGTGTCTGCAGCTCTGCTCACGCTCAGCCTGGCACCCAGCAGCTGGGACAGCGGGAGAAGGGGAGGGCAGGGGTGAGGGACAAGCTGTGCAAGCCCGCACGGCCGGGGACACCGCACGTGTGGCTGTCACAGGGCCCTGCCGTGTCCCCTCGCAGAGGAGCGGCTGGAATGGGAACAGGCTTCGGTTTCAGCGCTGCTGAGTCAAGGCAGGAGGAGGAGCAGGGCCCTGGGCTCTCTGTGCCCTCCTCATCCTCCTCTGCCGGTGCCACCGCGGCGCAGGGGACAGCAGCGTGTCCTGCCTGGCACCTGAGCAGAGCTGGGCCAGCCTGGGGCAGGGATGCTGCAGGAATCTCTCTCCAACAGACTCCAAACAGCTTCGTATCTCCAGGGAACAGCCTCCTCCCTTCTTTACGTGCCCCCCTTTAGGATGTGAGCCACCATTCAGGCGGATTTGCCCCATTTCTGCAGCCCAGGTGACATTTCCAGAGCCACCACCTCCCTCTGCTCCCTGCAGGCCGAGGCAAGGAGGTGGGAATGAGCTGTGGTGGGCTCCAGCTTCCTGGCTGAGGAGCAGCTCCTGCAGCCTCAGAAAAGGCAGGGGAAGAAAAGAAAAAAAATTTGGAAGTGGCAAAAAACCACCACCGAGCAAACAACAGCAAGGAAAAGAAATTCCACCCAGCAGCAGGAGGAGAAACGCCCACAGCCCCTGCCTGGCTGTGTGAATGGGTTTGGCAGAGAACCTTCCCAGGAGCTCCACTTAAGCACTAACTAATTAATTAATTCATTTTATGTGACCTCAGGGCCACTGATGTCACCCAAACCGCTGGCCATAAAGCTCTGGGAGAGAGTGGCATGACAGCACCACAGGGATCTTTTTTTTCCCTTTTCCTCAGCTTTTCTCCCCGTTTCCTCGACCCAGGCCTTACCTGGTGGGATGTGATGTTCAGGGCGGGATTGGTCAGCTCTGTTTTATCCTGGGACTTCTCCCTGGCCAAACGAGCTGCTTCCTTCACCTCCTGGAATTTCTCTGCAAACTGGAGGGGAAGGGAAAAGTCACTGTGGGGCTGTGCTGAAATGTGGAACGGGCAGAGCTGATGCCTGGGCCCCTCCTCTGGCTGCAGCTTCATTTAAAACGCTTTTTGATTTCTCTTAAACACTAAAATTCAGGGAGTAACCCCTGAATTTGGCACTCAGGGCTGTGAGTTCAGGGCAGGAGCAGGGCCTGCAGCCCCAGCTCCATTTGTGATGATCAAAGCACTCTGCAAATGCAACTTTAAAGCAGTTTTTAGTACCTTTGCACCTTTAATTCCATATTAGCCTGGTGGGAACAGCGTTTCAGCAGGTCCCTGAAGATTTTCTGGAGGATTTTCTCCAGGGGCTGAGCTCCCTCAGGGCTCTCAGGGGCTCCCTGAGCTCACCTGGGACAGGTGCTGCTCCGAGGCGAAGCCCAGCCCATAGACGGTGTTGGCTCTGCTGTCGGCCCACTGCCCGAATTTCTGGGAGGTCTTGGTGAAGGTCATGTTGGGGGTGATGGTGCTGTTGATGATGGCCTGTGGAGAGAGGCAGGGGGAGCCAGGAAACCCCAGGGAATCAGGGGATCAGTCAGGGAATCAGTCAGGGAATCAGGGAATCAATCAGGAAATCAATCAGGAAATCCCCTGCTGAAAACTGCCCGGTTTTACACCAAAAACATCCACACCAGGGCAGGTTTGGGCTGGGGAACAGCTGCATCTGTGGGGGAACAGCTGCTTTTTTGGGGGGAAAAGCTGCTTTTTTAGGGGAACAGCTGTTTTTTTGGGGGGAAAAGCTGGTTTTTTGGGGGAACAGCTATTTTTGGGGGAACAGCTGTTTTTTGGGAGCAGTGCTGGGCGCCCACCTTGGTGCCCCCCACGCTGATGATCCTGTAGACGTTGCGGGTGGCATCGTAGAAGTAGGAGACGGTCAGGGCGTGCTTGCTGGCCGGGATCCAGTTCCTCTTGGTGGCCGGGTCGATCTGGAACACGTGGGCCCTGGTGCTGAAGATGGGCTGCTCCCTGTGGGAGGGAGCGGGGGGCTGAGGGCAGGGGACAGCAGCAGCTCACTGCCACCTCCCTGCATCCCCCTCCTGCTCTGCCAGGTGCCACCAGCCCCTCCTGACAGTCCCCACTGGTGTCACCTCACACCCCGTTCATCACGGCTCTCTGGCATTCCCAGAGCTGTTTTTCTGGGGTTTCTCTCCCAGAGCTCTGCACATCCCTGTTGT
Organism: Dicaeum eximium; assembly: GCA_013396995.1. Lineage (NCBI taxonomy): Eukaryota > Metazoa > Chordata > Aves > Passeriformes > Dicaeidae > Dicaeum > Dicaeum eximium. Next base: position 24,250 of record VWZP01001113.1, read on the forward strand.
TTCCTAAAGTCTGATCCTCTAAATCCCAGTTTTAGAAGCTGGGGGAGAAGCTGGACTCAGCCTTTGCTGATGCCTGAGCAAAGGGAAGCCCGTGGCTGGTTGTGCCCCCTGTTTGTCCCCACCACGCCCCTCAGGTGACAGCAGCTCTCCTTCCCACCGGCCTCGGGCTTGGAAAATCCCCCTGGCACAAAAGCAGAGGGGATTTCACCCCAGGCACAGGGCTGTACCTTCCTCTAGAGGCTGTCCTCTCCTGCACACCTGAGACAAGTCTTTGTACACAAGGACAGGCACAAAACTTGCCCTGGCACAAAAAAAAATCTCATTTTTGGGGCACAGCTGGTGGTTCCTCACAGCACAGCCCCTGGGGCAGGGATGGAGGGATGGATGCATCCTGACTCGGGCTAAACCCACAGAGTGGCCACGCTCAGCACCCAAACCCACTGAAATTTTGTGACATTTGCCCCCGCTGGCAGCTGCAAGGCCCAGGCACAGTCCTGCTTTGTGCAGCTCCCCCAAATCCGGACTCCTGGCGTTTCCTTCCCGCCCCAGCTGCCCTGAACAGCCTGTCCCATCAATCCAAACCCACCTGCTGCTCCCCAGAGCCAGCCAGCCCCAGGGCTCAGCAGGGAACATTGGATTTCCTTCCCCCCTCCCAGGTGCCAGCCCTGGCTCTGACAGCACGAGGGCCTCCACATCCTCTCTGCCTGGATTTTTGGGACGAGATTCCAACTTCCCAGGCTCCATTTCTTACATGGATCACGTGGAAAATGGATGTTTGTACCCCTGAACCCCAGAGCCCGGACTGGTTCTGGGAAGAACAAAAGCTTTACCGAGCTGTTGACATTTGTTAGTAGGGGCAGGACTACGGGCCGTGCAGTTAGTGGGGTGTCCCCTCCTCCAGCAGCTCCTCAGGGCTCTCTCAGCTGCTCCCCGGCTCCGTCCCGCTGCTGCCTCCACAGGGATTCATTCCCTGCCGGTGGAAAAGTCCGGCTGTTATTCCCCACACAGCCAGGCCCCTTCAGGGGCTCCGTCTGCCCCCAGTATCCACGGAGCTGCTCCTTTACGAGGGTTTCTCGTCACTGAACAAGGGTTTCTCATCACTGAACGAGGGTTTCTCATCACTGAACGAGGGTTTCTCCCCACTGAACGAGGGTTTCTTCATTTGGTGGGTATCCATTAAAAGAACCCCTTTATTTGGCGGGTATCCACTAAAGGAACCCCTTCATTTGGTGGGTATCCACTAAAGGAACCCCTTCATTTGGTGGGTATCCATTAAAGGAACCCCTTCATTTGGCGGGTATCCACTAAAGGAACCCCTTCATTTGGTGGGTATCCACTAAAGGAACCCCTTCATTTGGTGGGTATCCACTAAAGGAACCCCTTCATTTGGTGGGTATCCATTAAAGGAACCCCTTTATTTGGCGGGTATCCACTAAAGGAACCCCTTCATTTGGTGGGTATCCACTAAAGGAACCCCTTCATTTGGTGGGTATCCATTAAAGGAACCCCTTCATTTGGTGGGTATCCATTAAAGGAACCCCTTTAATTGGTGGATATCCATTAAAGGAACCCCTTTAATTGGTGGGTGTCCCCTGAAACCCCGGCGGCAGCAGCAGCAAGGAAGAGCAGGGATGATTTAACTCGTTCCCCTCCTCCTCGAGGTGTTCTTCACCTGGCTCCAGGTGAGCAAAGAGCCAAACGGCTCCACTTGGGCTCCTCCTGGCAGGGGATCCGGATGGGGACCCAGGGAATGTCTGGGGAGGACACAGGGACCCCGGGAATGTTTGGGGAAGACCCAGGGAATGTTTGTGGAGGACACAGGGACACAGGGACTGTCTGGGGAGGACACAGGGACCCAGGGAATGTCTGGGGAGGACCCAGGGAATGTCTGGGGAGGACACAGGGACCCAGGGAATGTTTGGGGAAGACCCAGGGAATGTCTGGGGAGGACCCAGGGAATGTCTGGGGAGGACCCAGGGAATGTTTGGGGAAGACCCAGGGAATGTTTGTGGAGGACACAGGGACCCCGGGAAGGTCTGGGGATGTCTGGGGAGGACCCAGGGACCCCGGGACCCATCAGTGGCCCCTGGCTCGCCCCCTTGGCTCTCACACGAGGCTCCCTCCCCGCCGCCTCCANGACACGGCGACACATGGGGACACGGCGACACGCGGGGACACACGGCCCGTGCCCGGCAGGGACAGATGGCACCAGCAGGGCACCGAGCTGGGCTGGAGGGCAGCGCTGGGCACGGCAGGTGCCGGAGCCGGGCCAGCACTGAAGCCAGCCCTGGCACAGATGTCACCGGGCTGTCCCCTGAGCCGGGGACAAGGCCAGGCGCAGCCACCTCCTCCCGCAGGGGACACCCCGGGGAGCTGGGACACGGCACAGCGGGACTCAGAGCCAAACACGAGTGCGGGATTTGGTGGGGAAAAACCGGGCAGGATTCAGAACTAAACAGGAATTTATGAGAGATTTGGTGGGGAAAAACCGGGCAGGATTCAGAACTAAACAGGAATTTATGAGAGATTTGGTGGGGGAAAAACGGGGCAGGATTCATGAGAGTGAGCAGGACAGAAATGGGAACAGGACAGAAATGAGTGTGAGCAGGACAGAAATGACCCAGGGAGTCAGAAATGAGTGAATAGGACAGAAGTGAGTGTGAACAGAAAGAAATGAGTGTGAGCAGCACAGAAATGGGTGTGAACAGACAGAAATGAGTGAACAGAGAGAAATGAGTGTGAGCAGAAAGAAATGAGTGAACAGACAGAAATGGGAACAGGACAGAAATGAGTGTGAGCAGGACAGAAATGGGAACAGGACAGAAATGAGAGTGAGCAGGACAGAAATGGGAACAGGACAGCAGCGAGCCCAGGCCAGCAGCGAGCCCCAGCCCTGGCAGCTCGCCCCGCTGAGTCAGCTGTGCCCAGCCCGGCCCGGCCCGGCCAGGTTCTGCCCCCTCTCCCCGAGGGAACCCCCGAACAGCCCCAGCAGCTCCAGCCGGGCTGGCTCTGAGCCGGGCCTTGGCCAGGGTGGGCTTCAGACAGAGCCCAGCCTTCCAAAAGGCACAACCAGAGCACAGGGAGGGTCTGAGAGCCCAACCCCTGCTCCTCCTCCTCCTCCTCCTGCTCCAGGGCTGTCTGCTGGGTTCCTTTTATCTCCCCTCAGCAGCCTGAGGAGCTGCTGTCTGTCTGTCTGTCTGTCTGTCTGTCTGTCTGTCTGTCTGTGCCCTTTGGGGCTGATAAAAGCCGCTCCTCAGCTCCTTCCCTCTGCCTTTCCCCCCAAATCCCGGCCCCTCCAGAGCCCCTGGACTCTGTGGCTGCAGGACAATCCCTGCCCTAGTCCTGTGCAGGGGCTGGATTTGGATCCTCTCAATCCAGAATATTCCATGATCCAGGATATTCCATAATCCAGGATATTCCATACTCCAGGATATTCCATACTCCAGGATATTCCATAATCCAGGATATTCCATACTCCAGGATATTCCATACTCCAGGATATTCCCTAATCCAGGATATTCCACGATTCCACCCCCGGACACCGAGCTGCAGGAGTGCTCTGGGGAGGAGGTTTGGGAAGGTGGATTTTCCCCATCCCCCAGGGATTTTCCCCATCCCCAAGAAGGTTCCCAGCGCCGGCGGTGACCTTGGGGAAGGCACAGGGAGGTGCAGCTCCAGGGACAGCCACAGCAAGGTCACACACGCACACACAGCCCGGGAAAATCGCTTCTCTGTGGAATCACGAGCACCCTGGCTGTCCCCTTCCTCCTGCTCTGGGACACAAACACTGCCAGGGGTCTGGGCAGCGATTAAAAGTTAAAAAAAAAACAAACCAGCAAAGCCAGGCTGCAGCTCAGGAATTCTTTGCGCATCCCAGAAAATACGTCCAGCAGTGAGAATTAGAGAAACGAGACCCAAGAACATTTCCCCAACACGCCGTGCCCCTGTCCGCATTTCCAGGCACAGATCCCCGCTCAGAAAAGTCCCCCAGACCTATTTTTGTTATTTTTTTGCTGCTGTTTCTGCCCTGTCTTTGCCAGGACGGGTCCAAGGCCCCGTGTGGCAGAGGGGTGAGAGTGGCTGAATTAATTTGGGACAAACTCGTTATGGCTCAGATCAGAAGCCAATAAATTCCACCTCGCTGTGTTTATATTTGACAACCCATCAGCACCTCCCTGTATTTGTAATTTGCAATATTCATCGTTTACGGTGCCAGCAGAAATGTGGGGACGTGGCCACTGATGGCTCAGCTGGATGGAAGCTGAGTTCACCTCCCTCAGGATCAGGTGCTTTTTTCCAGCTGTCCCCTTCAATTCCTAAATTCTGTGGATAAAGATGAATCCACAGAGAATTCATCCTGGAAAACCAGAACATTCCAACCAGAACATTGCAGAGAAGCCCAACAGAGAGGAAGGAAAGGAGAATCCCTGCTTTGGAAACGAGTTAACTAAAACCAACTTTTTAACCTCCTTTGTAGCCAGAGTTATGGAAATGCTGCTGGAAGCTGCTCAAAGTCCCCGCGGGACCCCCAAAGCCGCGCTTTAATCTCGGGAGGGAAATGGAAATTAAGAGTTTTGGGGTGAAAATGTCTGGCTGAACGATGTTTTTTGCTGCCCCACCAGCGTTAATTACAGACTGGCGCTGCACCCCAACATTTTCCAGGGGGAAGAAATCCCGCAGCTGCTGGGTGTGCCTGCAGGATCCTAGTCCCGAGTTTTGGCTTTGTTAAACCTCTCCCGGCAGTTCTGGGAGTTTCAGAGCAGCTCTGCAGATCACAGGGAGAAGCGGCAGGAAAAGGGGGATGGTTAAACCTGGATCAGCTTCAAAGGGCTCCTGCCAGCCTCGCGTCCCTGTCACCGCCTGTCCCCACCTGCGCCTTCCCTGCCGCTCCAGCGTGGCCTGACTGCTCCACATGGGCAGTGCAGAAGGAAAATTTAAATAATAATAATAATAAAAAAAAATTTTAAAAAGCGGAAAACGGAAAATTTTAAGGAAGTAAAATTGAACATTTTTTTAAAAAGGAAAACTGAACATTTTTTTAAAAAGGAAAACTGAACATTATTTTAAAAAGGAAAAGTGAAAATTTTAAATAAGGAAAACTGAGAATTTTAAAAAAAGGAGAACGGAAAATTTCAAAAGAGGAAAATGAGCCCCCAGGAGTGTTATTTATCCCAAACCCTCTGGGGTCTGGGGGGAATGATCTGCCTGGGTTCCTCCAGCCCCAAAGACCCGATTGCACAAGGAGCTCACAGGGACGCCACAGCTCCTCCGAGTTCCGAGACCGAGCCTTAGGACATAAATCAAACTCCAGCCCGAGCTCCTGTTCCCGTGCCAAACCCACGCCGCGTTATTTCCCTCCCGGGAGGATCTGGGGGGATCCCGAACTCCGGGGAGCTGCCGGCAGCTCTTTATCCACACAGAAATGCGAACAGGATCCACTTCCCTGAATGCCGGAGCCGCAACAAACCCAACAAAATCCTTAATTTTCAACTCCTGGAAAAGTTTGCGGGCACAAGCCCGGCTCCAGTCCTCCCAGTTTGGATTCCACACAACGCACGGATCCTTCCCTTGCACACCAGTAAATTTAAAGCAGTTGCAGCCACTCGCAATTCCCCACTTCCTTACCCCAAAAATAAAAAGGCGAGGCTAAACTTTCCAGCTCGCAGCGCGGAACAAAACGCCATTTAACCCTTTAATTTCTTCCTGCGCTGCCTCAGAAGCAGCTCAGCGGCCATGAACGACAAAAGCAGAGCAGGGAGCGGAGCCCGCCGGTGCCAGCCCAGCCCCGCCGGTCTCACCCCATCCCCGCCGGTGCCGCTCCTCGCTCGCCTCCTCCTCCTCCTTCTCCTTCTCCCCTTCCTCTTTCTTTCTGTCTTTCTCCGGATCCGGATGCTCTTTAAATTTCCTCCGGAATTTCACTTTGAAGCGTTGCTGCTGCTGCTGCTCCGGGATCGGGACCGGGATCGGGACCGGGATCGGACCGGGATCGGACCGGGATCAGCACCGGGATCGGCACCGGGATCAGCACCGGGATCGGACCGGGATCAGCACCGGGATCGGACCGGGATCAGCGCCGGGATCGGCTCCGGGAGCGGCTCCGGGATCAGCACCGGGATCGGATCGGGATCAGCACCGGGATCGGCACCGTGATCAGACCGGGATCGGCTCCGGGCGCTCCGGCTCTGCCCCAGCGCTTCCCCGCCGCTGCTCCGCGGCTGGCCCGTTCTCTCGTTCTCTCGTTCTCCCGTTCTCCCGTTCTCTCCTTCTCTCCTTCTCTCCTTCTCTCGTTCTCCCGTTCTCCCGTTCTCCCGTTCTCTCGTTCTCCCGTTCTCTCCTTCTCTCGTTCTCCCGTTCTCCCGTTCTCCCGTTCTCTCGGCCCGGCCGGGTGCCGGTGCCGCCGGTGCCTCCCCGAGCCTCTCCCCGCGGGCGGGCGGCGCGTCCCGGGCAGCCCCGGCTCTTTGTGCCGCTCCCTACGCGGTCCCTCCCCGCTCCCGCCGCCCCATCCCGCTCACGTTTGGCCGCTTTTCTTCTCCGACTTTATCCCGGCGCGGGCAGCTCCACCTGCCGGGGACAGGGACAGGGACAGCGCTGGCTCCGATGGGCGCTGGCTGCTGCTGCTGCCTCGAGAATTCCTTTTGTATTCCAAATCCCGAACTGCCGCTGCTGCTTCTTGAAGATTTCAGCTTTTCTATTTTCCAAATCGTGCGCTGCCGCTGGTGCCTCAACATTTCACCTTTTGTATTTTCCAAATGCTGCACCAGGGAATTGTTTTTCTCTAAAACTCCGTGTAAGGTGTGGTTGTGCCTTTGCATTTTGGCCGGACCAAACAATCCCTCTGGGCCTGTGATCCAAGGGCACCTCACAGCCCCAGAAAGTATCAACAAAAGTGAATTTGGGGGGAGCAAACTGGGGGAGTGTGGCTGTGTTAACTGAAGCTGGAATTGGAGGATTAATTGGAGGATTAATTAATGAAGCCACCAAAACAAATAAAAAAATAGACCAAACTTTGGTAAATAGACCAAACATGTAATTGTCTGAAAAGCTCCACGGTCAATTTTGGGTGTAGCCCCTTGGGGAGGTTCTGTCTGCCCTTAATGCACCTGCAGGCCCTCGTTAAATATATCCATTAAATATATCCATTAAATACATCCATTAAGTACAGCCACTTTTATCCTTTTAGCTTTGTCTG
>VWZP01001116.1:5042-23309 GCA_013396995.1 Dicaeum eximium
TTTTTTTTTTTAAGGAAAATGTTTGTCTCCTTATTTTTAGGAGAGGCCGTTGTTTCCCTATTTTTAAACCAGGCTGGAGGAGCAAAATGAGAGGTTTTGTTCTAAATCCGAAGAGGAATTTTCGGATGGGTTGAGCTACAGAAAAAGCTGCAGTTTTGGGACAAAGCTGCTTTGGCTACGTGAGCTTTGCCATGATTTAAAGCCGTTCCGCACTCGGAATTCGCATGGAGGAAGCTCAGGGTTGCTCCAGAAATTCCAGGGAATTTCTTCATCTGCTCAAGGCTTCAACCCTCTGTCCACTCACAGCACTGTGTGGAGATCATGGAATATCCCGATGGGAAGAATCACAAGGATCATGGATCCAACTCCTTCCCTGCCCAGACCCCTGACAATCCCACCCTGTCCATCCTTGGGAACGCTGTCCAAAGGCTCCGGGAGCTCCAGCAGCCTCGGGGCCGTGCCCATTCCCTGGGGAGCATAAAGGGTTTGGAAAGCTCGGGACAGGAGCAATTCCGGCTCTCCAGAGCCACAATCGCCCTCAGCTCCTTGGCGTTCCATTGATCCATGTGGAAACCAAGGGTTCGGACTGGCACGGGATCGTTCGGATGTGCTGAAAACCTGTTTCTCATGGAATCACGGGGTGGGGTGGTTTGGGATTGGAGGGACCTTAAATCCCATCCCATTCCAGCCCCTGCCACGGGCAGGGACACCTCCCACTATCCCAGGTGGGTCCAAGCCCCATCCAGCCTGGCCTTGGACACATCCAGGGGTGGGAATCCACAACTTCTTTTCCTAACTTCGTTCTTCCTACTTTTTAAGGAAAACTTGGAGAAGGTTTTCTCTGCCCTGGATTCGCACACACTTCAGAGCAGCCAAAGAAAACGGGGTGAGCACCAGCCTTGGTTTGGGACAGAGGGCACAGAAAGAAACTTCCTTTGTTTTTAGGCAGCAAAGGGATCCCGAGGGAAATGCAAAAGGGAGTCTGGGATTTTTCCTCCGTCAGGAAAATGGCCAGGCTGTGCCATTGGATAGGGAATTTTTTGGGTTCCTTTACCCCCGCTTTTCCTGGCCCCAACCCTTCCTCCTCACCTCCCAGCGTCTCTCCACGACATCAACGAAAAAAACCCATTAGGACATCGCTCCTTGGCTGTTCCCAGTGCCTGCATTCCATGGAATATTTGGATGACACGAGCCAGGTCTCATGGGGAACACCAAATCCCCATTTCCACCCCCCGAAAGAAAAAAAAGAGGGATTTTCCCATAAAGAAAGCTTTTCTGTCAAGCTCCTCCTTGGGGGGATTCGACGTGCTTCTGGTCACCTCGGCAGCACTGGAATTCTTGGACAGAAGTCCAAGTGGAACAAAAGGAAGTGGCTGGAAGGATGGACTTATGAGGAGAAAAGCTGGAGGAGCTAAATATGGATAGTTTGGCTGGAGAACAGGGAAGGAGGACAACTGTCTACGGATGGACAGAAATATCCGGGAGAGGGAGGGATTGTTTGGGTCAGACCGGCTGGGGAATAACCAGGAATCACAAAATGGGATTAAGGAATGGAAAATGAGCACTGGCCATCAGAGGAAACATTCCAACCTCTCGGACTGGGGAACATCCGCCCTCCCCCGGGGCTGGGGTGGGAATCCTGCTCCTGGAGACGTTTAGAAATGGTCTGGAGCGCTCCTGGGAATGGTGCTTGGGGTGGGGAAGGATCGGATCCGGGCAAGGTGTTCCCTGCAGGAAGCGCAACGCGACGCCGAGCGCGCCTCGACCACGGGAAGGGGTTCAGGGAGCACGGGCTGCCCAAATCCGGGAAAAGCCGGGAAAATCCGGGTGTGGACTCATGGAATCCCAGAATGGTTGGGTTGGAATGGAATTTAAGGATCGTCTCATTCCGTGAGGGGCACCTCCCACTATCCCAGGGTGCTCCAAGCTTTATCCGACCTGGCCTTGGACTCTTCCATGCATGGAGCATCCACAATTCCTTGGGATATGAGGATTGCTCTCCATGCTGGCAGCCGCTCCATGGGGCTGTGGAAAACGAGCTGCTCCCCTCCTCTCCAAGGCACCTGGAAATGAGGGAATATTCGGATACAAAGCCGGGAATTCTGGGGAACAGTGAATTTTCACCACCAGGATTTTTCTGCGCCCAGAGTTTGGACACCGAAGTCATCCTGATTCCTGAAAAAATGTGGGAACAGCACCGTGGATCTTCATTATCAGGGAGATTCAGGCTTCTGGGATGCACCGTGGATTATCCCACCTGGAGGCATGGCCTGAAGTTCAAACAGGCCGCAAAAAGTCATTTATGGCCTCAAAAATCCATGCCAAGGGCCTGCAGAATCCCGGAGCTTGGGGAAATTAATCCAAACAAGGAAACAAAAGTGAATAAAAGAATTTTTTTTTTTTCCCCAGGCAAAAACTGGGCAAAACCCAAACAAAAGTAAAATAGCAATAAAATAAAATAAGAATAAAATAAATAAAAATAAAAATAAANAATTAAAATTTTAAAAAAATTAAAAATAGGAATAAAATAAAATTAGAAAATCTAAAAAGAGGAAAAAATAAAAGAAAAACAATAAAAAGAGGATAAATAAAATAGGAAAAAATAAAAAGAAAAAAAAAGAGGAAAATATAGGAAAAATTTAGTAAAATATAATAGGAATAAAATAAACTAAAAATTAAAATAAGAGAACCCCCATTGATGTGACTAGAGCCGATTTTGACCCGTTTTTCCTTGAGGATCTCTCTCCAATCCGTCCTGGTGACAGTAGTCCTTTGCCTCAAGTGTTGTGACAGATACAGACAGCTTGGAATTCCGGAATCCTGGATTAATTCAGGCTGGAAGGGACCTCTGGAGGTCTCCAGTTCATCCTCGTGCTCCAGGCAGTGTCAGATCAGAGCAGGTTGCTCGGGGCTTTTCTGGGCTGATCCCGAAAGTCTGCACGGATCCCTTGTGTCCTCCTCACCCTCCCCAGCACCTTCTCCAGGCCCCACCTCCATCCCCAGTTCAGGAACCCTTGGCTGTACTGGGAGAGCCGAAAACTCATCACATTCCCAGGAGGAAGTCCAAAAGATGCTGAGTAAAAGAGGTTTTAGGATTAGACTCAGGGACATCTCCAAAGTCCAGCTCCCTGCGAGGTTTCCACCCACAATGGAGAATGATGGGGATAATCATGGAGAGGAGGCCTTGGAGCTCACCAAGGAATGGATTTTCCCAGCTCCCTGTGAGGTTTCCACCCACAATGGAGAATGATGGGGATAATCATGGAGAGGAGGCCTTGGAGCTCACCAAGGAATGGATTTTCCCAGCTCCCTGTGAGGTTTCCACCCAAAATTGAGAATTATGGGGATAATCATGGAGAAGAGGCCTTGGAGCTCACCAGGGAATGGATTTTCCCACTCCATCTTTTCTTCTCCTTTACCTACAGAGATGTGACCATGGGAGAACCTTTCCACCACTTTAGACTCCCAAATGACCTGGAGATGTTTGGTTTTGCTCTGCACAGGACAAAATATTCCTGCTTTAGGATTCCTCTCCCTGCTCATCTCTTTTGGGGTTTTCCAACCACAACTTCCATCCCACGTTCCCATCCAGGAGGGCACCAGAGCAGGATCAAACTCCAACCAAATTAAAAAAAAAAAATAAATTAATGAAAATAAGTTTTTTTTCAGGCCTTTTAGTCAATTTTTCTCCCTCCTGGGACCTGTTCCACCCCTCACCAGGACCAACCTTCTCCTCCCGTCCCACACCAATGCCCCGCTCCTGGATTTGGATCCCAACATTTTGTCTGCGGTGGGCTGCAGGAGCAGGTTCTCCTCCTCTTTTCCCCAGTCCCCTTTTACACACTCGCAGCAAATCCCTCTGCACTCATCTCCCCTCCAGACTAAACAATCCCAGCTCTTTCCATCCTTCCATGGAGGTCGTGTTTGCCGGACCTCGGATCATTCCTGCTGCTCTCCCCTGGCCTTGCTCCAGCTGGCCTTGGTGTCCCTCGGAATGCCTTGTCCCGGACTTCTGGGCTCCAGCTGAAGCCTTTTGGGACTCCTCAACTCAGAGAGCTCAGCTCGGCCCATCAGAGAGGGAGATTAAAGTTCCTAAGTCTGGATCTGGTTCTGCATCGCGTCTCCTCCGTGCTCGGGATGGCTCTGCTGTTCCCACCAGGGACTGTGGGGAATGCAAATATCCCAAATGCTCCAAGGTTTGAGAGCCAGCCCTGGACACACACGAGAAAAAGATGGGATAGAAACTCTTCCCAAAGGTCCTCAAAGCACAGCACACCTGGAGACTTCCCATGTGCAGGATTTGAGGCGGGACGGAGGGAATTCTGCTGTACCCAAACATCCCCTTTTTACCCGGGAAGGTAGGGATGAGACAAAGGGAAATGAGTTTAAACTAAAAGAGGAGAGATTTAGATGGGATTTGGGAAGAAATTCTTCCCAGTGAGGGTGGGGAGGGGCTGGGCTGGAATTCCCAGAGCAGCTGTGGCTGCCCCTGGATCCCTGGCAGTGCCCAAGGCCGGGTTGGACACTGGGGCTTGGAGCAGCCTGGGACAGTGGGAGGTGTCTCTGCCATGGCAGGGGTGGCACTGGATGGTCCCATCCATCCCAAGCCATTCCATGATTTTATGGTGTTCCCAAACATCTCAACACTTCTCCGTTTTGCTGCCAGGCCCGGCAGCTGCAGCTCCATCTGCGGACTTGGAAAAGAAGTCCAAAATCAAATCAATCCAACACCAAAGATGTTCCTGCTTCCCTTCATCCATAACAAGATTTGTCCTTCCTCAAAGAAAATCTGATTCCCAAAAAAACCCCATTAATGGAACTGAATTGACTCTAATTAATGATTAACCACTAATTAACGATTAACCACGTTAGAGCCCCTCCAGGACTCAGTGAAATGCAAAAGGGAACAAAGAGCTCCAAGGATGAACCAGGAGAATCCTGTAAAATCCTTTCAGCTCCGTTCATTCCAAATGTTTCACAGGAGAATTCCAGGCAGACGCATTTTCTACCCTGGCAGAGCCTCCCTACTTAATCCTACTTCTTATTAAAGTAAATAATTAATTGGCTGCACACCCCAACTCGATTTGTTCGTCCTTTTCTCTCCCTGTTACAAATTAGCAGGTCCCAAAATGCAATTATTTCGTTTGTTTGTAATTAAGAGCCGCTAAATCCTTGGCTGTTTTGGCAGTTCATAATTCCAGCTGAATATCCCTGTAGTTTCAGTGCTATTCCAGTCTCCTTGCTTTTATTCCATGCTTTTTATTCCCTGAAAATGGAGGAATGCAGGGACAAGCAGGAATAAAAAGTAATTTTAGGGTAACTCTGAGCCTTCCACACCCCCGTTCCTGATGGGATGATCCCGAAGATGACATTAAGACCTGGCTGGAGTCATCTCCATGTGACACTGCACAGATAATTCCTGGGGGAATCTCCCTGGGGGAATCGCCCTCTCCACCTTCTTTCCCTTTTATCCACATTCAGCTCATGTCTCCCACTTCCTTTTCCATGGATTCATTGGAGAAATCCATCCCTTCCTTATCCCGGCTGGAGTTTGCTGGGAGCTGCAACACAGGCGGGGGCTGTCAATGAGTGACTCATTATCCAAGCCTGGAATAACCTTGGATCCCGGAGATCCCTACAGCAGGTCAGCCTTTCCAGGCCCGGCTCTGGATCCCGTGCTGGGGCAATTCCCAGGAGTTTTCCCACTGGCTCTGCCTGTCCAGCCCAGCTCCCAAGGCAGGATCAGGAATCCCATTGGCATTTCCATCCCCACTCCATGGGCAGTTCCCCCTCTGATTCCTCTCGCTCCCGAGGGATTTTCTGCGGGAACACCACTTCCATTTCCAGCTGGGATGATGCACAGGGCTCATGGATCAAAGCCTGTGGATAGCTGGAAAAGCAGGAGCAGCCTAGCAAACCCTGTCCTATGAACTTAGGCCAAGCCTAACCACCTTTCTGGATAGAGGGAAAGGGCTGGGAGAGGATCTTGGAATTTCATTCTGAGGATTCATCCCAAAACTCCGCAGACTGTGACTCACGAGCATCCTGAAGGGGCACAACGCATTTTCCAACCTTTGGGGGAAGGCCGTGCCAACGTTTTACCGGGAGAGGTGATTTCACCGGGATAGCTCCGCCTCCAAACTAATCCCCGCTCCTTTTCCCCGGTTCCACTGGAGACAGGCTGGCAATTCCAAGCAGTCATCCCGCTGGGAGCCAGATGTCTGAGCCAGATTAGCTGATTCAGCTGCTGGAGGGCCTGGAGAAGGAACCTGGGACCAGACACCCAACTGGAATTTGGATGAAATTTTCGCAGGTGGCACCGCTCCGCCTCACCAATAATTGCTCTGGCAGTGAGTGCCAGTCCGTGCTTTCCATGGCAAATGGATGTGGCCTCCTCACAAAACGAGGAATTCTGCTCATCAAAGAGGCTCTTCCAGGCAGAACCAAAACTTCTGCGTGGTGCCGGAGTTCACACGGCACAGCCCCGAGCTGGAGATGCTTCTGCTGCAGGAATAAACCCCACGTTCCCCATGGATCGGGATTTGGGTTGGGAGCGGTTATTCCAGTGGGAAAGGATAACCCAAAGGATAATTTGGTGGGATCTGCTGCCTTGCCCAGAGGTTGGCGTCAGCTGATGGCAGCTCCCAAGGTCACAGGGGGTGGCAAAGTGGAATTTTTAGGGAATAAAATCCAGCAGAACATGCAGAAAGCGGGGAAAATCCACCATCCCCAGAGAGCAGAAGGACAATGATTTTTAGGGCTTGAATATTTAAATGAAGACCAGGTTTTGGTTTGTTTGTTTTTGAGGGCTTGAATATTGAAATGGGGAAGAAGATCAGCTTAATTTCCTTAAAAAGTGATGGAAAATAGGCTAAAAGAAGAATTATTGCAGCATAGAAACCCCTGACAAGGCAGAGACTGAAATACCGGGAACGGATGTAAACAAGTTGTTTGAAAGGTGGATAGATCCAAGGAAAATCCAAGAGAAAATAATGTGGTGGAAGACCCTGGAAGCTCAACCTCATGGAAAAGGATTAAGGTATTGAAAGTGGGATTTATCTCACCTCCCTTTAGGAGTCTCAAAGGAAACCCAGGCTGGGATATTTGGCTTCCTGAAGAATCAGAGGAGAAGGAATTCCATTCCCAAATCCCAGTCTTCACTCTCTGAGATGGATTCTCCACGGAGATCAGCCCCACATTTCTGACCTTGGCTTTACAGAATTTAGGAGAGAAAAGAGCAGTTTTAGGGTGCTTTTTTTTTTTTTTTTTGCATATCCAAGTCCTTTGGAATTATTATCCCAGTGCAAGTCTCTCTTCTCCGGCCAGAGGAACATCAGGACATCCCACAGGAGATCCTGGAAGTTTCAGTCCCCAAAACTTCAAGATAAAGGATTTGTCTGCTTGGAGAAAAGGAAGAAGAGATATTCCTATGCATTGAAGCAGAAATTCCATGTTTTTTTCTGCATCCTTATGGCATTTTTAGCTCTAATTCATCCGATCTTCCTCCCGGCCATCAGTTTGGGAATATTCCTCCCTCCTGCCAAGATCTCTTGTTGCATCATCTCAACCATCCTCCCAAAATATTGCTCACCATGAGGTCAATGAGCAGCAGCTGCCCAGATGTCCCTTCCCAGGCTGGTTCCAGTCCCCAGGAAAGGTTCACTGGATCTGGAATGGAGAGGGACTTCCCACAGGGGCCTGGAGGGACAGGACACGGGGAGTGGCTCCCACTGGGAAAGGGGAGATTGGGCTGGAATCTTGGGAAGCAATTCCTGGCTGGAAGGGTGGGGAGGGGCTGGGCTGGAATTGCCAGAGCAGCTGTGGCTGCCCCTGGATCCCTGGCAGTGCCCAAGGCCAGGCTGGACACTGGGGCTGGAGCAGCTTGGGACAGTGGGAGGTGTCCCTGCCGGTGTCAGGGCTTTAAGATCCCTTCCCAACCAAACCATTCCACGATTTTATGATTCTGTGACTCCCCACCCAATCCAGACCTTTTTCACCACTGTAGGAATAAAGAACTGTTCCTTTCCATCCTGCATTATCCACACTGACCAGGAAAACTCTTCTCCAGAAGACTCCAAATTCATCCCGCTTCAGGCTGAGCTTTTGGATAATGAGAGGTTCTGGTCTGGTTTAGCAAGGCTGGGCTTTTAGGGTGTGATATCCAGTAACGGAGACCTCGTGGGCCAAATCCAAACCCAAGACACTGGATTTTGGAGTATCGTGGTTGACCCCTGAGAGAACCCAGGAAAATAAATATTGTTGGGAATGCTGTGCCACGGGAATTCAGAGGAAGGATATCTGCACGTGTAGCTGGAACAAGGAATCCGTGTTTTAAGAGAAATTCCAGAAGAGATCCACATTTTAGGAGAAACTCTAGAAGGGATCTGTGTTTTAGGAGAAGCTCTGGAAGGGGCTCCATGTTTTACGAGAAACTCCAGGAAGGGATTAGATCCATGTTTTAGGAGAAACTCTAGAGGGATCCATGTTTTAGGAGAAACTCTGGAACTGGGAGCATAACTTGGAGTCTCTCCTCATTTCTGCCAAGCTGGAACAACCCAGGCTGGAGCAGGGAGGGGAGGAAGAGCCAGAGGTGCTCTCCCAGCCATGTGGGAGCAATAGATTGGTGGGAAAAATCCTCTGGCTGCCAAGGAACATCGGGAATTACAGCGTCAAACATGCCTCGGTGCGCAATTACGGGAAATAAAACTCCACGCGGGCATTCCGAGATCAGAAACGTTTCTATCCGGAGACATCACGGACAGGCCTCCTGCTTCCCATCCCGGGATTAAAACCAGATTGGAAAAAGCCATTCACTCGTTAAACTGTAGGTGGTTCATCCTTCCATGTGTTGGATACCACGGGATTTGCTTTTCCACGTTTCTTTTTAAATGGGAAGTGTGTCAGCCCTCCCCACACATCTCCAGAGGATTTCCCAGGGAATTCCGTGGTGTTCTCCTCTCCCTGCCCATCCGGGTTTGCCGTGCTGGAGCAGCACAAGGATTCCTTGGGCAAAGTTTGCTCTGTGGACACAGAAAACTCCAGGAAAAGTCCTGCTCCTAAATTAAGTCATAAATCACGGGACCACTCAGGCAGAGGAAGGTGAGGCAGCTCCAGCCAAAAAAAAAACCAGGAAAATTTTCCCAGCCTGTTGTAGAACAAGGTGTTGGGAACCCACAACCATTGAGCTCATCTGTACGAGGTAAACACTAGAATTTTGTCAGTAAAACTTGGAATTTGGGATCATTTTGGAGTTGAAAATGGTTTTTCCCCTCTGTCTTTCCCCAAAAAATTTCTAAAAAAAAAAAAAAATCTGTGATTTCTCAATAAAAATCTGTTTCTGCTCTCATTTTATCACCAAAATCCCAATAAAACCCGTGACTACCAAAGAAGAGTGGAAGAAAATCAGCACCGTTTTAACAATTACAAACCACGGAACAGTGAACGCCCCGTGGGTTTGGATCTAAAGGATCTTCAAGGTCCTTCCCAATCCAAAACATTCTGGAATTCTCCAAAACAAAACCCACCAAAGAAAAGAGTTTTGGGCACTTCTCTGCCAACGTTTTCAGGAAAACCAAACGAGGAGGATTTCTGTGCTTAGGCAGAAAACTACTCTTTAAATCCATTGGAAGCCTAATTTTTGACTCTTTTAACCCTAAAGGAATTCCAAAACCTGTCCATTCCAGCCTCAAGGAATTCCAAAAGCCATCCTCTCCAGCCTCAAGGAATTCCAAAAGCCACCCTTTCCAGCCTTAAGGAATTCCAAAAGCCACCCTTTCCAGCCTTAAGAAATTCCAAAAGCCACCCTTTCCAGCCTCAAGGAATTCCAAAAGCCATCCTCTCCAGCCTCAAGGAATTCCAAAAGCCATCCTCAATGAAATCCCAAAAGCCATCCTCTCCATCCTCAAGGAATTCCAAAAGCCATCCTCTCCAGCCCCAGTGAAATCCCAAAAGCCATCCTCTCAAACCCGAAGGAATTCCAAAACCCATCCTTNACTACTCTTTCCAGCCTTAAGAAATTCAAAAAGCCACCCTTTCCAGCCTTAAGAAATTCCAAAAGCCACCCTTTCCAGCCTCAAGGAATTCCAAAAGCCATCCTCTCCAGCCTCAAGGAATTCCAAAAGCCATCCTCAATGAAATCCCAAAAGCCATCCTCTCCATCCTCAAGGAATTCCAAAAGCCATCCTCTCCAGCCCCAGTGAAATCCCAAAAGCCATCCTCTCAAACCCGAAGGAATTCCAAAACCCATCCTTTCCCACCCTCAAGGAATTCCAAAACCCATCCTTTTCAGCCTCAATGAATTCCAAAACCCATCCTTTCCAACCCCTAAGGAATTCCAAGACCCATCCTTTCCAACCCCAAGGAATTCCAAATGCCATCCTTTCCTTCCTTGGGTAGTTCCAAAGACATTCCAGTCCCCCCAAACCATCCTTTCAAACTCCACTTCAGGGAGAAAAAGGTGAGGCACCATCTCCTGCTTTAAAATCTCTCTCCCAAGCACTGAGCGGAAAAATTTGGAAAACCTGGGAATTTCCAGAGGTGGATTATCCCACTGCTGAGGCCATCCTCCTCTCCCCAGACATCCCTTGGTTACGAGATCACCCCAAAAAAGTGCCGAGGGCATTGTGCGGCTCTCCATGGATAACCTGGAACGTGCCAGGAGCAGAATCCCCACGGAGCTCGTTTAGGAATGACTGAGCCCATTCCTCAGGATTCCATTTGGGAAATCAAACTCATGAATGGCTCCTCTTCCAGCCCTGGCCGAGGCCGTGGTTTTCCGTGGAGCAGGGAGGAGGAGCCGCAGACCTTTGGAATGGTCTCCGCCGATGGGAATTCACCCGGGTTTGTTTTCTCAAGGCACAAATCCTTTTGGAGTCATGAGGCCTTGGAGGGGTGGGGGGAACGGGGAACGTTTGGGGTTATTTTTGGTTGGAGAGGAACAGTTCCGAAGTCATTCCAATCCCATTAAGTGAGTGCTTGGAAAGACAAAACCCTTTGGGACTTTTCCACTCGGCGACACTTGGAAGAAGCAGAGGGAAGAAAAGGGTGTCCCCCCTGCTCCGGATATTCCCTCCAATCCCACCATCCTAAATCCTGCCCCAGGATCCTCAGAGCCTGTGGCATTTTGGGAAATCTGAGAGAATTTGCTCCTTTTTGGAGTTCAATTAAAGAATGAATAAGGGATCCTCTCAGCTGGGCATTCCCTCACCTCCCTAAATCCATCTGGGAATCCAACCGCTCACCTTGCCAGGCGTGACACATTCCCTCACCTCCCAGCCAGATCTCCCTGGAATTCCCGCTCAGCTCCCGGAGGCCGATTCCCGTTTTTCGGCGGCCGGGAGCCGCGGGACGCCAATAATTGCTCGGTGAATGACCCCTTGTTGGGGCCGCGCCGCCATGGCCGGGGGGCCCTTCCACACGTTTGGAGCTCGCACTTCCTGACATCTGGTTCCAATCCCATCCCTGTGCCTGCCGCCGGAGTTCCAGCGACCCCTTACCTGGGCAAAGGTACCAGGAAGCCGGAATTGCCCTCGGAATTCCCTCCGCAGCCGTTCTCCTGCCAAACTCACCCTTCGTTCCCAAATCCTTCGCTCCAGACCTGGCCTTTCAGGCTCTGTCCCTCCTTTCTGCAGCTGTGTCCTCTCTTGGAGGTGGAGAAATTAATTAAAATTAATGAATGATTAGTTTAATTAATTTTTTTGGTGCTTACTTGCTTCCTGTCTCGCTTGGATTAATGGGATCTCCCTGGATCCAAGCAGGATCTGACACCCTCCATGCAGAGGCACCAGAAAAGCCTCAAACAAGACAAGTCAGGAAATTCTGGGGACTTTGATCCCATCCATCAGCTCCAAACAGCCTGGAGAAGTTTGGGGATTCAGAATTCCTCAACCACCAGCTTGGAGGATCAGATCCACCCATGCATCCCAGGGTAGAATCCACGCTTTTCCCGAGCCCAGGGAAGCACACACAAGGCAGGGAACCAAAATCGTGTCAGTTTTCCCACAAAAATGTCCTTTCTCCTGGTTTTTTCCCACCTTGACCCAATCTACAACAAATCCCAGCTGCTTCTCCACCCCGTTGACTCCATTTTTTCAGCCATTACCTAAAATTCCCATCTTTTCTGCTGTTTGGTGTGTGAAGGAATCCCAAACCAATTCCCTCTCCCTCTTCTCCTTCTGCTGACCCATCTGCTCCTCCTGTTTAGCCTCAGGCGCCACCTCCCACATTCCCAGTGGGAATCCCTCCAGAGGAAATCCACGGCCTGCCGAGCTGAGCTTTGATACTCAGCCGCAAAAATTCCCAGGAATACGAAAACGTGATCCGTGCAACCCCAGGAACCGATGCAGGACTCCAGGTCCTGGAAGGTGCAATCCCCCAATCCTTCAAGTGGTATTTTCCCATCCCAGTGGAGCCCAAAATAACTTCCAGCTCTCAGGCGCCGGGCAAGGGGATGTTCCCATTATCCAGAGCTGGTTTCATTTTCATTCATCCCAAATTTTCCCACCTTGGAGCTACTCAGCTGCTGTGGAATTTTGTAAAAGGCAGCTCTGGGAAGCGGGGCTGGAGCTGGGATTGTTCCTGGAAAGCTCAGGGTGATCCTGCCTCTCATTTAAACCCGGATTTTCTGGGAAGCGCCTTTGCCACCTCGTTCCCACCCTGCCACTGTTGGGATAACCTTGGCAAAGCCCCAGCTGAGCTCAGTTTTTCCATTTGGACACTCGGGATAATTGCAAAGCCCTTTCCTCTAACAAGGTGTTTCAAAATTCCCAGGGAAAAGGCCCCGTGGAATTGCAGAACTCCTGGATTTTGGGGTGTTTGGAGATTCATTGGATGCCAAATCCAAACCCTGCCCAGGAAAATGAAGTGCTGGAGAACCCGGGGGAGGGTGTGGGTTCAAGTTTTGCCTCCTTCTTAATGTTTGGATTTCCTCAGTGCCTGCAGAGCCCAAGCTGCCCCTGGAATTTTGTTAGGGCTCCTCTGGATCCCATCCAATCACAGCCCCTGGAAGTGGTGCCAAGAAATATCCTGGAGCTCCGAGTCCAGATTCCTGCTGTTCCAGGTCAAAGCCTGGGTCAGGATCAGGTGGAAGGGTGGATATTCTGAATCAGCCCAAATTCCAGCTCTGGCTCCTGGGCAAGGAGAAGTTTTTCCAGGAAGGAAAAGGGAGGGTGGAGTGGGAGCAGGGACCTGGATTTGCCCAGCAGAGAGAGGGAAGAGGGGAAGGGAAGAGAAAGCTCCAGGTCCAGTCTGTGCACGGAAAAACTTCCCAAAAAAAACCACTGGAAATTGCCTGCAGTGATAATTACAGCGAGCATTGGGTTTTTCCAAGGAACTGGAAGGAATTTTTGCAGCTGTACGAGCTCCTGCATCCCTGAATCCCTCCACGCTCTCCCACCCAGCACAGATCCCTTCAGGAAGCATCTCCCGGGCTGCTCCGCATCCAGAGCCACTCCTGGGCTGACTCACATCCATCCCACGCGCTCCTCCAGCGGCGGAAAGCCATGGAAAAGCTGCCCGGGAATGCTGCGGATGCCCTTTGGCACAGCTGGCTCCGGCTGCTGCTCCAGTGCCCGGCTGCCCTCGGAGTCTGGCTGCAGCAGCGCGCGGCTATTTTGGGATGGTGGGATGGGGGGAGCTGCAGCAGCGCGCGGCTATTTTGGGATGCTGGGATGGGGGGAGCTGCAGCAGCGCGCGGTTATTTTGGGATGCGGGGATGGGGGAGCGGCCTGAGCCCGGCCAGGGCCGTTTCCCTTGGATACGGGATGGGCCGAGCCCGGAGCCGGGACCTGCAGAGGGCAGCAAGGCAGCGCAGCCATGGGATGTGCCGGATTCCCTTGGAATCCGGCTCCAAGAGCTCTTGGATGGCGGCAGTCGGGATCGGGGCTCGGCAGCATCCCAAAAAGCCGTGTCCACACCCGTGTCCAGCCTCACGGGCGCCTTTCCCACCCCTCGTGCTCCCCACGGCTCCCTCCCACATCCCAGCGGGATGGGGCCGCGCAGCCCCTGCTTGGATTTGCGGCAGCAACGAAATTCACCCCAATTAAAACATTCCTCTCCCCATCCCCAGCATCACACGGATCCCTTGGGAAGGTCTCTCCCCCAAAAACAGGAGTGTGGGATGGGGGGATCCTGATCCTGATGCAGGGTCGGGCTCCTCTCCCTGCCCCAGCGCCTGACACCAGGACACTCAGCCCTGGCACAAACATTCCCACAGCAGACATGGAAATTCCCTTCCAGTCACTGCCCTGGGATTTATCAGCGCAGGAGGGTGGGGAGAGCTTGGAATGGAATTCCCAGATTTGCTGTGGCTGCCCCTGGATCCCTGGCAGTGTCCAAGTCCAGGTTGGACACTGGGGCTGGAGCAGCCTGGGACAGTAGGAGCTGTCCCTGGGTGGAACCAGATGAGCTTTAAGGTCCCTCCAATCCAAGCCATTCCATGATTCCACAATTCCCATGGAGCAGCCGATGTACAAGCACTGCTCTAGAGGGACCTGCAGGAATTTTGCCAGCAGGATCCCGTCCTCTGACTGCATCCTCACACCTGGAGCAGGAACATCCCAAAGGGCATTTTTGGGAGCCACGTTCCCTGCCCGCTGCTGACATTCCTGATGGAATGCCATCCCTGCAGGACGCTGGAGCATCCCTGGAAGTCTCTGCACAGAACACCAGAGGGTACACAGAGGGTCTGGAAACCCTGGCTGGAAGTGGCTGGAATGTTCCCTGATTCCCCAAGCTCATTCCTGCGTGGGGAAAGTGGGATTGGGCCACCCACAGAAGGACCAGATCCTGCAAACACCTCAGACTTGGGGATAATTTCATGGAATCATGGAATGATTTGGGTTATAAAGGACCTTAAAGACTCTTTCCACCCCATCCATGGCAGGGACACCTCCCACTGTCCCAGGCTGCTCCAGCCCCAGTGTCCAGCCTGACCTTGGGCACTGCCAGGGATCCAGGGGCAGCCACAGCTGCTCNTAAGGACTTTAAATCTCATCCCATTCCCACCCTTTCCATAGGCAGGGATACCTCAGACTGTCCCAGGTTGCAATCGGAATTCTCACAGCTCTCCTGACAAAACAGAGGAGTTGGACACATGGAACATGGAATGTCTTGGATTGGAAGGGACCTTAAAGCCCAGCTTATCCTAGGGCAAGGCACAACACAGGTGAGAGGCTAAACCAGATCCATCCCTGATCCTGGGAAAACAGGAGTCCAGGGCAAGGAGAATGTTTCTCTGCCTGCTCTGGGATGCCCTGATCCTCAGGAGAACACTGCTTTTGGAGAAATTTTCTGGAGAAAATTCCCAAGGCTTTGGGATGAGTTGGAATCCACAGGTGAATTCGATGGCAGTGTGTAGTAGTGTAACCTATCACAGGGTGAGGAATTCAGGGTTTTAGGATTTTNCCCACATCCCAGCGGGATGGGGCCGCGCAGCCCCTGCTTGGATTTGCGGCAGCAACGAAATTCACCCCAATTAAAACATTCCTCTCCCCATCCCCAGCATCACACGGATCCCTTGGGAAGGTCTCTCCCCCAAAAACAGGAGTGTGGGATGGGGGGATCCTGATCCTGATGCAGGGTCGGGCTCCTCTCCCTGCCCCAGCGCCTGACACCAGGACACTCAGCCCTGGCACAAACATTCCCACAGCAGACATGGAAATTCCCTTCCAGTCACTGCCCTGGGATTTATCAGCGCAGGAGGGTGGGGAGAGCTTGGAATGGAATTCCCAGATTTGCTGTGGCTGCCCCTGGATCCCTGGCAGTGTCCAAGTCCAGGTTGGACACTGGGGCTGGAGCAGCCTGGGACAGTAGGAGCTGTCCCTGGGTGGAACCAGATGAGCTTTAAGGTCCCTCCAATCCAAGCCATTCCATGATTCCACAATTCCCATGGAGCAGCCGATGTACAAGCACTGCTCTAGAGGGACCTGCAGGAATTTTGCCAGCAGGATCCCGTCCTCTGACTGCATCCTCACACCTGGAGCAGGAACATCCCAAAGGGCATTTTTGGGAGCCACGTTCCCTGCCCGCTGCTGACATTCCTGATGGAATGCCATCCCTGCAGGACGCTGGAGCATCCCTGGAAGTCTCTGCACAGAACACCAGAGGGTACACAGAGGGTCTGGAAACCCTGGCTGGAAGTGGCTGGAATGTTCCCTGATTCCCCAAGCTCATTCCTGCGTGGGGAAAGTGGGATTGGGCCACCCACAGAAGGACCAGATCCTGCAAACACCTCAGACTTGGGGATAATTTCATGGAATCATGGAATGATTTGGGTTATAAAGGACCTTAAAGACTCTTTCCACCCCATCCATGGCAGGGACACCTCCCACTGTCCCAGGCTGCTCCAGCCCCAGTGTCCAGCCTGGCCTTGGGCACTGCCAGGGATCCAGGGGCAGCCACAGCTGCTCTGGCAATTCCAGCCCAGCCCCTCCCCACCCTCCCAGACAGGAATTCCTTCCCAAGATCCCAGCCCAATCTCCTCTTTCCCAGTGGGAGCCATTCCCTGTGTCCTGTCCCTCCAGGCCTTGTCCCCAGTCCCTCTCCAGCTCTCCTGGAGCCCCTTCAGGCCCTGCAAGGGGCTCAAAGTTCATCCCAGATCCTTCTGTTTTCCAAGCTGGACATTCTCAACTCTCCCAGCCTGGCTCCAGAATCCTGGAATAGTTTGGGTTGTAAGGACTTTAAATCTCATCCCATTCCCACCCTTTCCATAGGCAGGGATACCTCAGACTGTCCCAGGTTGCAATCGGAATTCTCACAGCTCTCCTGACAAAACAGAGGAGTTGGACACATGGAACATGGAATGTCTTGGATTGGAAGGGACCTTAAAGCCCAGCTTATCCTAGGGCAAGGCACAACACAGGTGAGAGGCTAAACCAGATCCATCCCTGATCCTGGGAAAACAGGAGTCCAGGGCAAGGAGAATGTTTCTCTGCCTGCTCTGGGATGCCCTGATCCTCAGGAGAACACTGCTTTTGGAGAAATTTTCTGGAGAAAATTCCCAAGGCTTTGGGATGAGTTGGAATCCACAGGTGAATTCGATGGCAGTGTGTAGTAGTGTAACCTATCACAGGGTGAGGAATTCAGGGTTTTAGGATTTTGATGCAGGAAGTGGATAGGAAGCAAGAGGGAGGATTTNTATCCTAGGGCAAGGCACAACACAGGTGAGAGGCTAAACCAGATCCATCCCTGATCCTGGGAAAACAGGAGTCCAGGGCAAGGAGAATGTTTCTCTGCCTGCTCTGGGATGCCCTGATCCTCAGGAGAACACTGCTTTTGGAGAAATTTTCTGGAGAAAATTCCCAAGGCTTTGGGATGAGTTGGAATCCACAGGTGAATTCGATGGCAGTGTGTAGTAGTGTAACCTATCACAGGGTGAGGAATTCAGGGTTTTAGGATTTTAATGCAGGAAGTAGATAGGAAGCAAGAGGGAGGATTTTGGGCGTTGTCTCATCTCCTTCTTGTTCTCCTTCCTCTCCATTTTCTGCAGTGCTGGTGGCACAAAGCCATTGGCCGGAGAAAGCCGCAGCGTGGGTGTTACGTGAGCGGATTAATGAGAGTTATTGGTAGAAAAGCAGAAACAAAGAACATTTTAGAAGGTAATTGGACTAGATGGCCTTAAAATGCCTCAAATTTGGGTGTTTGGGCTCCATTTTGTGCCTTGATTCTCGTAGGCTGAGTCTGGTGTGCTGAGGGCTGAGCTGCTGATGAGAGAAAAATAAACAACGGGATAAAGAGCGAGAAATGGAGAATCCTGCTCGTTTTCCATCCCTGGCACAGAGCTCCCAGGGGAACCCCTCCAACGGGCCCAGGAGCAGCGCTCCTGCTCCTGCCATTCCCACCAGAACCCAACATCACCCACACAACGTCCGGGATGGACCAGAGCCAGCAGGAGGGACGGGAAAGGGGAGCAGCTCCCAGATAAACTCCATCCGGAGGGAATTGATGGATAACTGGGAGTGGAAGGGACCTGCAGCGGTCACCTCACCCTGTCGGCAGCCCAGGAAGGGACAACCACCCACAGGAGATGGGGAATTTGGGGATGGGACAGTGATCCATGGGAGATGGGGAATTTGGGGATGGGACAATGATCCATAGGAGATGGGGAATTTGGGTGATGGGACAATGATCCACAGGAGATGGGGAATTTTGGGGATGGGACAAGGATCCACAGGAGATGGGGAATTTTGGGGATGCGACAATGATCAATGGGAGATGGGGAATTTTGGGGATGGGACAATGATCCATAGGAGATGGGGAATTTTGGGGATG
>VWZP01001116.1:37109-52047 GCA_013396995.1 Dicaeum eximium
AAACACTGTTATCCCCAACTAATTTAACCCTGTTAAAAAAAAAAAAGGTCAGAGGTCACCCCAGAGCTGCCCCGGGACACCAGACCTCAGATCCTCGGCTGATTCCCAAGCCTTTCCGCAGTCGGGCCTCCTCCTCCTGGCAGCAGAAGTGTTTTATAGATATTTATATATATATATTTATAATATTTAGATACTGTGTATGGTCAGCCATCCCAGCTCGACTCGGCTTTTGCGGATCTTCCTCCTNCGCGGGCTCTACACGGTGGCCCCCAGCATGGCGTCTGTGCCCGTCAGGATCTCGTTCTGGTTGGAATCCAGTCCGAAGAATTTGACCTTGAGTCCGTCAACCGGGTGGACCACGGGCACCAGGGTGATTTTGGGGAAAGTCCTGGTGGCGAGCTCGAAGCGGCTGGTGCTGGCCAGCTCGATGGCCAGAGCCTTGAGGAAGAGCTTGGCCAGGTGCTTCCCCAGACAGGTCCGTACGCCTCCTCCGAAGGGGAGGTAGTGGAACCTGCCGTCCTTGTCTTCGCTCCGGCCCTGCCCGAAGCGGTCGGGGTCGAAGACGTCCACGTCCTTGAAGACGGGAGCGGTGTCGTGGGTGTCCCGGATGCTGTACATCACGCTCCAGCCCTTGGGGATTTGGAAACCCTGCGGAGAGGCGGGAAGGGCGGGGAGGAGAACAGAGTGGGTCAGTCCTGCTGTAGAGGGAGAGGGAGCAAGGGGATGAGACGAAGGGGTTTTGTTTCCATGGAGTCATGGAATGGTTTGGGTTGGGAGGGACCTTAAACTCATCTTGTCCCCGGCAGGGACACCTTCCGCCGCCCCAGGGTGCTCCAAGCCTCATCCAACCTCAGACACTTCCGGGAATGTGGCATCCACAATCCCTGGTGCCAGGCCACACCACCCTTACAGCTTTCCTTGCTTACTCCCATTTCCTTTGGGTTTGTCCCTCAAGTGTGATGCAGATTTAAAGGAAAACCAGGCAGCGCAGCACAAAGAGATGCGGATCCTGGCTTTACTCCTCCCTCCATCCCAAGGATTCGTTTGTTTGCTTTGTGGTTGCTGGCAGGAGCTGCCCAGCAGGAACCCCGTGGTGCTGAGCAGGGGAAGCAGCTGCTCCCACGCCGTGCCCCACACATCGGCCAGCCCTTCCTAGAGCATCCCAGAGCATCCCAGAGGATCCCACAGCATCCCACACCCCGCTGCCTGTCAGCACCACACACCCAACACCCACGTCGGGGCCCAGGCGATGAGAAACGGGGCGGATTTATCATCCCCTGAGCACTTTAAAAGGTCTCTGACTCAAACCACTGCATTAGAAGGATTTACAGTGACAAGGCAGCTCCCGAGATTTTGTTTTGCTGGGAGGAAATTCCAGCCATGGCAGTGACTAATCCGCCTGTCATCCGGCAGCCTGGAGATGCCCTTTGCCGTAAACCTTTCCCCTGTCACACCCCAGCTCAGAATTTGGCGTCACTGTCACGAGCTGGGCTTTGAAGCATCACACCCGTCTGCTCTTTGACGGCTCCAGCGCATCCCTTGCTCCACATCCCATCGCTGCCGCATCTGGAGCAAATCCCACTGCCGGAATCACGGAATTAATTAGGCTGGAAAAGCCTTTGAGATCATCAAGTCCCAGCTGTGACCTAACGCCACCTCATCCACTGAACCGTGGCACCGAGTGCCACGTCCAGGCTTAAACCCGTCCAGGGATGGTGACTCCACCACCGCACCCCATTCCGATACCCAACCGCTCCTTCTGGGAATGATTTTTTCCCCTAATATCCAGCCTAAACTTCCCTTGGGCAGCTTAAGGCTGCGTCCCTTTGTCCTGTCGCTAGTTGCCTGCGAGAAGGAGTTAATTAGGCAGGACTTCATTTATCCCCTCGGAGGTCTCCGCTAAGCCGGGCTCAAGCGAGCCGGGCAGTTTTGGGGAGCTCAGGGCGCGGCGCTACTCACGTCCAGCTCGAAGGTCTGCAGCACGGTCCGGTACCCCCCGGAGATGGGCGTGAAGAGCCGCAGAACCTCCTTGATGACGCAGTCCAGGTACTGGAGGCCGCTGATGTTGTCCAGGCGCAGGGAGCCCTCGCAGATGCAGCCGTTGTGGAGGATCCCTTTGCTCCGCAGCTCCTCCCGCAGCTTCTCCAGCACCCGCGGGTGTTTGAGGAGCTGCATGATCAGCGAGGTGCTGGCGCTGGCCGTGGTGGCGTAGGCAGCGAAGATGAGCTCCAGGGTGCCGTCCTGGGGGACAGGAGAAGATCCAGGGTGAGACACAGGGGGTGGGGTGCAGAGGCCACCAACCTCAGCACGTCAAGGTGCCACAGGGTGTTCTTCTCCCCAAAAGGTTTCCAGCCTGGCCTTAGAATCGTGGAATGGTTTGGGTCTGACAGAAATTAAAGATCACCTTGTATCAACCCCAGGGACACCTCCCACTATCCCAGGTTTCTCCAAGCCCCGTCCAACCCAGCCTTGGATGCTCCCAGGGATGAAGCAGCCACAGCCTGAACCCAAAAACAGCTGCTCCAAAGATTTAAGATCCAAAGGGGCCAAGCGACCTGAGGAAGGATCACATCACAAAGCTGGGAGAGGGAAAAATGGAATGTGGCCTACAAAGGAAGATGGATTTTCCTGGGTGAGTTCCCCCCCACCAGGACGGATGAGGGAAATCTGGGAAGAGTTTGTGTCCATTGTTAATGGCTTTGGACACTTCCAGCTTGGTCACGTTTCACTGGAAGGTCACTCCTTGGACAAGCACCACAAGGAGCTTCACACAGAACCTCTGAGGAGCAGACAAAAATCCCAGGAGCTGGCTCCTGGCATGCCATGACCCAGCTGCAGGTAAGAACCTGCTGAGGGGCTCCTCTAGGAGCAAATGAGGCACCAGGAAAAGTGGAAGGCTCAAGGGATGCAGCTGATCGAGGCTTTTGCCAGGGAGGTTTAGGGAAAAATTTATTTCCTGGAAGAGCGGCCCAGCATTGGAAGAGGCTGCCTGGAACAGTGATGGAGTCACCATCCCTGAAAGTGTCCAAAAACTGAGTGGATGTGGAATTTTGTGGTATGGTTTAGTGGGGATGGAGGCTGGACTTGATGATCTTGGAGGCCTTTTCCAGGCTTAATGATTCCACGGAATGCTTTGTAGAAAGGGCTGGGCACAACCATCAAATAAATGAAGCAACTGGTTTGGATCCAGCACACCAGGATCCACCAACACATCGTGGTCCCCCGGCTCTCACCGCTCATCTCAGGTCTATGGTCTCAACCCAAAAATTCCTCCTTGGAGCATCCCACACTCTTCCCTTTAGGAAGGCCCTGCCCCGAGCCGAACAATCCCAAGGTGGCCCCAGGGAAGAGCTTTACCTTCAGCTCCTGCATGGTCAGCTCCTTGCCGTGCTCCTTCCCACTCTCTATCAGGATGTCCAGGGCGTCGGCGTAGTCCTTGCCCTGCGTGTTCTGCAGTTTCTCCTGGATGGCTTTTTCCAGCCCCTTCTGCAGCGTCTCCCGGGCCCGGATTCCCTGCGGAGCAGGAAGCCGTCAGACCACACCACCAGCAGCACCTTGCCCGTCCCAGGAGCTGCAGACGTGCTCAGGACAGGTCCAAGCCATAAAAGCAGAGGCTCAAAGAGGGGTGTGAAGATGTTGGAGGTGTCCCCTGGGCAGGAGGAGTAAAGCCAGGGTGGGGGAGATCACAGGCGGAGTAATCAACACCTAGGTGTAAATGACGGGTCTGGGCTGGGAGCCCCTGTCCGGCACCGGTTCACAGCCCCCGGCTCCTCCTGGCATGTATGGAAATCCCTGGGAAAATCGTCTCTCAAAGGAAAGCCCATTCATCCCAAAGAATCCTCTTCCCCAGCAATTTGATCACCTGGTCCCAGTAAAGCAATTCCTACGGGAGTGCAGCTCCTGGGAATGACTCTGGACTCCGAGGGGATGGAATCACCCCCTTGGGCACATAGCAATAAAAAACGATTTGCAGGGATAT
Source organism: Dicaeum eximium (assembly GCA_013396995.1). Lineage (NCBI taxonomy): Eukaryota > Metazoa > Chordata > Aves > Passeriformes > Dicaeidae > Dicaeum > Dicaeum eximium. The sequence goes on from VWZP01001116.1 coordinate 41,089, forward strand.
CAGAAAAATAAAATTTTGAACCCTTGTATTTCTGTTATCAAAATTCCCCATGGAAAAAAAAAAAAAGATTTTATGTCTATTTTTTGTTGTGTTTTCATTTTGCATCTTTCATCAAAAAAAAATTGAATACTCCAGGAATTAGAAGGACCTGTTTAGTTTTGGGAATTACAAGGATCTGTTTTAATTCTTGGAATTACAAGGACCTGTTTCATTCCAAGGACAGGACGAAACTAAAAGGAGAAGGGTCCCATGAACTAAAAAAAATGCAGGCAAATTGCCTAATGAGGAAAAATATTAATTAAATCTGGGCAAGTCCTGACTATTCTCTGTTCTCAAACCACTTCCATCACCAAGGAACAGATTTTCCTCTGCCTTCTCCACCGAATCAGGAACTGTAGCCCAAAACAGACTCCTTGAGGTCAGAGGAGGAGAAACCCCGCTGGGAACCGGGAAAGGCGCGGATTAATCACTGCCCGTTAATTAGCCGTGTTATCAGGAACCCGACCCAAATCTCACCCTCCTGTAGCCGCTGAAGGGCAGATCCACGGGCAGGGAGAAGACGTTCTCCACGAACTGCTGGTAGACCTCGAAGAGGCGGGCGAGCTCCTCGTCGGGGATGCGGAAGCCCAGCAGGACGCGGATGGCCATGCGGAACGTGAGCTTCTGCGCCTCGTGGTACACGTTGATGGGCTCGGGGTTGCTGCTCCAGGCCCGCAGCGTGTCCTTGATCACCAGCTGGATCTTGGGGAGGTAACTCTCCAGAGCCTCGTGGCTGAAAATCTTGGAGAAAACCTAGGGGAAACAGCAAGGAGAGGTTTTTCCACAGCCCCGACACGCCCGGACTTCTCCAAGGTTGTCGCGTGTCCTACGGGGAGCTGTCGCCATTCACAGAATCGCAAGGTTGGAAGAGACCTTTAAGATCATCGAGTCCAACCCAGCCCTAATACTTCAACTAAACCATGGCAATTCCAAACTTTTCATCCAGAATCACCAATTCCTAAAAAAGCTGCCAGATACTCCAGCCCCTCCTGAGATCCCCACCACGACCACCACGAGTGACAGGGAATAACGGAGCAAACTGGGGATGGGAGGGATTCCTTCCTCCCACGTGTGGCAGGAGGGACAGAGCTGGCTTCCCTCGTCCAAAGGATCCCAGTTCTGTCATCCCATGGTTTGAGTGTCACTAATGCACCTTTTCCACGGGGATTCTCCGGTGTCCAACACAGACAAACACAATGGGAAAACACAACTCTCCCAATGGGAAGCACTGACAATTCCTCCCACCTCTCCATCATCTTTCTTTTTTTTTTTTTTTAATTTTTTTTTCTCATGGATGTAAAATGAAGCAAAAGAATTATTTTGGAGCCTTTAGGATCTCTGTGGAATCTGGCTGAACTCCGACAGGGGTTCAAGCGGGGAAGAGCCTCTGCACGTACGCAGAGGCCGTGATCGCCCTCGGCTCATTTCCTTGGGAAACTGGGAAAAAAAAAAATTCCTGATGTCAGCAGCCAGCGTTAATTTAAGCTCTGCGAGTAAACAGTGAGCAGGACTGGGCCTCCCCAGGTCCCCCACGCTAACGGCTCCTTACTGCAATTTTTTTCCTCCAATTTGGGCCCGGGCCCGCTCGAGGAGCTCAGCAATGCCAGGAATGTCCCTTCCCAGCACAGCAGCGCTTTCATTCGGCATTCCCGCCGCATCCCTCCGCGAGAAAGGGGGGAAAGTGCTGTTTGTTTATTTTTTATTAACCTACACACACGCACGGGGCAGGACACACACGCACCGCAGGCCTCCAGGAAAATCCAATTAAACCAGGATTCCAAGGAGGGAGCTGCGCGCCGGTGGCCGCTTCCCGGCGGGGATGGAGGCGAGGTGGGGGAGCCGCCAAGTTATCAACCCACCGAGAGGAGAGAAATCAAAGCCGCCCCCTCTTTTCCATGAGCGCCGGGCTCGCCGGAGCTGTAAATGTGAGAATTTCCTCCGCAGTCAGCACTCCAAGGGAAAGGTAATATTTTCCTGGCTGCGACCCCTCATTGCTAATGCCCGGCGTTCCCTGTGAGTTTGTTTGGTGAAAAAACACCTCTGTCCCCTCGCAGCTCCGGGCAGGAGGCTCCGGAGGCTCCACAAGAGCCGCTTCAGTTAGCCCCGGCTTGAGCTCCGAGCAAAACCCAGCATGCGAGCGGAGCTCCCCGTGGAAATTCCGGGATGGGAGGATGGATAGGGAAGAGAATCCCAGCAGATCAGCCTGGGGACAGGGAGCCATCCCTGGATGGCCGCACGGAGCCGAGGCATGAATGAATGAATGAATGAGAGGAGGAATCAATGAATGAATGAATGAATGAACAGCAGGGAGCGAGAGCACGGCGAGGGCGCGGGACAGGGCGGCGGCGGCCGCCTCCTGCCTGCGTCCAGAGCCGCTCTGGAGCCCGGAAAGGCAGCGACGTCTGGGCATTTTCTGCTGGAAAAAGCAGCTGCTCGGGCTGGAAAAGCTGGAAGGGGTAAAGCCGAGACCCTCGGCTGCGTGGGGAAGGTGGGAAGGGAGTGGGGAAGGTGGGAAGGGAATGGGGAAGGTAGGAAAGGAGTGGGGAAGGTGGGAAGGGAGTGGGAAAGTGACTGTTCTTTTGTCCATGAGCAGGACATGGGTTTGATGCAGATCCAGGATCCATATGCTTTTCCCATGAACAAGGAGATGGGACAAGGGACAGGACAAGACCACCCTGGTGGGGCTGGCAAAGGGACACTGCTGTGTCCCCATCCAGCTCTCACCTGCCCTTCATCCGTGCTGAGGGGCTTGGAATAAGGACAGAGGCTCCCAGTGAATGCCCCGAAACATCTCCCATGCCTCAGTTTCCCCAGCTGGAAGCAGGGCCAATGAGTGGACAAGCTCTGCTTTAGGAGCACCGGGTCTGCATCCCTGCATCCCTGCTTGGAGCCACCATCCCAGCGGAGGTGGCTTCTGGGGGCTCCTGGCCTCCTCCTTCCCCAGCATCTCCCACAGGAGAAGCACTTGGGCACCCCCTGCTCCCTGAAGAAAGGACACAGTCCCAGATGTGCCTCTGGTCCCAAAACAGCTGCTGCGGTGTGGGGGGCTGGATCCACAGCCCTGGATCAAGCCAGGCTCCCAAGAGGAAGGATCCTGTCCTAAGGATTGATGCGAACAGAAGCGGGGATCCTTTGGAAGAGAAAACCGAACCCCCTGTGGGATCAGCACGAACCTGGCGAGGGGGAGCATTAAGCGCTGGGGGCTGAGGGGGATTTTCGTTCTTTCTCTGCAGTTCTGGGAGCTCTCCTGGTGCCAGGAGGCTCCTCCAGCTGGCTGCTCCCTGGAGCTCCCAACCACGTCCCGAGCCCCGGCCGCGCTGCACCGTCCCGGCCGCCGCCGCGCTCGCACCGCCTAATCCCACATGTCAGCAGATCCTTCCCCGGCCAGACACAAGTCTGGATCCCCTTCCAGTCACCTCCAGTTCAACCCTGCATCTTTCCAGTTGATTAAAAAGGAGGAGAAGGCAGCCAACTTTCCCCGGCGCGTTCTTAGCCTAAAATTCCTGCGCCCTCTAGTGAAGGGCTCGGCCGCTCCAGGAGCCAGCCCCGGCGAAGCCGAGGAGAATCAGGGCAAAAAAAGGAGTCGTTCCAGAGCTGCCAAGAGGCAAAATCATCTCTAAGCTCAGCTCTGTTAACCCTGAGATGCCACAGCCCGGCTGTGGTGGCACCCAGCCACAAGGGCTCTCAGCGGTGCCAGGACTTTTTGGGGATGCTGGGAAGATCCCCCCGGTTTTTCCCTGTTGGGGTTGGTGCCAAAAGAGCCAAATCTGGGAATTTGCTCTATCCAAGGGCCTTCATTTCCACCATACACCCGCGCTGATGGAGACCCCACCACCCAGCGAGTCTGGCTGGAACATTCCCACTCTGGAAAAAGGATATTTAAGGATTTACGGTTTTCCAAATGCCTTCCCAGTGCTCCAGCTCCACGTGACAGCAAAGTGCCCCCAGTCCCAGCTGGAGAATGCCCCAGCCCCATCCTCAAACCATGGAGAGGGAATTTGAGGGAATTCTGTGAATTGTTGAATTCTGAGAGCGAATTCTGTGAAAAGCCAGGTTTGCCATGGCTTTCTCCTTCCCACTCTGAGCACAGCACCAATCCCTGCCTTGTGCCATCCATAATTTGCAGGCCCCTCGCTCCCACCTGGCACATCCTCCCAAAAGAGGGGACGGAGCTTTCCGTTCCTCCCTTCCAGGAGGAAAACTTAAATTTTGGGATCAGCCACCTGCATCCCATCCGGCCTAGAGCTGCTGGCCCGACCAAAGAGAGGCGGGATGAGCCTGGAAATGTTTCAGGAACCAATCTGGCACCTGCTGGAGGTTTGGCCAACAGGATACGTCGGGAGACTTCCAAAGCAACACCTCAACCTGGATTTGTCCTAATTCTTCCCACATTTCCGAAGACCAGGCTGTGTTTGTCCCAGCCCTGTCCCATTCCCACGTTATCCTGGATGTCTGCCCCTCTCCAGAGCCCATTCCCATGCTCCAGTAAACTGGGATATTTTTGGAAGTGGTTCATGGGCAAGAGGCCGTCCTGGTACTGGGGGCATGAACAAAGGGAAAACACAGAAGAAAAAGTTGGAAAAGCACCACAAAAGGAGAGAAAATTCCAAAAAACCCCACTCCTGCCTGGACACTCTGAGGTCTGTTCATAAAAGGTTTGGCCTTTGCACACAGCAAAGAACTGATTCCTTTTCTCCCCTTTTTCCTCTGGAAAACGGAGCGCATGGAAGGTTCCATCCTGGAAGAATCCAGGCTCTCCTGAACGCTTCAGCCTCCAACCGGAGTCTGGGAACAGGAGCTGGAGCCTCCAGGCTAACAGGAATTGCTTGCCTTTGCCAAAGGCACTTGCACTGAAATTCGAATGATTCTCCAAAAAATCTGCTGGAAAAAAAAGGAAGGATCATTTCAGATCCTTGGGTCATGTCACGATGCACCTGCACCTTGGAGGGTTGTCCCTATCCTTGATTTTTCCATGTTTAAAAAAATAATAATAAAAAAAAAGATTATGAGAAACTCCAGCATTTCCAGTCAAGTTCAGGATAAAATTAAGCCCAAGATCTGCATTTCCCCACAACTCAAAAATCTCCATGTTCAAGAAGCTCTCCTAGAAATCACCCACATGGCATGGGAGGCTTTTAATCCCAAACACTTTAAGGCCTTGGGATCCCAAACCTTTTAAGGCCCTGTTTTCAATCCCAAACCCTTTAAGGCCTTGGGATTCTAAACCCTTTAATGCCCTGTTTTCAATCCCAAACCCTTTAAGGCTTTGCTTTCAATCCCAAATCCTTTAAGGCCTTGGGATCCCAAACCCTTTAAGGCTTTGCTTTAAATCCCAAACCCTTTAAGACCTTGGGATCCCAAACTTTTAAGGCCCGGTTTTCGATCCCAAACCCTTTAAGGCTGAGAGGTCAAAGAGGCTGTGGGGGAGAGCCAGGACCAAGCAGGACCTGCCTCAGCACCTCCTCTGCAAAACTGCCTCAGTCTCCCAAAAATTCCATCCCCAGCAAAATCCCCTCAAGAAATTCCAGCATCTCGACTGAATTTATGGGGATACCAAAAGGCACCAGGATTCATCGGCTTTGGAATGCTGCTCCGAATGTCCTCTCCCTCTTCATTCATGGAGAAAAAGGAGAATAAAATTCACCTTACGCTCCTCAAGGAGGGAGAACAATCCCACATCCCACATGGATGTCACGGCAAAGAAAGGGGAGCTGTGTCCAGAGAAAAGGGATCAGAAAGGTGGGATCAGCTGGCCGGGATCCAGCTGGGATCCCTGTGGATGGAGCCGTGGGGAAGGAGAATCCCGCAAACCCCGAGGGCGCGGTCGGAGCTGTCATTCCTCAGGGAACCGTGGGATGGTTGGGGTTGGAAGAGACCTCCAGGACCGTTTAATTCCAACCCCTGGGATGGATTATCCCGACTGGGGATGGATCCCTGCCTGTGCTGTGGACATGAGAGCTCCCCTGGAGAGAAGGAGGAGGAGGAGAAGAGCTTTCCCAGTGGAAGGGAAATATTAGGAGAAAGATCCCAGTTTTTACTGAGCCGATGCGTTTTCCCGGAGCACAGAGAGAGGACAAAATCCCTATGGATTTAAGTAACCCAGAGCAGGGACTCTCCTAGAGACAAAGCCAGACTTAAAAAGAAACCAGACCTTGGTCCTGCCAAGAATTCCAGAAACTGGGAACAGAGCAGAGCAAAAGGTGGCCACACTTGGGAGGGGATGAGTGGGAAATTCCCGATCCATGGTGCAGCCACTTCATCCCAAAAAAACCCTTCCAGAGCATGCACAGCCTCGTGGCAGGAACAAGGGAAAAAAGCTTGGAAAAGGGATTCCTCCAAGGAAATCCCGAGGATCGCAAGACCTCAATGGGATGAGCAAACACCTGAGGGGCTCCTGCAGACCAGGTGAGGATTAAAGCTCCTGCAGGGAGGAGGAGATGGCCCCACAAGGTGATCCCAATGTAAGGCCACCCTAGAAGGAGAAGGAAGCTGGAGCACCAGCAGCTGAGAGAGATTTCATGGAAGAAATTCCACCTGGGAAGTGAGGGAGAGCTGCGTTACCACCAGAGGGATAAACAGAACGTCACAAACCACGGCTGAGGAGGTTCCTTGAGCTGCCTGGGAGGATGGAGGAGGATGGATGGGAAGAACAACGGTGCAGGATGGATCCCAACATCCCTGGGATTCGCTCCTGCTCCCTCACACCCCTGGGATTCGCTCCCATGGAAGATTTTCCCTGCTCCAGAGGCTTTTGCCCATGGATTAAGGTTCCCAGGGCACAGAGAAGGAGCTGGAGCTGGTGGCAGCTGGAATTCAGCCTCTTTGATATAACTTTGGGAGCTGGCTCCCATGGATTGGGATGGTTTCCTTTCCCACCATGGGCACACGGAAGAGGCTGGCAGGGTTGGATAGACGTGGGAAAAAACCAAAAAATCCTAAAAATCCTAAAAAACCCCTCCTCTTAACAACCTCGGCCCAGGATTTTTATAGGAAAAGATCCATTCCTGCCACCTCCCATCCCTCCTTCCTCCTGCAGCCCTCTCCCCATCCCAATCCCGACCCTTCCCTCGGCCGAGCCCACAGCAGCTGGTTTATATTTGGCTGTAAATTTACGGCCCCTTTTGTGCTCTTAATCCCCTCTCAAGCGATATGAAAGCCTCGGACCTTTCCACTCGGTGCTAATGAGCTCAACACTTGCGTGCCTCGGAGGCAGAGCATTAATTGCGGTGTGTTAATGAGCGATGGAGCTCCGGACACTGAGACAAGCCAGGGCTCCGCTCCACTCCCTGCTCCTCTCTCCCGGAACCTCTGGATGTCTCCCCAGCAATCCCATGGATTGCTTTTATTTTAGTCCATCTTTGCACTTTTTGTTTTGTTTTGTTTTGGTTTGGTTCTTTGAGCCGGCTGTGCCTATTTTGGGATGGTTCTGCTGGAACACGAGCCTGGTGCTCTCCTGCCAAGCTGGATGATCCCAAGGAAAGTCTGATCCCACCTTTCCCGTGCGGATCCTGCACTGGGAATCTCCTTCCTGGCTCTGGGAGCTGCTCAGACTTGACCTAAACCCTAAAGGCCGCGGCCTGGTCATTTCCAATTCCCATTTCCTTCTCCAACAGGATCCCTTGCAGGCACAGGAGTGCTGAATCCCAGCTTCCCGATGGGATTAGATCCCATAAAAGCAGAGGCTGCAGTATCCCTCTGATCAGGTTTGGTTTGCCCTCATTACGGCTCCTTTCAGCCCAGAATCAACACTCCCAAAACCTGGGGTTTCCCAGATGGGTGGGAGCGGGAAGTGAAAAGGTCGACAAGGACAAGATGGGATCAGATGGGACAAGGATGGAGGGAAGAGCCAGGGTGGGACAGGGAACGGCAGAGGTGTCACCACTGGGCAGCCAAAACAAGAGCGGGATCGGGAGACCAGTGGAGCAGGAGCTGGAATGATCCCCCAGCCCTCCCCAGGGCATCCCAGCAGGAGCTCCAATCCCAAGGGATGACATTCATCCCTCATGGGGCGGGCAGGGACAGGGATCTGCCACCGAAAACGCGGAGCAAAACCCTGCTCGGCCATGGGGATCAGTCCTGTGAGGAACCCGGAGGTCATTCCAGAAAAAAATTCCACCGTGGAGCTCTGGCTCCAGCAGGGGTGGCCCAGATCCTTCTCCAGCAGCAGGAACAGCCTGGCTGGAATAAATATCCCAGAAAAGTGGGAGAGGAGTTTGGAGCTGCTCTTGTTTATTCCTTGTACCCTGCTCCGATCACCCAGCGGTGTCCAAGGCCAGAGGCAGCACCGGGGACATCTGCAATGCGGCCATTCCATGGGGCAGGAATTTTCCCCATTCCCAGCCCTCCATCCCGCCCCACATCCCTGCTCCGGGCTGACTCCAAACCCTCTCTAGGACTGGAGAGTTCATTTCACAAAACAGGGAGGTTTTCCTCAATTTGCAGGAATTTTCAATGCGGGTGACACCTGCAGTGGAGGTGTTCCCTGCTGCAGGAATTCCGTGTTCCCGGCCTTCCATCCTGCCCCAAGCTGATTCCATATCCTGTGATTCCCTCTCTATGACTGCAGAGTTCATCTCCCAGAACATTAGGAATTTTGACAGCCTCCTGGAGGGGAAATCTGATAAATTTGGGATGGGAAGAAGCAGAGAGCTTCCACAGGGTTGGGATTGGGGTCCTCCTGAGCACCTCCTGCATCCCAGAATCCTTTACCAACTCCTACAGGATCAATACTTCTGGATATTCTATATGGAACGGGATAACGAGTCCATAAAGATCCCGAAAAACAGCTGGAAACAGGGAAGAGGGAATCTGGATCATCCCACCTATCCCCGATCCCACCCGAGCGTCCTCCAGCGGATCCAGCGGCGAGAGCCGCAATTCCCCGATCCCGGAGTTCCACCCAGGAGCTGAAATTCCTCGGAAAGCTCCACCGAGCAGCCGATCCCTGGCAAGATCCCAGAACCCTCCTGCAAGAACATGTTGGGCTTGGAGCTCATCTCCACATCCCGGTGACAATCTGGAGACCAGGATCGCCTGCCAGGGAATGCGGGAAGAGGAGCTGCCGGTGCTGCCGGAAATAAACGCGGCTCCTAGGGGTTTTGGGGGGATGAGGGGGATTTGTGGCCATGGGCAGGAGCTGGAGATGATCCCGAGCGGTTGGAAGGGCAGCACAGGTGGGTTCCACGCTCTGCTTGTCTCGCCCTGGCCAAAATCCTGCGCCGGGGGAAGAATTCCACCTCAATTCCTGGGCAAGATCAAGGAATTGGAAAGGGACAAGGGACAAGGCTCGAGCTCAGAGATGAAGCAAAAGCCAGAATCTGAGAGGTCGCCGAACACCAGAAAACCCCACAAGGCTTTAGATTGGGTCATCATCCCCCAGAAAGATTTCCCAGGAAATCCTCTCTCCGCGGGGCTTCCAAATCTTTTACTGAACCTCTCAAGAGCAGCGCCCTCACTGCGGAAATTGGGAGATTCTGTGGAAAATTCTGCCTTTTCCAAGTTCTTTCCCTGGGTTCCCTGGTGGGTCAAGAGGAGAACTCGGGCTCGGTTTAAGATTTAAGCTCGCCCTAGGTCTAAATCCTTTCTTCTGAGTTTCAGGGTGGGAAGGGTTGAGAGCGGAACAACAAAAGCTCGGCCTTAACGAGCTCCGAAGAGGCCGCACCTGAAGGAACGAGCTTTAATCTGCTCCTCGGGATCTTGAAAAGAGCAGAATAATCGATTTTCACCCCATTAGAGGCAGGCTCGGCTTATCTCCGTGCGCAGCTCCAGGATGGGTTTTCAGGGAGGATTCCCTGAATCTGGACTGGGATCAGCCCGGGGTGGGTGAGGTGGGAGGTGCTCAACTCCCAAAAGCAGCGATTAGCAGGAGATGGGAATGAAGGAATGAGGTTAAAACGCCCGAATCCCAGAGCTGAGCACTCCGGACTCAATCCTCAGCTGATGAAAGGGAAAACTTAAAAAAGAATGAGCTCCCGGAGTGTCCCAGATCCCGGGAAAAGATTTTGTGGGAGCTCAGAGAGCACCAAGGAGTGGGAGAAGGAGCCGGGGTCATCCTGGGACAGGGCTTTGTTGGAATACCTGAGCTCGGTAGGCGTTTGGCCACCCTTGAAGCAGGGGTTTAGGATTTAGGAGTTAATTGGGATTTAGGAATTAATTAGAAATTAAGATCCTTGCCGGCTCGGAATCACAAGTGATGCCAAAAAATCGTGGAATTATGGAACGGCTGGAGATGGAAGGGGCTTTGAAGATCAACAATTCCACTCCCTGTCATGGCCAGGGACACCTCCCACTGTCCCAGGCTGCTCCAAACCCCATCCCAGCCCGGCCTTGGGCACTGCCAGGGATCCAGGGGCAGCCACAGCTGCTCTGGCAATTCCAGCCCAGCCCCTCCCCACCCTCCCAGGGAACAATTCCTTCCTGACATCCAGCGCCTCATCAGGATGCAAAAAGCGTTTTGAGGAGCACAGTGGAGATCTTTAGGGCTGTCAACATTCCGAAAGCTTTGGGTTTCAGAGCGCTTAGGGTTGGCCACGTGGTTTTTCCCAGTAAGGAAAAAGCCGGGAGTGAGAACACCAGGAAACCTCTGCCGGGTTTGTGGCGCTGGCATCGCTCCTGGCGGGGCTGGCAGCGCCAATCCCAAACCCACCAGGATCCCACAGAGGTCAGGCCTCCCTTTTCCGTGACCCCATAACCCACAGTCCCCTCCCGAGGCCGGAATTCCGTGGTTTTATCCAGGCCGTGGCAAGCAGAGGCCGCTTTAGATGAGCAAAAAATAATCCAGAGGTGCAAGAGGGTGAAAGGAGCAGGGAATGGGCACGGAGGCACCTTCAGATCCCGCTTAACCCCCTCTGGATAGGGAATAAACCCCCCTGGATAGGGAATAAACCCTCTCTGGATAGGGAATAAACCCCCCTGGATAGG
>VWZP01001118.1:0-15305 GCA_013396995.1 Dicaeum eximium
CCTACTTTACCTTCCTCCTAATCGTATATCACAACAAAAAAATGAGTAAGGATATTCTAATATGTGCACTAGCATTTAGCCAACACTAAAACCTACCACATTAATTAGTGCACCAACCAAGAAATCTCAAATTAATGAACCAAAACCACTTCACCAAAGAAGGGAGTGTCTGTGGAAAATGTAATACGTCTAATTGTTGTTTGAAAATAGATGATAACGGGGATGCCGTCCTGGATATAGCCAAGGATATCAGAAAAATTGCCCATGTACCGATCCAAAAATGGGAATCAATGTTAAAAACTAACTGAAGGGACGATTTATTTGGAATAGAATGATGGGAAAAGCTAGGCTTCTTTTTATGTGTAACAACTGGTTTATTATTTCTTCCTTGCCTGATTTCCTGTTTTATTCAGCTAATCACTAGCATAGTCCAAGGTATGCAAGTAATAGCAATGCCCATGGACCCAAAATTGGCTACATCTGGAACGGCACAAAAGATAATGGTGTTAAAAAAACTAAACAATATGGAAGACTCCTCTGAAGAAGCAAAATTGATTTATGAAAAAAATGAGCTACTAATAAAAATAAAAAACCAAGAATTATTGCTCAAGCTAAATGGTTTATGAAAAAGAGGGGGGTTGTGATAAACACATATTATAGTTTTGGATTTCACAAATATTAAAGTGGATGCTATGTGCTGTGCATTATAAGACAATGTTAACTTTTACAGAAGTGGCTATAGTTATGAAATAATAACTAATGCTTTTATTTTTGTAGCTAACTGGCAATAGTTAAAATAACTCAGACATATTTGTGAAGTAGCAGATGTTGAGTTAAAGTACTTGTGGTTAACTTACAATAACTGAAATAGCTAAACCACCTGCGTGGTCAGATAACATTTGAGGAATGGGCGTGACGAGGACCCCTGCTACTGACACTTCGACTATCAATAACTGTCACCTGCTGAAACCACGGAACAGGGGGTCATTGTGGGTGGTGCTGTATGACCCTCAAAACCACATCCAAGATTACTGCACATGCTCTAAAAAGACAGATCAGAGGAGGGACCATGCTAAAAAGTTCCTGGAACATGTAAACGAGTTCAAAGAAATGTTTGCATATGTATAATCATTTATGAATATATATTTGACTGATGCAATAGAAAGGGTATATAAGAAGAGTTGCTGTGGTTAGCTGGTGTGCCTCTGACTATGGCTATGCACCCAGTGCTGTTACTTTTGCTTTATTGATTTTGTCCCCTATTGTTCTTTATTAAATTTTTAAAAATTCAACTGAGGAGTGCGCTCCATTTCTCACAGGAAACAGTACAGTCCCCCAAGAAAAAAGAAAGGCAGGCTCACCCTCCCTACTCACCTCCTCCCTTGAGAAGGGAAACTGCAGAACCAAAAACTATTAAAAGTTAACCTGCCAGCATACACTCCAACACCTCCTCTGAAGGGGAGGAAACTGAGGATAAAACATCTGCTGCAGCTGGGAAGAGAAAGGGAAAAAAGGCACAAGAGGCTATAGCAGCCTCTAGCCCTGTGGCTGGGTGTGCCAGATCTAAAAATGAAGAAGTTGTTATACAAGGTCCCTTGAGACAAGCTATGGGTAGCCAGGCTCCTGTCCTAACAAGGGTTCCCTTTTCTCTTGTTGAGCTGCAGCAGTGGAAGCCCTTAGTCAAGGAGTATAGACACAATCAAGAAAAAGCATCTAATTTTGTAGAAAGAGACAATTAATCACCAAATCCAGATTGGGATGATTTAGAAGCCATAATGGATACTTTGTCTGATAGAACCGAGAAAGAGATGGTAAGGAGGGTGGTTCAATCTGCAATAGAGGCACAGATAGCGGCTGGTACTCTTCAAGGGTCAGTTAATGATTTTTTCCCTTCAGAGGATTCAAAGTAGGACTCCAGTGTAACAGAGAAAATGGAATGGTTGAAACGATATCAGAATTAGGTGGTCTATGTGATGAGAAATGCAATTCCTAAAGCAATAAATTGGCCAAGATTACTCAACATAGAGCAAAATGAAAATGAATCTCCAACAGACTTCTTGAAAAGGCTGAAAGAGGCTGCACGAAAGTACACGACTCTGGACCTTGAATCAGCGGAAGCGATGGCACACCTGGTCTATCTGTTTATACGTCAGTCTACAGATGACATAAGAATAAAACTGCAAAAGGTAGAGCAGAGGGAAGATCTAAGTAAATTGTTGGATGTTGCTTGGAAGGTATATTCAAATAGGGTATCCTGGATTCTACAAACAATCTCTCCCTGCAGGGAGATATCTTCTGTTAATGGGCTATTGAGCCTCACTGCATAAATGATAAAATTACATTATTCCATTGTGACATGCTCTGCCCAGGGGGAAGAGCCAAGCATTCCTACCTGAATATAATTAGACACTTTGAAAAACAGAGGCAGCCCTTCTCCACTGGATTCCCAGAGGAACGCCAGGCCCATCTACACCACCACCAGACTTTCAGAGAGAACCTACACTTTTTCTACAGGATCACTGCTTCAGCAGAACTACATCTTCCACTCCAGGAAGACTGCAGCCACCATTCAACTGGACTGTTATCAACACCTTGATCCCCAGGGTGACAGGTCATATCCTGACTCTGTCAGGGTTTTTTTGCTTGTTTGTTTGTTTGTACTTGTTACAGTTGTATTTTTCAGTTTTCCTAGCAAAGAACTGTTATTCCTATTCCCATATCTTTGCCTGAGAGCCTTCTAATTACAAAATTGTGGTTATTTGGAGGGAGGGGGTTTACCTTTCCCATTTCAGGGAAGGCTCCTGTCTTCCTTAGCAGACACCTGTCTTTTCAAACCAAGACATAGGGGTTCAAAAACTGGGGATTCAAAGGATGGGTTAAATTGCCACAAGTGTAATAGATGCAAAGGCCATCATTGTAAAGGGCATCAATCAGGAAAAGACATCTAATGAACCTACAAAGCGTACTCCTCTGAATAAGAGCCAATGTGCTTTTTGCAAGAAGAAAGGACACTGGGAAAAAGTAGTGTCCAGTGCTGGCGAAGAAGAAATTTGCAAACCCAGCTCCTGAACTAGCTGTGAATGGGGAATGAAGGGCACCAAAGGTCCCTTCCCCAGCAGAGCCTTTGTTTATAGCTACGCTGGGGAAAGACAAAATTGAGGTTTTGGTGGATACGGCGGCAACATATTCTGTGTTAAATACCTTAGGAGGGAAACTAAGTCAAGATACTGTAAAAGTGGTTGGTGCCACAGGGGTAAGTGAAACAAAAGGCCTTTCTTCCAGCCTTTGAAATTCACACTGGGAAAACACTGGGAGATTCATCAATTTGTCTGTATGCCAAAGTCCATAAGCCTTTGATGGGTAGGGATCTATTGGAGGAGTTCTAAGAGGAAATTAAGTTTTGCGAAGGGAAGGGAACACAAGTTGTAATTCCTGAGACTAAATTTGTCAAAGCAGCTGCCCTTTTCATACAGGAGGACCATAGTGAAATCCCCAAAGAAGTGGAAAATGCTGTCATTCCAATAGTGTGGGCCAATGATTTTCCTGGGAAGTCCAAATGGGCAAAACCTGTAAGCATTGCACTTAAACCAGGAGCCACACTGGTAAGATAAAAAACGATACTCTTTGAAGTTAGAAAGTCATAGAGGGTTAGCCCATATAACTGAGAAGTTCCTTAAATTTGGGTCATTGATAGAATGTGAATCCAAATACAACACGCCCATCCTGCCAGTAAAAAAGGGTGATGGTAAAAGCTACTGATTAGTGCAGGATTTAAGAGCAATTAACAAAGTAACAGAGGATATTCACCCAGTAGTGGCCAATACCTATACCCTTTTGACCACATTGACAGACAATTTAGGGTGGTTTACTGAGTTATATCTCAAAAACGCCTTCTTCAGCATTTCTGTAAATAAGAATAGTCAAGAACTTTTTGCTTTTGAGTGGGAAAATCCTGATATAGGGACAAGAAGCCAACTCACCCGGAAAGTCCAACCCCAGGGTTTCAAGAATAGCCCAACTATATTTTGGAACCAGCTGGCAGAAGAATTGGAGGACTGGAGAAGACAAGAACCAGGAAGGATTGTTTTGCAATACGTGGAATCCACTAATTGCAGCCAAAGATCAAGATGTAGTCATGATGATCCAAGTCACTGTAGTTTGTTTAACTTTTTGGGACTAAGTAGGTATAGAGCCTTAAAGGAGAACGCACAGATTGCCAAGGAAGCAGTGATTTATTTGGGACTTGGGATCTTCTGTGGACATTGACAACTCAGCAGAGATTGGAAAGAAGTCATCTGTCATCTTCCCAAACCCCACACCAAGAGAGAAATGCAGGCTTTCCTGGGAATAGTTAGTCAGTGTCACTTATGGATACCAAATTATGGACTACTGGTGAAGCCTCTGTATGGAGCACTAAAAGCAGCTGATAAGGGAATTGTGATATGAAGAGATAGTACTAGAGATGCATTTAAACAGTTGAAATTATTTAATGTCAGCTCCCGCATTAGCACTGCCAGACTTAAATAAGGCTTTTGAATTATTCACCTATGAGTGACTGAATGTTCCTTTGGGGGTACTAGCACAGTTCCTTGGAAANTGCTATGTTTCTATCCTCCATGTTGATTGACAGTGTGCCTGAGCATGACTGTTTACAGACCATAGAAGAGGCCAAGTCCAGCAGACAAGACCTGAAGGATGTGCCTCTAGAACATCCAGATTGGGAACTGTATACAGATGGAAGCAGCTTCATGAGAGATGGTAAATGAATGCCAGGTTATGCAGTGACATCATGTTATGCAGGTAATAGGGCAAAGGGCTTGCCACTAGATGTATCATCACAGAAAGCTGAACTGATTGCATTGAAGAGAGTTCTAGAACTGAGCGAAGGAAAGAAGGTAAATTTATGGTGTCCTGCGTTGATTTTATGATACTCGTTATCCCCATTCGTCTGTGTAGCTCAGAAAATATTTTTGTACCTTTAAGATTGGTTCTGAGAAGGAAAAGGGGGGAAGATGAAGCCCACAGTTTGTTTTCACACTTTGTTCTTTCCTCCTCCACATTCCTTCTGCAGGATGGTGTTGTCTGCGTCACGGACAGAACAGCAGGACACAGTTATCCTTTGCTTTTTCATTATTTTTAGCTAGCTAAGGCAGAGAAGTTCTTTGGACTGCGGTTCTTACTTTTTCTTTGGACCTGTTTGAACCTGCTCTGGACTGAAATACCCAGAAGAGCACTGGGAGCTCACACACCTGTGGCCCACCGGGCCGGCCTGGGGGCCTGGGCCGTGGCATTCCC
Organism: Dicaeum eximium; assembly: GCA_013396995.1. NCBI lineage: Eukaryota > Metazoa > Chordata > Aves > Passeriformes > Dicaeidae > Dicaeum > Dicaeum eximium. Next base: position 5,296 of record VWZP01001118.1, read on the forward strand.
AGCGCCAGAGGGACTGATAACAGACTGGGTAAGCCAAGCTACAGCCCACCAAAGGGACTTTCTGAGTTTGTAATCTCTTTTGGAGCGACAAGAGGTTTTATTGTTTAATACTGCTCTTTTTTTTTTTTTTTTGCTGGTTAATTCTTTCACTGGTNTTTGTGCTGGTGAATGCTTTGCCTGTTAAATAAACAGTTTTTCCCACTTTTCTCCAAGGAAATATTTTTTCCCTGAACCAGCTGGGGGAGGGGCTGCTTGAATTTGCTTTCTAGAGCAAACCCCTTTAGAGGATTTTGTCCCAAAATTGCCCAAAACCAGTATATATGGACTGATTTTAAATATGCATTTATTAGTGTTGTGCATGCCTATGGAGCCATCTGGAAGGAGAGAGGACTTCTGAATACTCAAGGTATTGGGAACAAAGCTGCTGAACAGATCCTTGCACTCCTGCAGAGTATTTGGAAGCCTATAAAGGTACCTATTATGCATTGCAAGGCTCATCAAAAGGAAAAAATTTTTAAACTCCCTGTAAAAGTAAGCTCTGAGCAATAAAACATGCTGTTTGTCGCATGAAGCTCTGGGGTGTGTGTGTTGTCCCTGTCTCCAACCACCGACCCCATGGAACACGTGGGTATTTAACATAATATGTGGTGACCCTCAGTGACATGATATGACTCAGCCAGATCCCATGGGTACAATGGGAAAAGACAGGCCGGTGTGCGAGCAGAGCCACTGGACAGACCAGTGGTAAAGCTGAAGAAATAATCAAAAGGTGAGCGCAGAGAGCAACCTAGCCAGCAAAAGCTGGATATAACCAGAGGTGAGCGTGAATAGCCACCCAATTTATACAACAGGCAGAGGTGTTTTGTGGCTAAAAGCTGCTAAAAATCCATATTTCCGTTGTATATACCCCTTTTAAATAGAAGAAAACTCCACTGGACAACATGGAAAAATCCTTCTCCATAGAAGAGCATCCAGCCATGCAGGTATGGACCTATTTTCTAAAGAAATGGGACATAGACTTTGAAAAAGAGAATTTATTAGATTTAATAATATGGACTAAAAATCGGGGATTGGAACCTACCAAAGAGAATGCATTAAATTTACATACATGGACACAAACTGGTGAATATATAATGGATACAGCTTACAAAAGTTACAAAAATGCAGTTAAAATCCTAAGACCTTGGAAACTGATATTGAATTAAATAATACAGATAAAAACCGAGATGTATGGCGAGGACTGGGTGCTGGGAAAAGCGGCGACACCACCCGGTGCTGAACGGGCACCACGTGGAAGATTACGCAACAGCCCAGATGTGCAGGGGGGCCGAGAGAAGCAGCTGAATCCAAGCTCATGGCAAGAGCCCATGGGGAACCTGTGCCTCAGTGTGCACAGGTGGTACCCTGGCCGGCAGCACAGCCCCAGAAAGTCCGGCAGATGGAGGAACCTTGTGGCTGCCGCTGCCCAGGCGGATGGCATGCCAGATTGTGCAATTCAGCAAGGAGCAGAGGCAAACACAGCCACGGTGCCCACTCCAGGATGCTGTGCGGAGCTGAATTGCTCTCCAGCTGCCCCAAGCTACCATATCGCTGGTCTAGGCAGGCGCACCACCCTGCCCTTCTCCGCAGGGCCAGACCATGTGGTGGCTGCTCTGGTGCCACCCCACACTGCCATGTTACATAGCCCCAGCAAGGGCAGCGCCACACACTGAGAGTCTTTTTTCCTCTCCCAAAAATTTTACCATTTCAGTTGTGAGATTTCAAAATCTAATGTATGCAGTTATACTTAATAATAAGTTCTTTATAGTATCACTGATTGTTTACCTAAGGGTAAATAGCAGAACCACCTGTTCTATAAGTTCTCACTGAAGAATTTCTTTTAGATGTATAAGAGAGAAGCCCATCCAGTCTAAGTCTCAGCTCTGGCCAAGCTGTAGCCTTTACTGGCAGGAGAGGTGTTCCATCAGGCCCTCCCAGACTAGGTCATAGCCCTGGCCAGGTTATCAAAACCAAGTGCTTCTGTACTAGCTAATTTGGCTTTGCAAAAGCTGAACCCTTTTTCCTTTAAGATAAACATGGAGGCTTCATCCAGAAGAAGCCCTCCAAACCTGCATTGTGAAAAAGAAACCCCTCAGCAATAACAAACCCTAGGTAATAGTACCTTATTAATGCTGTTCAAAGGCCCATGTTTTGTTCCTATTTTAGTTATTGATGCAAAGAAAAGGGGAAAACGGTTGGGATGAATGTACACCCCCTCCTTTAAATCTTAGGTACTATCATGTTCTCATGTCCTTTAATCAGTCATATACCAGTACAATATTCCTGTGATATTCAGCTGCCCAAACCCAAAGTAATGGTAATATGAGTGCTTTTCAGTGGACACTGAGACACATTGGACACCTACCAGATGTGTCTGGCCTGCACTACGTCCTGCTCGGAACCACAGGCAGCATCCTCCTAATAAATCCTCAACAGACATCACAGAGCCATGAAACCAGTTGACGACCTACCTCATGGAAATCTGGGACTCTTAAAGTGACAGTTCATATAAGGAATTAATTTGTTTACAAATTATTTTTCCTGTTTACAAACTGTCTTTTCTGTTTACAGATTGTGTTTTCTAATAGTTGGGTGTCGGAATCCAGGGCACAGAGAATGTCTCTCTGCCTGTTTTAAGAAACTTTGCCCCTCAGCAGAACACTGCTTTTAACGTTCGTCCCTGGGAAAAATTGCCAAAACTTTGGGATGAGTTAGAGCACACAGGNNNACAGTGTGCTGAACTTAAGAATAAACAAAACCCTGAAGACCAAGAGAAAGAGAGTCCTGCTCATTCTTTACCCTTGGAAAAGAACTCAGCAGTGGGAACTCCCTCCAAAGGGCCCAGGGGGTTGGGTTCCCACCCTTGTTGGGACCAAAAATCTGACAAATGGTGCTCCACGTGTGAGGAAATCCAGGAGTTGGGTTTTCTCTAGCAGTTAAATGGTTTAAGGGTTAAACAGTTTAAGAATTAAATAGTTTCTTGTTTGTAGTGTTAAGTTGTAACTTGGTAACTTCTAAGCAAATAGCCTGCAACATGCTAGCCTTAAAGATTGCAATATTAGTATTTTTTGCCTAACAGCTCCTAGACGTGAGTGCTGCAGCTTCAGTGATACATGAGATGCACACTCTCTTTGTCACACTATCTGCAAGGCACCTGCAAGAAGGATAACAAAGAAGACATTACATTTTTAATATAACTGAAAAGGGTGAATTGTGGCATTGGAGTCCCTGGGTTGAAAGACAGGGACCTGCACCTATCACGTTCCCTCCTGGGATGCAGGCATCTCACTGGTCAGGAGCTGGGCTGTATGAGGATCAGACCAATGAGCTGTCTAGACCTGGGAGTTATGAACTCCCTATAAAAGTAAGCTCTGAACAATAAAACACGCTGTTTGTTGCATGAAGCTCTGGTGTGTGTATGTGTCATCCTTCTCTCTGACCACCGACCCCTCGGAACACATGGATATTTAACGCAGTAAAAACCCAGAAGAGCACCGGGAACTGACACCTCTGGCCCACTGGGCCGGGCCTGGGACGCAGCATTTCCAGCACTGGAGGAACTGATAACAGAATGGGTGAGCCAAGCTGCAACCCACAAAAAAGACTTTCTGAGTTTGTCATCACTTCAGATTAACAAGAGGTTTTATTGTTTAATATTGTTCATTTTTTGTGCTGGTGAATATTTTACCTATTAAATAAATGTTTTTTCCCACTTTTCTACAAGAAAATCTTTTTCCTGAACAAGTTGGGGGAGGGGCTGCTTAAATCTGCTTTTTAGAAGAACCCCTTTAGAAGTTTTCTTCCAAATTTGCCCTAAATCAAGACAAGATAGCACCACAAAAAGAAATCAATCTGTCAGGGCTTACCCCAAAGTATGATCAGAAAAACCACCAGTTAATTGGGTCCATTAAGGCTGAAATTAAAGAAAGTGAATGGGCTGTTACACCAGTGGGACAGGTTGTAGTCCCACCCTTTCCCCCTCGGGAGATAGCTTGGCAAGAACATGAAGGTACCCACTGGGGAACAGAAAATCTTCTGAACCATCTGAAAAAGGTAGTAATAGAATGGGGAATGACCGAAATTGTGCAGTCTATAGTGAGCAAATGTGAAATCTGCTGTCAAAATAGTCCTGATATGAGCAAAAGAGTAGTGCTAGGGGTGACAAAGGCCAGAGACCTTCTTGAAGAATACTGGCAGGTGAGTTTTGCTGAGTTACCACATAATGAAGGATACAAGTATGTACTGATATTAGTTGACACCTTCAGTGGATGGTCTTAAGCTTACCACTGTTGTATTAACACAACAAAAGAAGTGGTAGAAGTCTTGCTCAGTCATATAACTCCAAGGTTTGGGGTTGTCATCAGATAGAGGGCTGCACTTTGTTGCAACAGTAGTGGGGGAGGTTAGTCAAATTCTGGGAATTGCTTGGGATCTGTGTACACCCTACAGACCCCAGGTGAGTGGTAAAGTTGAACATGTGAATGGAACCCTCAAAACACAGATTAGCAAAATTTGTCAAGAGACATCTGTGACATGGGTTCAGGCTTTGCTTATAGCCTTACTGAGATTTCACATACATCCAAGGCAGAGGGGAAACATAAGTCTCTATAAGATATTGTATGGCAGGCCATATCAAATTCCATATATCTCTGGAGAAATCCATATGAGGGGGAAAATTGACTAACAAAAATATTTAATGGCTTTAAGCTCCACTTTGCAGAAGCTCCAGAGTTACACCATGTTATACAGACCCATAGGACTGGACGTACCTGCTCATCTGTTCCAGCCTGGAGACTGGGTCTATGTTAAATTGTGGGACAGTGACCCCCTGCAAGCTAAGTGGAGAAGACCATTCCAAGTCCTTCTGACTACCCTTGCTCCAGTCACAGTTGCTGGCAAGGGACCCTGGATTCACTACTCCAGAGTTAAAAAGGCTTCTGCTCCTAAAATAACTGGGAAAACAGAGAAAGATACAGATGATGATATGGTTTAAACTGTTCTTTTGTGTCTGTTATCCCCACTGTTGGTAACCATGACTCAGGTGTAGACCCAAAATTTGCAAAGCAGAATGGCTCTCAATTTCCTACTAGCCTCACAAGGGTGCGTGTGTACAGTCATTAATAGTAGTGTTGTTCTTATGTAGATCAGAGAGGAAGGATTAATAAAGATTTGACTAAAATCTGGAGACAAACTCAAATTCTACATGAGATAACTCTCACAAATCTTTCATACACTTACCTCATGGTTACCAAATTTGGCTTGGATAAAACAACTATTCATACTGGCTATATTTGTAGTTGGTGTCTGCATATCTGGCTGTATGATTCAATGCTGTGATTTCTGGTCATCTTTATGGTCTAACATCAAATCTAAGTGGTAGAGACTAAACAATGTGGGATTTTTGTCAAGTATCTAAAGAGGGAAATGATGCCTAAAGATTTTTAGCTTTTATGTATTCTTCATGTATTTGTAGCTTTGTAGACTGTTAATGCATGGTTGTAACTTCTAGTACTTTTCCAGCTCTCTTTCCCACTGCAAACAAGCCCTTATTGATACATTCCTGAAATTATGTTTGGTCTTATTTGTTAGTTTAGCAAGGACATTTTGTTTTGCACCATGTATCACAGACATAATAAAGGTAGAGTTAGAGGATCAGGAGGGAGGGATCCAATGGGGCAGAACCTGGGGGGGAGATTACCTAACCAACTGCTCTTCTAATTGGACATTTGCGAGATATACTAATTGCCTGATCTTATAAAATTGTACAAATCTAATTCTAGGCGCCGTTTTTCGCCATATTGTGTACCTGAAGGCTTTCAAGAAAACGTTTGCTTTTATATTATCACTTTAACATTGTTTGGGAAGGTTTTGTTCTATTTCCAGGCAACACTGCAAGGCACCATTTTAGGCCCAGTCATCTTCAACATCTTCATAAACAACTTAAATGTAGGACTTGAAGCTATATTGAGTAAGTTTTCTGATGACACTAAATTGGGAGGAGCTGTTGATTCCTTCAAAAGCAGAAAGGCCCTGCAGAGAGACCTTGATAAATTAGAGGGCTGGACAATCACCAACTGTATGAAGTTTAACAAGGGAAAGTGTCAGATTCTGTACCTGGAATGGGGCAACTCTGGATATACAGACAGACTGGGGAACGAGAGGCTGGAGAGCAGCTCTGAGGAAAGGCACCTGTGGGTCCTTATTGATGACGAGTTGAATATGAGAACAGTGTGCCCTGGAGCCACAAGGATCAACCATATCCTGAGGTGCATCAGGCAAAGCATTGCCAGCTGTTTGAGGGAGGTGATTTTCCCGCTCTACTCTGCACTAGGGCGGCCTCACCTCAAGTCCTGTGTGCAGTTTTGTCCTGGGGTGACGGTGCCTCGTATCCCAAATCGTGCTTTGGAGTTTATGTCTGGCGACTGCGCCTTTTCCCCTCCCCCCGTCCTCTCCGCGGGACGCTGCGGCTGNAGTGTTATTTGTAAATAAACAGGTTTTTTCCACTTTCCTCTGAGGATTTCCTGCCCGAACCCAGGGTTAGGGGGAAGGGTGGTGGAGGTTTGCTTTCTAGGGGACTCCTTGTGGAGGTTTTTTCCCTAATTTGTCCTAAACCAGGACAAGATTTGAGCACGAGCACCACAGTATAAGAAGGACTAGTGATAGGCCCTGAGGAAACAGCTGGAGCAGTGTCAGGGGATGTTTAGACTGGATATTAGGAAGAGGTTCTTTACCCAGAGGGCAGCTGGGCACTGGAACAGGCTTCCCAAGGAAGTGGTCATGGCCCCAAGCCTGACAGAGTTCAAGAAGTGTTTGCTCAATATTGTCACGCATGTTGTGTGACTCTTGGGGCTGTCCTGTGCATGGTTAGGATTTGGACTCAATGATCCTTGTAGGTCACTTCCAACTCAGGCTATTCTATGATTCTATGATACTCCAAACTTCCGCTTTCCCTCATTTCCAATTACAGAGAAAGGCCATTATATCTCTAGGGTGCAGTGCTGATTTACTTCAGTCAGCAAAAGACACCTCTTCTGTGGGAATCCAGGACACAGGGAATATATCCCTGCCTGTTTTGAGAAGTCCTGAGTGTCAGCAGAGCACTGCTTTTAACCTTCGTCCCTGGCAAAGGCTGCCAAGGCTTTGGGATGAGTTAGAACATAAAGTGTGAAATAGATGATAGTGATAGTAATAGTGATTATTAGACAAAAGGTTAAGGATTTTTAGGATTTAATAGGAGAATGAAAGGGACCCAAAATGGAGATTTTGGGTGTGGTTTCATCTTCTTCTTCTTCTTCTTCCACTCCATGTTCTGTAGCATAGGTGGCAGATAGTTATTGGTTTAGAATAATAGTGACATGTATGTAGATTAGAAGAAGTTATTGGTAATAAAGTAAAAACAATATACGTGTGAAGAGACAATTGGATATTATATCTTTAAAAGGCCTTGGTTTGAGATTCTCGAGGCCATTTTGCTCCTCTTGTACCCTGCTTCTCGTATGTTAAGTCTGGTCCTCAGACAACCATAAGATAAGATAAGAATAAACCAGAGACTGAAGACAGAAAACCTCGAGTCGTGCCTGTGTCTCACACCTTGCTCAAGAACTCACAAGGGAATTACCCCCAAAAGGGCCCTGGGGGGTCGGTTCCCTGCCTATGGTGGTACCCACAAAACGACCACATCTTCCACAGAGTAGAGATGTCCTCTGACACTTCCATCTAGATCCTTTCTGTACCAAGTTAAGTCAAAAGCAAGTAACTTTGATTAAAGACTAAAATTAGCAAAAGACTACTCTAGAGGACAGAGCGATTAACTTTTTTGCATGCTATCTCCACAAAAATCTAACTGTATAATCTCTAGTGATGCTAGATAATTCGCTTTATTTGGGAGGGAAAAAGCAAATACATTATGTTCAAGGCTTACCACTAAGCAGTTCAATCCAATTTTGTACTGTTTCAGGAGGTTGGGTCTCTTTTATGTGTTTCAGAGCTTCATCAAGCAGAACATCCCCTGTAGGAGCATCTGACTTACAAATTACCTAGGGTAGAATAAAATGCACTCAGTATTTTTACTTAATTCATATACCATACCATAAACATCCAATGATAAAAACTTGGAAAATCTACCTGTTATCGGAACCAAGGAAAAATTTAAGGAGTGAGGAGTGTTCTCAAAGAATATGCAAGTTTAAAAAATACCTAGTTGTTAGAAAAACTATTTAGAATTTTAATTACAAAGCTCTATGTCTTAAGTTATCTATAACCTCTATTAACCTTAATTGACCAGAACTATAGTATTATTGACATGTTTAATACTTAATTTTTTAAGGAAGATAATCAACTAACATGGCCAGGTCCTTCACTTTCTCCCCAAAACAAAGTATACTACCGTGCTAAATTGCTCTCTGATAGCAGTCCATTTTACTGCTTCAAGTAAATTTATTCAGAATAGTGCAGATAGACAATTAGGCCATGTGAAATTGAGAAATCAATTAGAAAGTAAAAAGGCAGGGAAAATGCTTTTCTTCTTCTCTATGTTGATGGATAAAATAGGTTCAAGATAACATCTCTCTGTTTTACAGCTCTGAAGACCATTTTAACCAGCAACACTAAGTTCCATTCACTAACAGTTAAAATACACATATTAGGCTGTAGCTGAATTTCTCAAGGAGCAAAGGCATGATCTGCACCTGAACTAGTTGGGCAACCCAGCCTGGGCCTAGGCAAGGCCCAGTGAAGGACAAAGCCTGTGGCACAGTTAAAAATTAGTTTAAGGTATGAAGAAGAACAAAGTAGATAGAGTGTGTGATGATAGATGTAGAAGTAGGATTGAGTACCTTAACCACCTTAAAGGTAAAAGTAAACAATGTTTATTTACATTCTTTCTATGCTGTACACCAATGAGGGGATGCCTGGAAATATAAACAATATTGAAATGTATATAAACTGCCATTTTAAGCAAATAAAGGAGAACGTTATATAGCCGTATTGGTGTGAGTAATGTTATTCAGCTGACTCCCCACAATTTTGGGGAATATCCTTCTTCAAATGGCGCCAGAAGGAGGGACCCTTGTTTGCGCTTAAATGCGGTCTGCTTGAATGCGGTTTCATTTAAATATGGTGCTTGAATGCAGAAAATCTCCGAAGCATGGGTCCAAATCTGAGCCGGAGTCGAGTCTCTAAAGCGTCAGTCAAAAGCCGCGCCGGGAGCTGTCTCCAACCCTCTCAGACGGGAGCCAATTTGGGAGCTGGGGAGTCAGAACTGGCCCCCCCTGAACTTGCAACTGAAAATTCAAGCAAAATCTCAGACACCCTGGTCCCATCCCAGAAGGCTGTGCCAAGATTTCTTGCATCACCACTGAGCATGCTCCCTCTGGAACAAAATGGCGGCGCTGGAGTTGGCGTGCAACAAAATGTCGGTGCCCACAAGAATGTGCCATACAGCAAGATGGCAGCCCCAGTGCCAAGCATGCTCAGTGCAGCAGACGCCATTTTAAAACCATTGAGACTGCCAACCTCCTGTGGCAGCACCACCTCTGGCCGCTTTTGTTATTGCAAGCAAAAACCAAAAAAGGTTTACATACGAACCCTGCAGAAGAAACAAATCTACAAGATACATATCAATCATATCCAAAGAAAGACTCAAATTTACTTCCTTCGGATACCAGAGACTTTTCAAATTTGAATTCAAGTGCTCATTCAGAAAAAATAATCCTGTCAGCTCAACTAGCAAGAAGCCCAGAGGGCACACATACAGAAATAAGACAAGATAACCAGAAGAGCTTCAATCTGATCCTATATACAAGATTATCAGCTGTTTCCCCAGTGATTCAAAGTTTTAGTAAATATTAATAGTAATCGTATAATTTTTGTTATTCCTGTCCTTTATAAGTAACACTGACTCATAACAATTTTTACTAAAATTATATGAATGTTTAAAAAGTGGTTGTTTTAGCCCCTTCAAACACTTGTTG